>JAQMYK010000015.1:20826647-20845864 GCA_030014345.1 Clarias buthupogon
CCAATCAGGGGCGTCTGTGAGCTCACGCAAGCGGAAGGAGAGGATAGCGCTGTCCTCCGAGTGTGTTACGCCGCCCCCAACGGTGCGTGAGCGTGAGTTCGAAAAGATGCGGTCGGCTGGTGTCACGTGGTTCGGAGGAAACACGTGATAGTCTTCGGCTGAGTGGTAGTAGTAGCCTTAATCTGGGAGCCCGACTAAATTAGGGAGAAAATCGGGGGAAAAAAACAAAACAACCTTAGGCAACATCGCAGTTTGCTGCTTTCGGTTTTGGCTAAGATCTCGGGAACAGGGACAACGCGTTGGTCAGGTCCTGTGTGAAAATGATTTCTCATTCTCCCATGAAACACTCTTTCACTGAATGGTTGATTAAGAAATGCGAGACTACTCACTGCATCAGTTAGGGTTTAAAAGAGATGTTGCCAGCTGAAACATATGAATCATTGCAGTAATCACCCATTTGAAGGCTTCCCAAGTATCTGCTTATATAAATGAAGAAAGCGGGCAGTTGTGGCATTTTCGATTACGTTTAAAAGTGAGAAGGAGGACGCTTTAGATAGAAAGATGAGAATTTTATCTTGTAGCCTCAATGTATGGATTCATGGTCTGTATAGAATATTTTCTTCCCTTTATGTTACTCCATATTGTTTTGCATTTTTATTCAAGTTATGTCAAATAGCTTTTTATTTTATTTTTATATATGTTGCTGTTATGGAAAAGAAAAAAAAGTTTTTTTTTTTACTACTGATATTAGACGATCAGGATCAACCAAACTCCATCGCTTTGTAACATGTATGCTTGTTATGTCGGTCATTTGCACTATAACTTTATAAATGTTCAGTATATTTATATACAAGAAGGTTGCAGTAGTGTGTACTCTCTCAGTCGCTACTAGGTTTGAAGGTGAAATGAGCTGCAAAGACAAACTATCAGCTGATGTCTGTATGAGCATCCACTCAATATCTATTGTATTTTATTCACGTAGTCTTTTTTGCACATGTATATGAAAATTACAGGTGGAAGGGGGTGAATTATTTAAAGGAATAATTTAATGCAACAGGAGTGACGAAGTGTTCTGCTATTATGTTAATTAGGATTATTAATTACGGTGTACAAATACATGTTGTCTAAAAGTTTTATACTTTCACATGCGTCAAGATGAAATATGCCAGGAATTATTTTTTTACAAATTGTTTTGGATCTATATGAATGTATGTATATTATCAGTAATGTCAAGGTGGCACAGTATCATGGTACATATGCTTTTATACAGGCATATCTTCACATCCTCAGCGGAAAGTATTTACTTACTCTGGAGAATGCAATAAAAATGTCATCATTGGTCAGCAGTTACATTACAATTGTTGGTTGGGACTGATGAAAAAAAAAAGTTTTGCTTCTGTGGCCCTAGCTCGTCCGGTTTTGGAAACAAAATGTCACTCCAAAAAAATCCCCCTTTAATAACTGGCCCTATTAAAGAACAAGGGCACTTAGAGTATAGAGACGATGAGTCAGCAAAAAAACTTTGTTTCTTTCTCGCGGATTCTGCCTGAACTTTGCCTTCCTCTACTCTCCCCCACAAAGCTGATATCAGACTGGAGAGCCGGGTCTCCCTGAGTTCTGTGGGGGCGAGAGCAGTCGGGCTAAACCATTCCCTCTCCACTCAGACACACCCACTGGACTTAGTGTACATGTGGTTATATCTCAGGAACCGCGTGGACTAGGAAAAGCCGATTTGACCAATGTTTTTTGGGTCACCACATGGAATTGCTTCTAGCTTTTAGACTCCTTGTTTTTCATACTCTTCAAAAACCAAATCAATACAAGTATTATACTTAGCATTAAGCATTTTAACGTTTATTACATGTGCGCTGCTAGTAAGGATTGTTTCATGTTTAAAATGGTACTTTTAATAGTGTGAAGGGTTAAAGAGGGTGACGTGAGCTCAGATGGCAGAGGTCTAATAGATTGTTAGCGTTCGTCTCCGTCAACAGTTTGCAGCACTCATTTTATTGACCTCGCACTCTGCCTTCACACCCGCTGTTGAACATCCTGTGTAAATGCCGTAAGAGTTTTAATCAGGGCGTTCGTTCGGTAGAGAGACGCTGTAGTAGTTCCTCTTTATATTAGGCTATACAAAGTGGCTCAAAAGTCTGCATCCACAGCGGAACAAGCGAATGCTGAAGTTGTGTTGCCTTTATTGCCATGATGTGAAACACATCCGGATTGCTTTTTTATTTTAATCAACGTCAAGACATATAGTATTATATCAGAAGTTGCATAAAGGCGAGTTCATGAGCTTCGTATCCACACTCCTATCTTCGAGTACTATGTACAACTGTACATCAAATTATACTGAAATGAAAAATAAAGGATGCAAAAGAAGCACATTGTTAGATTGATGTAATAACGGTGTACAATCTGTACTTGGCAAACTGAACTATGATGAATGTTGTATCACAAGGGGATATGATGTTCGACAATGAAATAATTCTGTACGTACTTGCATCAACAAAACTGTTGCTTTGTTGTAAATATCTTTTCTTTTTTAATCTTTTGGGGATGAACAGTTGGTGGGAGTGCTTAAGCTTATGTTTATACTGTGTATAATGTAAAAAAAAATTATATATATATGAAAATGTTGTTGCACTCATAAAATGATTTATTTAAAAAAATACAGAAAAAGGTCTATGCATTACATTGTATGTCTTTATACACATGACTAAGAATGTACACAGAACAGTTCTTATTAAAACGCCGCTGATTGTTTACATCATGTCATTTAAACAAATAAAAACAGAAAGCTTTGGGGGAAAAACAAACAAAACAAAAAAAAACAACAGCAATTAGTGATGCAAAATGTAATTCACACCAAGCAGGCATTGATTTCATAGCGGATTTTCCTATAGTGCAAAGAATTGAGAAAAACAAAAAACTAAACAAAAAAGGGATTCATCTTGTTTAACAGTGACAAAAAAGCTGCCAGTAGTCATAAGTAACATTGTGTGTGTGTGTGTGTGTGTGTGTTTATGTAAATAATTAAAAGGGAAGTGTTTATTGAAAAAGCCAGGCTGCTAAAAAAAGGCCAGGTTTGAACTTCTTGAAAAAACGCACCATAAAAAGTGATTATTCTCAAGAACAAACGTCCTGGAGAAAGAAAGAAAAATTAAACAAACCCACAGTTACAGTTACTTCCCACCTTGCAACCTTTTTTTGTGAAAATGTACAAAACTTCAACGTTCATTGCTTATTTATTTATTTATTTTTACATTAAATAACTTGGTGCTGATAACCGTAAGGTCTAGCTAAACTACGAGTAGCTGTATTATTGCCAGACTCGACTCTGTGCAGCTCGACCTTCTTCGACACCTCGACTGAGTGTTAAACTTGCTTTTTTTCTTCTTCTTCTTTTGTTTTTTTTCAAGGCACTCATTTGAATCTAGAAGGCGTTTACTGCATCAGAGAAAGACAAAGTTATCAAATGTCACCAGTGAGACAAGGTCACAAATGCTCAAGAAGCATGTTGTTGTGGAAAAATTTTAAAAACACTTACTACTTTTGTGTCCTTTAAATTAAGGACTGAGAAATATGTTTCTTAGCATATTGCATATAGAACTTGCTAGATCGCAGGTTTAAAAAAAAAAAAAAATTTAATGCTGACCTTGAGCCATGTGTAGATACATTAAATTTTTAGACTACAAAAAAAATGTTGCAAAGTTAAAGCCAGATATAAAATTTATGAATTTATAAGTGACCAATGCAGCAAACTTTAACCGCGGGTTGTTGCTGGTGAAAAAAAATAAATTACATTCCAATTTCCGTTGGACGACACACGGTTAGTTTTAATAAAACAATAATAATAAAATAATAATAATAATAATAATAATAATAATACATAAAAAGGCTTACTATACAGTCATAAAAATCATTTCAGTGGAAACAAATCAAACCTCACGGCTTTTATGTAAATGATGACTTTAGTGTAAAAACAGCACCGACTATCTGATCTTGGAATCTAGATGTCCTAAAATAGTTCAGTTCTAACTTGGTAAATTCACAGAAGAATCATCATCATTAAAATCATACCCCCCCCCCGTCCTGTATCTCCTATTAATATACATAAATAAGATAAGACATTTTACATAATAAGGGAAGGGAAAGATTTAGAAGAGAAGCACAGAAACACAGCGAAACAGTTTGTCTTTAAAAGACTCGTCATCGTTTCCTTCATAAATGTCACCTGCTCGTACAACGTTTTTGGAGAAACCCAGTGCCAAGTTTCCAAAGAGATAAACGAGTGCCATGTCAAATTAATGATTTGATGCACGTTTGTGTGTGTGTGTGTGTGTGTGTGTGTGTGTGTGTGTGTGTGTGTGTGTGTGTTTGTGTGTTGGGAGGGGGCGTGGTTAGGTTACAAATAGAAAACTGACCAGTGAGGTGAGGAAAAGGCAAATATCCCAGTCAGATTGGAAGCTCGGATTTACAAAGGTTGTTTTTTTAATCATAGTGATTCAGATATTGATCCAGGATCTCGCAGGGGTGGAACAATCATCCACGTATTAGCTAACCTGGTGTGGCACTCAGTCCTATCTTCTAGCCGTGGAAATAATCTAGTTTAATGTAGTAAATATATGCTAGTTAAGTGTTAAGTGATACGCACATATGCATGGATGATCTAAGAATTAGTCTACTACTAAAGTCGGAAACTTGGGTTTGAAAAAAAAAAAAAAAAAAGAAACTATTTCTACATTTATAACAGAGATGAAGTGTTCGATCGACCCAAATTGGCTGGTTTTCAGTTTGATTGATCGTGAGCGGTGATCAGTTGATCAGCCTCAGATATAAACTATCCTGCACAGAAGCATCCGAGTGGCGCAACTGAAACACATTTTTACCCTCATACATTATCAGAAATCGTGCGTGTTAAAAGCCTCCGCTCAGCCTTTTTCTCCAAACTCTGTGAGCGAATTAGTCTGAAACCCCCGCATAACACACACTTACACCAGTCTCAAAACACTGCGAGAGCAAATTACTCCAAAAAAATAATAAAATAAAATATTGCCTCGCCCAAAGACACACAACCCGTGCGCTCACTGTTAAGTGACTTTAGAGACATTTGAGGAGATAAAACGCTGTCGTTTCTTTATAATCATACAGGTCGCGCACTCTAAACTACTTGCACATTTTCATCCTGTGTGATAGGAGGGAATTTTTGCTCAGTTTGTTTATGAAATAATAATTATGGAGGAGGACAGATACGTGCTGTTTAGTACAAAATTTTTGCTTTTTGTTCAAGTTAAATGTTAAACTCTTGTATTTGAAGTTAGTTTGTATTGTTTAGATGCAGTGCTTGTTTTTTAAGTGAGAAAACAATTATTTTAAGGAATCTGCTACACTTAATTATTCAACTTTTTTAAAGGTTTAAAATTGTAACAAAATGGGGGAAAATGTAATATCTAATTGGAATATTTATACAATCGTGATACTTATAGAATTGCAATTTTAAACAAATCAGCACCTGCGTATCGTGATGATGTCGTTTCGAGTGGTGATTCCCTAATAGTTTGCATACTGGTGCACCACTGCGAAGCACAATAACTTTAATGCTTTCTTGCCAAAGAAAGTTACATTTTCGCTTGTTGAACATCCAACTCATCACGTATGATAAATAAATCTGCTTGTCCCAGGTGTCTGAGCGTGTACTGATGTGTCCACCCCTGGTTACCCACAATCACCACACCAGAGACTTTTAATTAATACACCTCAAGTTAGGAAATCAATTAAATTAAAATCTTGAATTAGCTCTGCCATGAAAAAGAAAAAAACCCTCACAGAATTCATCTTGTTTTTTTTTCTTTTTCTTTGTGATCGCCATCTGAAAGGAAATTCCAAAGAAGCTTTAAAAGTAAAAGATTTGTGCAGTTCACATGTATTCCTGCCATAGAAATGATCCAGTTGTGGCACTGCAACAAATTTACCCATAATGTCGAATTCAAGATAATAATAAAACAATAAAATAATAATAATGAAAAGGGACCCTGAGAAATTTACGTCAAAGAAAAGTCCAGAGACAGAAGCCATCGCTGGGACACGAGTCAGTTAAACATCTCATGATGCAGCTTTGAACAGCCTCTCTCTCTCTCTTTGGGAAGAGTTAATACGGTTTATTACTCGCTCGGACACAATTTTGCTTTCCACGCCAAACAGCATAAAAGAAAATAAAAATAAAAATCTGAATCAATCCTGCTTTGTGACGAAAGATTTATCTTAATCTTATCTTAATTCTCTCATCGTCGTCGTTTTTAAAATACACTTAAATTTGAAACGAATGACCACAGATATCAACAGGACAATTTCTTCTTCTTCAGAGACACGATTGCTGTTAGGCACTTTTCCCCCCCCTCTATTTGCGAAAACTAATTAATCCACATGTTGCACAGTTTGGTAGACAATAATGAAGATTTCCTCTTTAGAGAAGCTCTGTTTCAGATATAAACAAATATAAAACAATACTGAAGAATCAGTGGAAAAAAAATATTATTAAAATTAAATACTTTGGCTGAGTGAAAAAAATAATAATTAAGAAGTACTTACAGGGGTTGTTTCTTGAACAAAAGGTTTTTCTTTTAAAAAGAAAAAAATATATATTTATTTATATTTATATCTGTATGTTTGTCGGACTTTTAGAGTCTTGTATTCGTCACAGCCCAAATCCTTTCCTGGAATGTCAGTCTTTAAGTTTGTTAAATGGATGAACAGGTGGAGAGCGTGATTAGAGTCACCTGCAGGTCACTGGGAGACGTCAGTGAAGGCTTCTGCTGCTGCTGCTGAGAGAGTCACCTGGAGTTGGAGCTGGGTGGAGGAGAGCCTGAGGAGTGGTGTTAAGTGAAGGCGCGCTTTCTGGGCGCAAAGTGTCCGACTTCTTGTCGACAGGTTCGTCTGGCTCGCCGGGCCCGGGCGAGCCGGGTTTGTGTAACTCCTCTTGCCCTTGCTCTGCCTCTCCCTCTTTTTTCGGATGGTACTGCCGGAGGCGGATGTGCCACGCCAGGCTGCACACAGCCGACACCGTCTTAAACTGGTGGATGACGTTGCGCGGGATGAAGTAGATGTCGTCGTCGCAGAGGTGCAAGCGCACGTACCGGATGCCCTCACGCC
Organism: Clarias buthupogon; assembly: GCA_030014345.1. NCBI lineage: Eukaryota > Metazoa > Chordata > Actinopteri > Siluriformes > Clariidae > Clarias > Clarias buthupogon. The sequence continues at coordinate 20,833,800 of JAQMYK010000015.1, forward strand.
GGAGCTGGTTCAACTTCGCGTCGTCCACCCACTGCACGCACTGCAGGACACAGGGGCATTATGGGTGACAATCGATAGACCTCACGCATATAATAAAGACCACAGTCTCATTATACAGCAAATTACAACTAGGGCTGCGTGATTAATCAGGATTTTATTTATTTTTATCACAATCTTGATATATACACTACATTGCCAGGAGTAATCGCTCGCCTGACTTCATATGCATGTGAACTTGAGTAACATCCGGTTCATAATCCATAGTGTCTAAATATGATTTTGGTCCCGCCCCCTTTGCAGCTATAACGCTTCTGTGAAGACTTTCCACAGGGTTTAGGAGTGTGTTTTTGACCGTTCATCCTGAAGCGCATTTGTGAGGTCTAGGGCTGAAACGATTCCTCGAGTAATTCAATTACAAAAAATGATCGAGGCAAAATCTTCTGCCTCGAAGCTTCTTTTAATTAATTTCAAAAGCTTGCGTTATATTTTTGCGCAATTACTTGTTTGCCGTGACACAGCGCGCAAGCCGGCAGTAAACACCGACAAAGAAGAAGCGCTTACATCACCCAAAAAGCGGAAGGAGACGCAAACAGTTAGCTGTGTATTGATTTGAGGGACTGCAAAATGTAAAGGAGCGATAAAATTATCAGCGAGCCAAGAGGAGAAGAAACCAGCAAGAGAAAACGACAGAAATTGTCAGTAAAGCCTTATATGTTATGCCTGAGCTGTAGATTTAGAAATTTTTAGTTCTGAAAGTTTAGTTGCACAACTTAGTGTTTTTGTACAATTATTTATTTTAATGTGCGCCTTAGTTTTTTTGATACTTAAAGTCATTTGAAATACCTTTTTTTTTGTTTTTGCATCCGAGAAAAGGCTTTAAAATAAGAATGTACGGCATAGTAATGCACTTAATTCATCTCAGTCAACTTTAAGCTATTCCTTGTATTGTGAATAATGACAATGTTTATTTTTGTTAAAATGCTGTATGTATTTAAAAAATAAAAGTTGATTTTTCTAAAAAGAAAACCAATTAATCTTTGTTTCTCTTATATATTTTACATTGCTGTTTAATTAAGCAAAAGTACATTTTATCTGATAAATCAATAAAATTTTTGGTAGAATACTCGATTAAAATATTCGATAGCTACAGCCCTGGTGAGGTCAGACACTGATGTTGGACGAGAAGGCCTGGGGCTCGCAATCTCCGCTCTAATTCATCCCGAAGGTGTGCTGTCGGGTTGAGGTTCAGGCCTGTCAAGTTCTTCCACCAAACTCGCTCACCTGTGTCTTTATGGACGTTGCTTTGTGCACCGGTGCGCAGTCATGTTGGAACTGGTGTGGGGTTGTTTTTCAGGCGGAGGGCTCGGCTCCTTTGTTTCCAGTTTAAGGAACTCTTAATACTTCAGCATACCAAGACATTTTGAACAATTTCATTCACTTTGTGGGAACAGTTTGGGGACGGGCCCTTCAAGTTCCATCATGACTGCACACCAGTGCACAAAGCGAGGTTCATAAAGACATGACGGGTCCTGAACTCAACTCGCTAGAACACTGTATATATTATATATTATTAGAGCTGAAAAGGGGGCGGAGCCAACATCATATTAACCCCCTATGGATTAAGAATTGGATGTTTAACAAGTTCATGTAAAGGCAGATAAGCAAATATTTCTGGCAAGATAGCATCCATAAGCCGTGATCTTATTTCTAAATGACGGCGATTCCCTTGCCTCCGTTTCTCTTCAGATCTCACTACACTTGATGCACGTTCGCTTATTTACTTGACAACAATCCCAGAGGCTATTTCAGACAAACTCGCGCAGTGCAACATAAAACACTATTTAATTCACGCAATCAGGCCAGATATTAGCAAATGATTCAGTCATACAACTCAATCATTTCTCGCATCTTTCTTCCTCATTTCTGGTATTCAGCCGTCACTGATGTATCGTGTAACAAGGAGGCGGACCTGAATAGATTAGTCATTGCACTTCGTGGAGTCGGAGCAGTATGCTGTTATTTTCGTGTCACAAACCTGAGAGCAGAATTCACTGATTATATTTAATTTTCGCTTGAACTCTTGCTCAAGTCTTCTGACACTTGCTCAAGCTGTTTTTTCCCCTGCATGCTCAAACTGTATTTCCCTCACTCGTTTGTTCTCGCTCAATTTCAGCCAATCAGAGGCCACATGAGTAAAAGTACCAGCCATTATTCAGAAGCTGGAGGCTCCTCTGCATGCTCTCTCGATGCACAAGTGAAACCAATGCGTTTTCTTCATCGCACGCACTATCATCAGTATTTTTATCAGCATAGAGTGAAATGTCTCACACATGCAAAAACTAAAATATATACTACTGTCTGAGCAGAGACAGGCATGTAGAGATAATTAAGTGCTTTTACAGTCCAGCTGTAATGGAAACCGATCAAAAGCTTCAGAAGTTTAAGTGTGTTAATATTGAGCAATAAAACCTCGAACAACAATAACTTTTAAACCATGTATTTACTTTCAAACTACTTAAACTCGGACATAAAATTAAATTATAATGATATAAAATAACGCATGCAATGATGAACTGTAGTTGGCCGAGAGTCCAACAAGTTGCTAATTATTAGTTATTAACATTCTATTTATGTTCAACATATTTTAAGTTCTTTACTTTTATGGGTGTGTCACAAGATAGTTTAAAAATAGTGTGCAAGCAACACTTTTTTTTTTCTTCACTTGAGTGCAATAAATGTTTAATTTGAGTGGGAAAAAAAAGAGAGAAACTTGTGAGAGAGAATTATGATCACACTTCTCATAGAGAAAGAAAAATCGAGATTTGCATATTAGCAGGACTCGTTCTATTAGTCTGATACAATATATATATAATTATTATTATTTTTTTTGCATTATGTTTTGATAGTTTTTTGTGTGGTTGTGTAAAATGATATATTTATCAACTGTATTATTAATTACACAACCGTATACTATGGATCAAAACATACACAATAAATTAACATCCCATCTATGAAAAAAAAGTCAGGGATGTATTCACATCACAGTATAAAGAAAGCGAATAAATTTTTTTTTTTAAATATAACATTTTCATTTAATAATAAAAGTTTATTCCTTCAAAGGAATGTAAAGGACTTTGAGTCCATTTTTTTCATGTCAGGTTAAAGAAAGCCTGCTTTCACACTATTTATTCATGCTATGCCCAGGATACAACTGATATCACCTCCTCACCTCTGAGCTGGTCAGCACTGACATTACTTATTATTGTTCTGGACTCAAGTACGTTTGTATATTAACACTCTGATCCAGCAGGTGGCAGTATGCACCTGACGTGAGTTTGCAAGCCACCAACAAACACGAAGTGAGGAAGTTTATAAGGGAGTCATCCTTTGTGCAACGAATAATAATTTTTATATTTCTGGGAAGAAAAAAAAAATGTCAAGGGCAATGATAATTTATTAAGTCCTACTTTATGAGTTCTGAGTGGACTGAAGCTTGGTACACACTGAGATCCACGTCTGGGCGCGATATAGACATCATGTTACACAAATATACTCGACTTCAGTAGTGTGAAATCACCAGGTCAAATTACCGTCGTCGTATTAGCTGGTTTCCTGTTTAGCTACAGGATTTCCACAAACACACACACACACAAGACGCCTAAACAATGACCCCGATGTAACCCCTCCACCAAGAAAGCCACAAATAAGCCTCATCATCAGGTCAGGCCTGTCAGACTGCTGACCATCACGCTTTTGAGTCTTCACACTCTAACGCCGTGTGATTATAAATAGTGAACAGACTGATGGTGAACAGACAGATTATTTACTTGAGACACGGGTGGTTCATATAGGTCGAGCTGAAGCCTCTGCACAACATCGTGAAAGTCCTCCGCATGAAAGCACACAACGTCTTTGGTTATCCTCGGCCGGTCACTCCTGTGAGACAGAACAGGGACAGAAGGAGGAAAAGAGTTGGTTTATTTAGGGTCAGCGTTATAGAGAAGCAGCCTTAAGAGAAGCAGCCTGCCATGGGGTGTGTAATCATCTGCACTTTTAGTCTTATCAAGAAATCCAGACGTAATACAAATACAGAAATGTAAACACCCCTAGGCCTACACACACACATTTAACCTCTTACTAAAACCCGATAAGCTCTTTTATTAAAAACTAGATACACCAGTGACTTCGTTCACATGGAATTTAACTGCATACTCATGAACGTGTTTTTTTTATTGTAAAAAAATATTTAATCTGTTGAATGAAGTAAAGTTTTTATATGTTACAGTAAGGTGCGAGATCGCTTTTATTAAGTAGGATTGTATTAAGAATGTACAGCGCCATCTGTTGAAATTTGGGATGAACAAAATTTTTACAAGGTCGATTTTTTTTTAATGCTATAAGGACATTTTCCATTTAAATTTGCAATGAAAACAAAATCCTATACCGTCTGTTACCTCAAGCTCGGCCTGTGAAAAGCCCATTGAAATGTTCAGTAGTTTTTATGTGATGCACAAACAGACAAAAAGTCCAAAAATCATCTTGATGTGGTCTATTACTCATCTTACATCCCCTGAATTATTTTATCTTTCAACAAACAAACAAACCTTTTGTTTTAGTTTTTTTTACAGTTTTACTATACATAATAATACATTTTACACTTTGCAAAAAAGCAGCAGACAAAGATAATCAGGATTGGCCACATTTTACAGAACAATTAAGTCACTCAAACAATATCACTCTACTGTAATAATATGACCAAAAACACTTCTACTAAAATCAACACGGAGTGAGAATGAATTCAGTGTCGATCCAGGAATTATAACTGTAGAAAATAATTTTTAAAAATCTAAAAAGTGTATATCTCATGAATCGCATCTACAGTAACACACTCTATAACCTCATCACAAAGGAGCATAATTCACTGTATTGTGATCTCGTCTAAACCACAGGCTTTGTGTAACGCCGGAATCTTCCTGAGCATTTGCAAAGTCCTGACCTGAGGCACCACCTTGACCATGGAAACACCGTGCACATTGTCACCGGCATGTAAAAACCAACAATGGCACAAATTCGTAGCTTGCATTTCAGGTTTTAACCGAGTTTTCCTGACAATCAAAAGAAAATGTTTAAATGGTGAAACATGAGAATGTAAACTACACGACTGGACTGTAGAAAAAGCTTTGTGATGCTACTTATAAGGATTAAAGCGCATGCCATGACCTACTCGACTGAACAAGACCGGCCTCAACGTATTTACTGTTTACTTTTCACAAGATTCTGATTAGATTTATTTTCTTTTGATTAATCGACCAAATCCACTACGCTAGGTTTTCAAACATCTATGCGTTGCTTTGCATAATTTTGCCTCTAAATATTCATTTACACACCAAGTGAATACGTAACCAAACTCACCACTCTCCAAACTGGATGGCTTTGAGGACGCCCACGGCCGCCGTGCTCTGCCAGTCGAAACTCTGGCCCACGTGATCGGCGTGCGCTCTCGTCCGGTCCTCGAACAGAACCTCGCGCGGCTCGCTGGTTCTCGGCAGGTAGTGGAGGTTCTTGATCTCGTTCATCGACCTGCAGATAAAATTGTAAGGCAACTTTCAACTGGTTTCTGTTTACAGCGCTTAACATTAAGTTGACTACTATTATAGTTTTTATTTATAACTTTATTAACCTCACTTACCTCGAGGCAGAATTTACTAACTATTAACTAATAAGCTACACCAGTGCTGCCTTAAAGTTTAACGCTGCTGAAACACACAAGACTGAACAGATCAAAGGCTTGAAAAATGAAAGGCATTAACTGGGTGTGTGTGAGAGACCAGAGGAAACGGGAAACCTCTCAATAGTAACCTGACCTCAAACACACGGCGCTGCTCGGTCTTGTTCTGTTAAGTTAATAATAATAATAATAATCTCATCTACTAAAGCAGCGTCTCTTTAAATGTGATCCGGGTACCTCCAGAGATCTTTGTGAGGCCATGATCTTTTTTTTTTTTCTTCTTATGTAGCTAAACTCACAGTTAAACTATGAACCTGAACCGATTCCAGCATGAAACCACAAACTGAGGTCCATTAAGACAAGGTTTGCTGATATTATTGTGGAAGAACTGGAACTGGAGAACTCAGTGAAAACCTTTGGGATGAACTGGAACAATGACCGCGCCACAGGTCTCCCTGCTTCACATCTCACTGCTGAATGAGCACAAACCCCCACAGACACACACTACAATCTAGTGGCCTGAAGCCGGGCCAGAATAGTGAAGATGATAAAAGAAAAGCGGGACTGACTCAGTTACTAATGCTCGTGGTTTTTGGAAAGAAATTCCAAATGGAAATTGTGATAGTCAAGTATAATTGCAACCACAGTATTACCCAGATCTTATAGTTAATCTTTTTGTTTTTTTCATTAGGAAGCTTCCGGATCTAATAAAAACAGCCTAAAATATTACTGCATACATTTAAAATAAAGATATACTGTAAATCTTTCCTAAGCAGGTCTATGGAATTTTCTCATAGTCACCGACTACAAAAACAAACAGCTACATTTATAATATTTATAAAACACCTACTGTACCTGCGCCTCTTAAAAGGTGAATTGGGCATATCGGCTGTGGGAACCATCTGCTCCCCGGGTCGAACCCACATGATGGGACCGTCGTCGCTCTGAGAGCGGCAGTCCAGCTTCAGACTGGAAAGGGTGCCCCATGGCAAGGTCATCTGTACACGCAGACATAAAAATAAAATCAAGCATCTGGAACGTACTATTGCATCACACTGCTAGTACTACTGAAGGATCTTAAAAGGGGACATTAAAAGAGACCAATTTTTTAAATCAAATAAAATGCAAGTATTCCTATTCAGAGATTAAAGAACCACATATATGCAAGATAATCGTAATCAGTAATTATGATCATCAGTGTTAATAATGACCAAAACACAGAACAGAAAGAAAAATAGTAGGATGTAATGATAATGTTCATATAGTATTAACAATATATTAATCATATCATTAAATTATCATACATATCAATATGTAACTTATAGCAATACATTTAGTATTAAAATATTTATACAATTTCACTCTTTTCCTGAAGTGTGTATACTTTTTTCTTTGCCTGACTCTGTAAATTTCTTGTACTGACTCATAATAACACCTTTACATTTATTCTAGTGTTGTATTAAATAAGTATGTAAAGTACTTAAAAACAGCAGTCAGTAACATAGAGCGTGAACACATCAACAGATCTGTGTTTTCACTAAAGCAATAACTGGTTTGGTTACTATCTAGGAAAAATACATCACTTATATGTGATAATATTAAAATAACTCAGCTTGTTAACAGATTTAAAGATGTATTGTATTAAGCTGGAGTAACAAGATACAAACGTATGACCATACAACCTTGAAATAATTCAGAATAATAATCACGATAAAGCACTTTCTGCATGCACTACATGTGGTCTGAACCTGAACAGCAAGACTTTGTTCTGCATTTTGACAACAGGAAGCCTGACCTTCAAGAACGGCGATTCCTCCAGCATGTCCAGGAACTCGGGGAAATAGTCCCCTACCTCCTCGTCCACGGCCCCCACCAGGCTGATCTGTCTCATGGGCCCGGCTCGATACGTCCCAGAGCAGTACGTCCGACTCACCTGTGAGCAAGCACGCGTGCACACTTTAAAACTCATAGAACTTTTGAAAACACACAAAAACTTCAAAACAATGCAAATAAACTTCCAGGGCATGGAAATCATTTTTTTAAATAATCCATGTGCAAATATTTGCCCCCGTTTTGTGTGTTATTAATTAAACTATTGACTGCACTTTGTAATCACCTAAATACTAGGACATGATGCGTACTTTATTCAGGTCCTATAAGGACTCGATCTGAGGCAGAGATTCAAACTTCACGCTGCTGATTTATTTTCAACAAGCCAAGCCCTCTCTCAGGGGTATGTCTCAGCAATGTACGGATCTAAAACTTCACAGTCTGACCTCAAATCCTCAGTTGTTTCAATGTTCAGGATCAAATTCTCATCTGTTCAGGGTTCAAAACATCGGTTTGTTAATATTTAAAGTACCTAACCCAGAACATCATGGTGGCACTGCCCACTTCCGTAGATGGTTATTGCACTTTGGACTACACTAGAAGCCAGACTTGAGTAAATAATCTAAGCAGCGAGTGTGATGTAGGAGGCAGGAGAGAAATATTGCACTTTACGGATGTGAAACCCTCTGCTACGCCGGCTCAACCACTCAGACTAAAACAAGTCTGTACAGCGAGACGCTTGGGCTTTTAAACACAATCTGAACACACCTACTGTGTGTTGATCCACCTCGGCGGTGCACAGTTACAGTTCTCCTCACACCAGTGAGATACGCAACATCTGACACGGCGAAAACAAAACCACAAGAAACAATACTGATACTGTACTGCTTGTACTGAAATTTCATCTCTTCGATCCCACAAATTTCAAACACTACAGGGACAAAAGTACAACGGACCCCTGGGTATCGTATCCGACAGCCATGCGCACCAATATTAAACCGTTTCCACCTTTTTCCTGCTATAAACGTCTCTGGTCTTCTTGGAAATTTTTCTAGGAGCGTTTCTGTGGAAATTTCAGCCACAAGAGCACAAGCGTTTTAGGCACATGTGAAGTTGGTGTGCCAGTTTTTTTGTTTTTCTCCACCAAATGTGTTTAGTCAGGTCAGTGTCAGGGCTTCGTGTTGACAAACTTCTACACCAAACTTGGCAACCAAGTACTTCACTTAGCCCAGGCAGACACTGATTTATTTATTTATTTTAATTATTGATCTAAGTTTTAAACAGCATGTTTTTGTCACAGCCTGAACCCGCAACCCCGGAAACACTCTGCTCATACTGTAGGTTCGAGGAATGATGCGAGTGCACACGATAGTTGTGAATCATATAATGAATGTTGACTTGATTTGTTTTTATGATTTACACTTTGATTAAATTCACCACAAAGAGCTTAATTCCTTTATATTTTTTACAGACCTTGAAATTTGAAGAAATTACTAAAAGTATTTAATAAACACGCTTAATAACATGTTACTAATAATTTTAATTATTTGACTCATACCAAGTTTTATTTCCCAACTAAAAAGTCCAATAAACGTTTAGTCCAGCAAGATATCTGAAGCCTTGAAGGAATTTCTGTGTGTCAAAAAAATTAATAAATCTTTTATTTATTTATTTTTTTAAAAACTTTGAACAGAAAAAAAAAAACTAATTTGGACCCAAAAATGCTTGAAAAGATTCAAGGCTTCAGATATCTTGCTTGTCTAAAAAAATTTTATTGGACTTTTTAGTGGAAAAAAGAACAACAAAACAAATTAGGTGTTTCATGTTAGCACTAGAGCTGCACGATTTAATCAAATTAGCAACTTAATCAGCATTTTGTTGCAGCATTATTTCAATTAATTGAATCAATGAGCCAGTTATTTTGAGTTCCTAAAACAAACAAACAAACAAAAAACAAAAAAACAGCTTTTGCGGAAAATACAAACTGCTTGAGTCGTCTACAATTTTCGCCCCCTACTGGCCTGGAGTGTTGCCTTGTATGAGACACATTATTTTAAATGATTAGTAACACAAGTTACACAACATGATATTAAGCATGTCTATTAAATACTTTTAGTAGTTTTTAATGACATGGTGGTGTGTCTGTCTTGCTCAGACAAGTTAGGGAGAGTTCTTGAAAAATTGTGGGAACAATCATTCAAAAACTGTCGTTCATCCTTTTCAGCAACAGCACCACATATGGATGTGGTATCCAGGAGTCCACATACTTTTGGCTACATACTGTATATGTCCACGCTGTCGCACCAGCACAAGAGTGAAAATCAGATCCGCACCAGCACTTTTTATACTCAACATATACGCTATATTCTAACGTCCACAATATTCGCCCTCACTCGCGCACTCACAATCTTGGGCAATCGTGGATTTCTTTGGGAGAATGTATATGAAAAAGAGCCAACAACAGTTTCGTGCATGTGTTTAGCAGTGCTGAAAAAGAGCAGCAGCAAATCTGTTTGCACAAGTTTCTGAGGAAGCCTGTGCTTGTCCTTAGACTTACGAATTATCTCCGTTCTGGGAGAATGTGCGTAAGTCGGATTTGTTCAGACAAAGTGAGTCTTACACACCTTTGACACGGATATACAACATAAAGCAGACCAATCCACTCGACTAAATCTGTCCCCCTTTCCATCCCACGTAATCGCGCCTAAGGAAATTAATCTCACAATACAATGCGTTTAAAATAAGTGTTTTTTACGGACGGCTTTTTGTCTCAGAGTTGTTTTCCACTGTATTGGACTCTGTTTTGTTGAGGATTTTCCGTAATTAGGATCATTCACCATCAGGACAGTCATTTTCTATCATCGTTCTCCCGGACTGATTCTTTGAAACCGGTGAGGCCGACTCATTACTCCCACACACATGCATACAATATACCTGACTTTTACAATTTATATTTACTTACACACTGAAAATATTGTACATGATTGTAAATATTTTGGTTTCTGGTAAATCTCTCTCCTTACCTGGGAGTGAAACTTGGAGATGGTGGTGGTCTCGATGTCCTTCTTTCCGAGAATCTCCATCTTGACTGGCGTGTTGGGGAAGTTGAAGGCAAAGTAGTCCAGGAAGTCGGGGAGGTAGGCAGCGGCGCCGTGGACAACGGAAAGTGCGTAGCGTGCTGCTCCTTTGGAAATCTCACTAAACGCCAGCTCGAGGAACTCGCACGCAAACCTTTCTTTCTCTCCGGGCGGCAAGAGCGAGAGTTCGTCAGCATACGCGTGCAGGACGGTCGCTCCGCCGTTGGGCTGCACCTCCTCGTGTATAAGTTTGCTGAACCGCGAGCTCGTCTTCAGGAATGAGTTGCGAACGGAGTGGTCATGATGCGAAATGAACGGCGAGTCCGGATCTTCCTTTTTGACGTCGGCAATGACGGCCTTGTCGTCGCTGGACGAAAAGCAGTCTTCGGTCTGGATCTCCTTGTCAGACGTCCGCTGACGCTTGTTGCGCTGCTCTTCTTCCCGATGCCTCTTCTTTTTCTTCTTCTTTTTCAGCAGGTACTCCTCCAAAGTCTGAGGTTTTCCATTCTCGTTATTGGGCTCTGGGGGGGAAAAATTTAAATGTCGTTCAAAGGGGTCAGGAAATTTTAGGCTGCACACAGATTTGGTATATATTGTATTTTTTGGTATCGTATTAAAAGTGTTATTGAGGCATCACAACCCAAGATACACGCTTGTTTAGTGAGATTCGCCACATCACTCATTATGAGCTTAATTCTACACTACACTCTGCTCACCAGACAAAAACAACAAATAAATATCAAGATCTTTGTGTCCACATTTCTTGGTGAGGTGTCCCGACCTGGTTGATGGTTAAAAGTGGGCTGGTCTAATTGGTTTAAAAAAAAATGTCATGGGATTTTCACACACAATAATCTCAATAAGTTCACACAGAAAGGTGTGAGAAGCAAACAATAGAAAGACAGAAAACCCCCAGTGAGGGGCAGTTCAGAGGCTGAGGTCAGAAGAGAACGGTTAGACTGCGGTGGAGCTGACAGGAAGGTGCAATACCCACTCTTTACAACCGCGCTGAGCAGAAAAGCACCGCGTTAGGCCGAGCGAATCTGTGCCCATGGCAACATCGGGTTCCTGACGCATAACCTGATGTGTTCTTTCTGATGTTATAACAAGATGTACAGATTCTTATATACGTTAAGATGTTATATACATTCTGATATTTAATGTGAAAGGGCTCTGAACGTTCTGATCGGTTTTTATTTATTTATTTGTGACAGTACTACTGTCAAGTGATTCACTGCCTGGATAATAACGAGGAGGGAAAAATTTTATTTAGTGATGTGTCATGATTCCTTTTTAGGACAATTCACCTATTCACACATTGACAGAGCTTCCTGTGTGGTACGAGCGAAATATATGATACGTTTGTTCAGAATTATATTCATGTCTAAATAAATATATATATATATAGACATGAATATAATATCATATAA
>JAQMYK010000015.1:20849712-20875696 GCA_030014345.1 Clarias buthupogon
CAGAAACCAGTCTCAGAACAATTTGTCTTTATGTCTGTATGTCTGTCCAGACATATTTTGTCACAGCATCACATAAAACTAAAACTATCCAGACAGAATTTATTAGATACTTAGATATATCTCCCTGAAGTTAAACATGCACCATAAGTGAAATCAAAATGATAAGTAAAAGCGATGTTATTAACACGTAAGAGGCGGATGTAATAATCTACTTTAAGATAAACTACTAATAATATACTTGCTCAATGTAAACAAACACCTGCACCAATAGATATTAATTAGAAAATCTTAATGAAATATTTTACTTGGATTAGTTCATATTTTCACTGCTGAAATAAAGTGAATTTAAATGCGTTGGAGTCGTTTTACAACAAAATCTCATCTTTATCTGATCTACATTATCGATTTCTCATCTGTGATTCACTAAAGAAGCTTCAGTTTGTATTAATAAGTTAGACAGAGAGCTGGAAGGACAGACAGACGCGTGTTAAAATTCACTTTATTTCAGCAGTGAAAATATGAACTAATCCAAGTAAAATATTTCATTAAGATGTTCTAATTAATATCTATTGGTGCAGGTGTTTGTTTACATTGACAGACAGACCTGTATGTGGGCTTCAACCTGAAATAATATCATTTATTTTAATACTCATATTATTTTAGCTTTAACCTTTTAACTCTTTCTAGACTCTAGTTTGGTCTCCATGAGGTGATCTAGTTACAGTGTTAAAGCTTTTCATGAAAACAAACAGAAGTAGAGCTGAGAGTGTGTGTCGGCGCGGGTGGTGGGCGTTCACACACACACACACACACACACACACACACACACACACACGGGTTATTCGGGTCTGTAAGTGTGAACAGAACCCAGGCTTTAAGGTTCCGGCGTGTTGTTATTATTATTATTATTATTATTACCTGTCTGCTTCTTACAGGAGTCGACTTTCACGTTAACCTCTGCGTTTTCCTTCTTGGCTTTGAGCCTCGCCTCCTTCTCCGGCTGTTTCTGCGGCTTGGAGCTGTGGCGGCTCTCGGCCTTCGCTACTTTCAGCGGAGTGAAAGTGAAGAGCGGAGCAGGAGCGGGTTTGTGTGGAAGCGGCGTCGCCTTCTGAGGCGCCCAGACCGCCGCGTCCTTCTTCGCGGCTCCGTGATGGTGGTTGTGATGGTGATGGTTGTTGCGCTGCTGCACAGGCGCGAGCTCTTTACTGCTGAAGTTTATCCCGTGAGAAGTCGGTTTCTTCTTCTGCTGCTGCTGCTGTTGAGGTACTCGCTGTTGTTGGACATGGTGGTGGTGTTCGTGGTGATGTAGCTTCATTTTTTTCGCCTCCTTCTCCGGCCTCGGGTGTTTGTCCGCGTACGGCGAGTGCTCGCGTTTCTTCTTCTTCTTCTTCTCTTTGCTCGCGGTCTCCGCTGGCTTTTCCTCCACTTTCACGCGCACCAAGTCGACCTGAGCGGCCATTTTGCACGCAAATTTAAAAGCCTTTGCAAACTCGACGGCGCATGTGTGTTGTTGTTCTTCCCCCCATTGGGAGTTGTAGTCCTTCACGCGGCCGTCGCCGTATCGCCAACGTTTCGCTTGTAGGCCTGGCGGGAGTGCGCACGCGCGCGGGAGCGGTGGTTCCTGGGAGCTGTAGTAAACCGCGCGCTGGGCCGCTCGAGGAGGTGCGTGCGCTGCTGCACGCGCCTCGTCCAGTGCCCGACGTCACAATGTAGCAGTGTCGGTGCACGGGGCGTCCCGAATGCACGCGCTGTGTACAGTAAGGCAGGGTGCTACTAATATAATGGCTAATATTTTATGGCTTTGTCTTAATGTTCAGGACGCAGGACACTAAATATAGGCAGAATGAGACAGGAAGGATCGTCCTAAACGTATTTCTACCTGCAATAAGTGACATTTTGATTCAGCTAAACCAATGATATTTCAACACACTAATAGGCATTTTTATGAATTCATGTGTTTTTGTGTTGACTTTAAGTGCACCTGAAATTGTAAATGGGTGTAAACATTTTTGTACTGTATATTGAAATAAGGACACCAACATGACACTACAATGCTGTGAAAATGTATTTCCCACCTTTCAGATTTTTTTGCCTATTTTTCACACTTAAATGATTGAGATCATCAAAACAAATTTTAATATTGCACAAAGATAACCTGAGTAAATACAAAATCCAGTTATGATTAAAATAAAAATAAAATGTTATAAATAAAATAATGAATCAGTTTATTAAGGAAAATGAATAATTGATAACATTTATTTTCCCTATGTGAAAAGGTAATTTTCCAAATCATGACAGAACTGAGGTTTTTTTTTTTTTTTTTTGAAAGCTGAGTACCCTCTAGGGTCTGGGTTCGATTCCTGCTTCCGTGTGCATGGAGTTTGCATGTTCTCCCCGTGCTTGTTGGGTTTCCTCTGAGTACTCCAGTTTCCTCCCACAGTCCAAAGACATGCAGATTAGCCTAATTGGTGCCTTGGGGTTACAAAGCCACCATCGTGGGACTCCATCGTACCACAGTTCATTGGCAACAAATAAATTAAATAAATGCATGACAAGGCATGTTTCTGCCTGCGCATCTTCTATCACTATTCACTTTTCTAATCATGCCTTGTTTTGAAAATGGTTATCAGTTAGAAAAAAAATTACTCATGCAGGTAAACAGCTATTTCTCTCATTTTACATACAGTACATACCTCAAATTCTAAAACAGAACATACAGTACGGAAAAGCAATTGTGACTACTTGTGACTGACAGCCAGAGGATAAAAGAGATAAAGTACATATTTGTGCATCTGTATTTTCTTGAGTTTTTTTTTTATTTATTATTAGTGGATACAGTTTACTTTTACTCCACTACAATCTAATATTTTTATGGTGTACTAAACTACATTTGTGCACGGTGTTGTGTTACATAACCGGGGTGTGTGTTGTATTTGAAGCGGTAATATGTCCACCTGCTGGCTGTTATACATAATCACATGATCTGCCCATGTAGCAGGTCAGAAGTGGAGATGGCTTTGAGAGAGAGACTCTTTTACTATGACTTTAAGGCTACTATAAGTTAATACAAGCTCAGTTTAGGAGTTTTGTTTAGGCCAAATAGAATTGTAACTTAAGTACTTGAGTAAAGTATAGAAAGGTAAAATATTACTTAAATACAGGATTTTGTACTCTGCTGACAGCATTTGCATTTCCATTTGCCTATAATCAGCAGGAAAGCCAACATTCAGTCGTCCTCTTAGGAGTGGCAATACAATTTTAAAACAGTACAGTATGTGCAAAACTAAGTTTATGAAAATAAGGAAATGAAAACCCACCACAGCACAACAACTTCCTTTAAAATTTTATTTTTCAGTGCATGAACAGAAGATCATGACCAGATTCAATTCTTTCACCACTATATTATATATATATATTCTCATCTTTTTTTTTAATTACTTAAAAAATGGGGTGATTACAGATTTTTTTTTCTGAATGAAGGCAAGTATTGAAACAGTTGCTGTACATTTTATAAACATTCACAACTACCACAATGTAGAGACCTGAAGGCCTTTTTCTTCTTCTTCTTTAAAATAAAGCAAAACAAGGCCACAGTTTAATATACATGAGATGAGATGACATACACACGAGGAAATGAATCACAGGAATCGAACAACAGACCCAGTTTCATTTTTCAGTAAAAAAACAAACAAACAAAAAAAAACATTCCGATAGTTTGTAAAAGGCTTCACATTTTTGATCAGAACTAAACAGATTTCAGTTCTTAAACACCATGCAGTGGCATGATATAAACTTGTATTGCAAAATGATCAACGATACATCGACAAATGATCTTATTATAGGGTGGAATAAGGAATCGAAATCAATCGCGCAAGTATCAAAGCTGCCACTCTTCTCATATTGTGTGTACACAATCACAATCATACATAAATAGGAAGAGATACTGTTTTTTTTCAATTGTTAATAAATTTTACGAGAAATATATCATTTATAAATCATAACGCAAAACCCACATAGACACACGGCCAAATCAGCTACATTTGATGAGCTACATGGATTTAAAGTAATAACCGTTACATATCAATTTGGCTTTTAAACACGCATAGACCTTATATAGCGACAATATAGACTCCCATTTCCCACCAACCTGTTCTCCAATAATATCTGGCTACCATAACGTTGATCCATATATGTATTAGTTCTAGTATTTTTTTTTTTTTTAAAGATAAAGAAATATGACAAAATATATGTTAGATTGTATGAAAAAAATATGATTTATCAAAAACATCCCAATTTTACCTTCATTTAATAATATGATATGACTAAATAAGTATTTAGTTCATTTACTTCCCCCAATGTACATACACCTTGCTATATATGATACACAATGCATAATTGTGAAAGCTACAGCACTGTGAAAAATATATACCCTAAAGCGTGTTGTGCACCCAGAGTCAGCAGCCCTAAAGCAGGGACGGATGAATCAAGCGCTTTAGGATCTGGTGCACAAGGTTTTCATATGATTACAGAAATATTACTTTTCCATTTCAATAAATTACATAGTGTTCTTCATAAGCTCACATGTCTTAAATGATATACCAAAGCACAAGTATCTGGTCAGGGAAAAAAAAGGACGAACCACTGCGAAGCTGATAACCGTAATGTTAGGATTAAATAATACATGTGCATTCTGATTACGCTTGGTGACTCAGAGTGTAATCAGGCACTGCTAATGCAGCTAACAATGAATCAAAGCCAGCACTGGCAACGCTGGGCTCGCTTCATTCAGCGTGTACACGATTAGCATTGTTTGATCAAATTGTACATGCAATGATGAAGCAAACCGCACAGATGCATTAGGGACAGACTGCATTTCAAACAAGGTAAAAGACTGTACACGTGAAATCCCAAATAATAATTATTAAACAAAATAAAAAAGAAACAAAAGAAATAAAAAAAAAACACTCCTTCACAACTCCGGAAAACACAGGATTCAGTGGTCGCACCTCACAGGATTTGTGTCACGTCTTTCCAGCACGAGTCTCTGATTGGCACGATACGAGACCAACAGGTGTCGTCGTCGGGTGGGACAGGCCCAACCAACCTGGACAGGAGGTTATGGAAACTCATAACACGGATTACCGTGGACTTGAACGCGTTGTCTGAAAGTCGGCGAAGACGGTATGCTGTACAAGTCACGTAAAAAAATATGCACAGTGATTCAGAATGAGTGTCCTGGCATTTCTGATGAACCCCAACCAAGCATCAGAGCCCGTCCACCTGAGAATGCATCTTTGCAGAGCTGGGGACCTTCCATGGACCTGGGCTGATGGGAGATTTCTTGTTGCTGGGGTTCCCATTCCAGGAAGTCTCTGGTGGGATACTGCTAGACCCCCTCGTATCCCTTTTGGTCTCCTCAGCTGCTCCCCCTCTGTGCCGGCCTTCTCTGGGGTCTCGATGGCGGTTCATGCTCGTAGGATGATGCTCTGGCATGGCCCTGTCAATGAGGATCTGGGATTGGGACCGATCAACCCCTTTCTCCCTGTGACGTCGTTCGTTATCCGATCTGGGAACCTCAGGCCACGTCTCTCCGGTCTCCTTGTCCTGTCGGGGGTCGAAGTCTTCCTCTTTGAAAAGGTTCCCACCAGATCCGTAATTAAAATGTTGCCCATCGAAATACCTCTGTGGTTCTTCATATCCCTTAAATGGCTGTCTGGTGCCAGTCTCTTGTTCCTTTCTGGGACTCTTTCTAGGGCTTGCTGAGCGTCCGCCTCTGTCTTTTTGCCCTGGGGCTTTCCTGTCCATGTACAAGTCCAGACTCTGAGTGCTGGCACTGGCATTTTTGTTTTGCACAGAAACTGAAGGCTTCTTTTCCATTTTCCTCGGACTACGCGAACGCTCTTTGCCTTCTGTGCGCGAATTGTCTAATTTCTGGGGGCTAGGAGTGGTGTCACGGGGAGACAGGCTGGAGTTGCTTGTCCTGGGTTCTCTGCGATCCCGGTGTTGTTGATGGAGACCACGGGAGGGAGAAGGGAGTGACGCACCCTCGGGGGACAGGAGAGAGGTGTAGGACAAAGCTGGTAGCATTGATGGCTCATCAGATGCAGGGTACTTTGGATAGTTTGCAGGTGGAGTCGTTACCGTCTCCATAACACCTGAAATAAATGGGAAAGTTATAGTTTAAATAAATATCTAAAAACATTCAGAAACAATAATAACAACAACATAAAATGATTTAAATTTGTATTGATTGTCACATGGAGTCCAGATATACTACATGGCCAGGAGTACAGTATGTGGACACCTGTCCATCAGACCCATACAGTGAAACCTCGGATTACGAGTAACGCGGTTTGCGAGTGTTCCGCAAGACGAGCCAAGATTTTTAATAAATTTTAACTTGGAAAACGAACAAGTCTTGGTTTACGAGTACCGAGTATCATGTATCACGTATGCGCTTCTTGTTTTGACGCCAAAAGTCACGTGATCACAACTGAGCCAACGGTTTTTCTCTATCTTGTAATCGTCTCCCCTGCTCGGGGACTGTTTACTATAACACTGTGACCACGTGTGTGTGCGTAAAACATATTTTATTTTGTGTATGTACAGCGTGTGTACGTTTTTTTAAAACTTCTTTTTTCACAGACATATCTTTCATAAATATTTATGCATAAACATATTTGTGCTTCAGCCTGGAGTCTTCCTTTAGACTTCACAAGTATATCAGTCAACAGTTTCACTTCTAGCCTCGAGTAACAGATTTTTTTTTCCTGGCTGATGAAACACAGTCTTAATACGAACACTGAAGCTTTCCTTTTCCTTCAGCATGATATGATGAACCAAACTGAACCCGAAAATGAGACACATAAAGAGGCTTTCACTTCTGAGAGACTAACATTTTTATCCCCATTTAGTAAAAACAGATCTTTACCCTGCAAGATAAAACTTAACACAGCTTTTTCGCATATGACCAGGTCTATATCTCGACACTTCATACTTTAATTGCTTAAATTATCTGGTATAAATAATTACAAGAAATACACACCCCTGCCCCACCTTCACTTGCACATTTGAATTGTATATGTGTGTTCATCTGTGTGTTTATTCACACAAGTCTCTCGTATGGGTGCCTTTGAACACAGTGTCATTGGGCTGAATCACTGATTTATGCTCGCGACTGAGCTTTTCCACAGCCTCCAATGTGTTCCTATTCCCGGGTGAGATAAACAGCTACTGTAACTGAAACAACATCAGCTTTAATTACATTTCCTTTCATTTTCCTAATTAATCAAAACACGGATTCTCCTGACTCCAGCACCCCGAAACGACGAACCAACGAAGAAGACAACAGATCGAATCATGACGAGATACGTTGACCGTAAGAAATATAGGTCTTCTTTTTTTATTTTAATAATGATGTTTTGAGAAAATTTAAATATTTGCCATGAACTCAACTGAAGATAACTTGAGATAAAGGGAAGAGATCACCCGTAATCCAATTCTGTGGAATTTTTATATTTTGTATGATTCTTTTCTGTATATTTGTATTTTTGCACATTTCTATGTCTAAATAAACATGCCTTAAACATCTTGAAACTTTGAAAAGAGAGAGAGAGAGAGAGAGAGAGTGCCTTCAGCAGTGATGTGTTCTGATTACGATGAGGGTAAATGATGAGAAAGATTAAAAGATTGGCAGAGGAGTGGCAAGGTTTACCAAGACTAATAAGGACAGAGCCTTTAGTGATGCTCTGGTTTCATGTAGAAGCACAGGGTGGAAGAAGAGTTCAGACCTAAAGAGGAGACAGAGACAGAGACAGATACAAACAGAGAAGCAGAAACCAGAGGGAAGAGTGAAACAGAGACAGGAAGTCAGAAAATGATACACTGAGGGAAACCAATGCATGCAGTTTGAAGCAACACTACCATTTTCTACACAAACAAAAGCGCTGACAAAGCACTATGAAAGGAAAAAAAAACAGATCCAGTTTCACAAGCAGCTACAGTCCTGTTTGCGTTATGAATTATTTAATGGCACCAATGAATCCTGGGCTTCTTTTAAAACTAGCAGTACGTTTGGACGAAGGGTAACTTACTGTGGTCAGGAATCAGGCCCTGGCCCGGCCGCAGCAGCAGCAGCACCTTAGTGCCTCCTGCTTGGATGAGCTCGATCGCCCGAGTGTGTGTGATGCCTTGGGTTGGCTCGCCATTGATTTCTACTATCTGATCTCCCACCTGTCGGGAAACAAACACGCCGTTAATAATCAGAGCTCCATGACCATCGTGATTGATCCACGATACTGATGGTTATAGTGTTGTTCAGTCACGACAGGGATGAACTCACATGTATTCTGCCGTCCTTTAGCGCTGGGCCGTCCTCGGCCAGTCTCAGGATGAAGAGGCCCATGTTGTACTCCTTCCCTCCTCGTAAACTAAAGCCAAAGCCACGTGGCCCTCTCTCCAGCTCCACGGGGAAACAGCCCTACCGCATAAGTAAATGCAGTGTAAATGCTACCGTCCCCATGTTTCACCGAGATGCTAACGGAGATAGAATTCTTCACTTCCTATAGAATTTATTTCTCATGTGGGTTTGAGACACAATCTGATTGCCTGTTGAATCCAATATTATAATTTTTTTATTATAAAGACATGACATGCAAATAATTTTCAATTTGATGAATGATTTGATTTAATTAAATTTTGTTCAGTTGATATAGCTAATTTATGTAAAAAGTTTTTAAAAAGTTAACCTGCATGCAGTTGTGCATTACCTGCTTGGAGGTGATCTCATTCTTGGGGAGGGATTTGTAGTTACTCCAGGCCACACCCTCTTCTCTCTCGTCCGTCTCCGGGCCGTTACTAAGGAAAGTTAATGAAACCATCAGTGTCTTAAATAATCTTAAAGTTCATTTAGAGTTACCAGCCTCAGATGACATCCTGAAATCACCAATTAACAAACAGCAGCTCAGATTAGAGCCGTTATGAAACGGCTTTATGCCTAGCATAAGCATTAGTAGCAGACACACCTCAATATCAACTGTCGAAATGAGATTATTGAATATTTTGGAATCATTCAGCATTGTTTGACTGATACTGTAAATGTACGTGATTTCTCTCTCTACTCGAGATGAGTCTACTTTCTAAAACAAAAAAACAATGAGAATATGTGTTAAAAAACTGGCACACTGAACCGCATTAGTCAGGACACTCTGTCAAGACAGCAGTGTGTGTGTGTTAGTGTGTGAGCTGTGTGCGTCTGCCTTGTACCCGTCATCACGGCTGGCAGGCTGCTGTCCCATGGCTTTGTGCTGAGCCACTGGGCTTTGCTTGGCTGAACTTGTGGCGGACGGAGGGCCGCTGTGCTCTGAAAAATAAACAGGATCATACACACACACACACACACACACGCATAAAAATAATAAGAAGACAGCAATAGAGGAGGAAATTTTTTTTTCTGAAATATTAGATGTCCTGAATTGTCACCTTCTTCAGGAAGCACGGTGAGGGTTACGGTGTTGCCGGCCTGCTTGATCAGCTGCACGATGTCATTGTGCGAGAGCTCGACGATGCACTGGCCGTTAACGGCTGAGATGCGGTCACCCACTTTGAGCTTTCCGGAGCGTTCCGTGGGGCTGCCCTTGATGATCCGTCCGATCTTATGAGGAATCACTGAAGACGGAGAAGACATTCATACAAATGAGTTTCACAGGACAGATGTTCTATCATATGCCCCCACACACACCATATTCAACACTTCATACACTGTATTAATATGTATAGAAGAACTAATATCCATAGTGTTGTCTTTTGTATTGACGTCAGAATGAACATACTGTATCAGTGCCTGCATGAAATCATCTTTCATGCATCATCCCTCCAGCTACTGTTTCACTGTCTCACTGCCATGTACAGCACAGTGTTATTATCCTTCACACTAAATAAATCAGTAGGAGACACACATCATGTCCCTGATGGGTTTGTCACCCTGCTCTCTTTAATAGAGCATCTTCCGCTGTTCACTTTGACGCCTGAACGCTTGTAACACGCGCTGTGTTTTTCAGGAGGAGTGATTTCATTTCCATTTTCAGTGTAATATCACATCACCATCTCTACACATCACCTCTACAATTACACACAGGATGCAGACATTAAAACATTCATTCTTCAACTGTTTACTTTTTTATGGTTTGTGCCATTATTAGCTATTATAACTCCTCGTTTGATGTTGTAATGGTGATGTGCAAATGGGCTTTAATAATACAGGTACAGTATGATTACAGCACATGAGACCTCCTGAAAGTTTTGTTGTTGACTCTCACCCCCTGGTGGTGGTTTGTTCTTTGAAGTGAGGATGACGAAGCCAAAGCCCTCGTTGTCTCTGCGCTGCAACGTGACGTCGTACAGCTCAGGCTGGTTCGCGGTGGGAGCGTCTGCGTGAGGAGCTCTGGGAGAGCCATTGACCTGAGGGGGAGCTGCCTGCGCCGGGCCGCCATCGTCCTCTCTTCCGTCTGCATGAAGGACAAACAGATTCATCGTCAGGGAGCTGAGCATCGCTGCCAAACCCATTATTACTCATTAACTCATTGACGAGAGGCTGTGCAAAGAGCTGAATCGCTCCATATGTTTAACCTGGAGCAGAACACAGAGCCTTCCTGCTGACTGTTATTATGCTTCGCACTACTTCACTTGGACAGTATGATTATTTAGATTTAAAAAAAAACAACAACATTCTAATCGATCTTGTCTGCACCTATAAATAAATCTGCATCTTGTAATGTACGTATTTGGAAATGTAACGTGCACTTGTGTTTGAATGCTTGTCTTTTTTGGCAACTTTTTTCCTGAAATTATACAGAGTAGGTGGACATGTTTGACAACTTGTTAAAAAATTTTTTTTTTTTCGTGTTCTGTATTTATAACCTGCCTACAGTCATGACATTCCTCGGACTCTTTCAGCGTGCCAGATGTGTTTTCTTATAAACAGTGACATCTCAAGTATTTTCCTCGTACCAGGCGGTGTTACGTGAATATAAAGTGGGTATGTAAATAAACAGGTGTGTACACTGAACACACACCTGCGTAGATGAGCTTCCTGCGCACTGTGAGCAAGACCTGGCCGTTGCGTGCGGCGTTGGTCATAAGCTCCAGGACCTGCTTGTGGGATTTTCCTTTGACAGCAACTCCGTCGATACACATGAGCTCATCACCCGCCCGCAGGCGCCCGTCCTTCTCTGCTGCTCCGAGTGGGACGATGGCACCAATGTACACCTATGGAGAGGAGGACAGAGATTTAACTATTTCTGTTACGCACAATGATTGGTTCCATATATTGATTAGAAATATTCATTATATTTATGGCATCTTAATTGGCAGAACATTAACTCTGCTTAGTTTCTAGATATAACAATACATTTTCTATGAAAACACCACAGGTTAAGAAATGTGCCAGAAGAGGGCAGCACTCACAGGCTGATCTGTTCCTTCCCCGCCCAGCACTCTGAAGCCAAAGCCGGACTCCTGGTTCCTTTTAATAAACACGTCCAGGTCCTTGGTGTTTGTAGCTGCAGGTACGAGATGACAGTGTTAAGATTTCTGTAGCATCTACACTTCACTAGTCCATACCAGATTGCTACAGGACTATTATACTACATCATGCCTTCATTAACTGCAATAAATATCACCTTCCACTATACCATACCGACCTACTACAAAGTTCTCCCTCAGAGCGTCTACTTCACGAGATCCCACTCACCATCTACTTCAGTAGAAACACCCGTACTCCTGCACAATCGTTATCCAATCAGCTAATCACATGGCAGCAGCACAAAAACATACACGATACATACACGAGAGCTAAATATTGCGAAAATATACGTCTCTTTTCCTCATTTTCTTTTCCAAATGTCCAATTTACTGTGAGGTCTTACATGCAGTCTTCCACCCACCTCACATTTTAAGATTCTAAGATGGTGTTCTAAGATTCTTTTTGGTCACCACACTGCAAAAAGTAATAGCCTCTCAAATCTCGTCAAATTCGGCATCTACATCTAATCTACAACTTCTTACAACAACCAATTTATAAGATTACAATAAACCAAATATAAGATTAAGTCAATTTTGAGGTTTTAAGCACAAGTTTCTCGTTTTATTGGAAGAAAATGTGGTTTTACACATTTAGTTTGTCCACAGAAATGCTGAAATACTTGGTAAAAGATGTCTAGAAAAGGACTTACTAATATTATATTCGCTTCGTTGAATTTTCTTTTAGGTACTGTATGTTGGACTAGAATTAAAATATTTTCAATTACTAAGTGTTTTTTTTTTTTTTTTACATGCCCCCCCCTCCCTCCCCATCCACCTCTTCATTCCCTTATTCCTTATATGGTAATACTTCCTGTGGCTTGCCGGAAGCCTTTTATTTCCCTGGAACCCTTTTGTTTCTATACAACATGCGGAAGGCTTTGATGTAGTAGACTCGGGAGACTGAGTGCTGCTTATATACACCTCTTTTTATGTAAAGAAACCAGAGAGAACATTCAGACACAATCAAGCATGCATGCGTCTGTGTCTCTCTTTCCCGGTCGGTGACTGTGTCAATGCCGGCTGGTAAGCGTATGGATGTGCGGTAGACGTTTGAAGTAATTCTTCCCTCGTTTTTTAAACCGATCTGGGAGCTCAGTCGGTCTCATCATTTTAAACTTTTAAAGACTTTTAAACACTGAGATTTACTTTCTGCAGTACATGCTTGTGAAGAGTCACTCATTCCTGTGAACTTAAACCAGTCTGCTGTTCACCTCTGTCCTCTCTTATCATCAAGGTGGCTCCGCCCTCTGAACTCCTGTCCAGTGGATTGTTTTTTGGACTATTCTGTGTTAACTATGCATGTGAGAATAAATGGCAGAACATCAGCAGTTCCTGAAAATGTTCATATTGGCCCATCTGGCACCGACAATCATCCGAGATCACTGAGGTGTTTCGAAGCCCTTGTACTGCATGATTTAATGCACTGCGCTGGTGCTGCATGATTGGTCCACAAATGTGAAAATAATACAGATGAAGCGCGTGTTTTGTGCAATAAACAATAAGTTCTAAACAATACCATAATAAGCACAATTACTGTATCTATCATCATACTACTACTACTGCAGGCTATATTACGCCCCATTTTTAAAATATAATACTACACTTTAATAAACTAGCATCCTACTGTGTCACTACACTACCAGTTGCTATGATATACTATTGTTTTTGTTCTGGTTGTGTGAATGCGAATGTTACTCACGCTTGCTATCAACGATGGCTTTGGATTTGAGGTAGAGTTCGGATGGATCCAGTTTGGGTGAGTTGGAGCGGACCACATTAGGAGGGAAGGGCAGTGACTGGGGAGGAGCTTGAGGGAGTGATTGAGGAAGAGTTTGAGGCAGGGTTTGTGGCAGAGTCTGGGGGTGCATCTGGGGGAGCATCTGTGGGAGCGGCTCAACGGGACTTGGACTGTCCGTGCCGAGTGTGGTGGTGGTCAACTCGTGCTTCTGGCTCACTGGCATCTGTATGGGCATTGCCGTGGGACACTAACACACGAAATATTAAATATTAATGACAACAAACATAAAGGCTTGTTGCACATTATTATTATTATTATGAGAAATACACACACACAGCTGCTTCAGTGCTTTTTAATGTGCTCTAAGCTCGTGCCTTAAGAGTCAGAAATCTTACCAAACTAGACCGGTTAGACGCAAACCTGCATCAGTAATGTTCCACGAATAAATCCTTGAGAATTAGGAGTTAGTGAATAATGTAGCACAGTGTTGAGCCTCAGCCGTGCTACGGCGCTGCCGATTCATTATTCAGCACACGCGTCATCATTAAGAGCGCAGCCTGATATCATTAAACTCCAAACCCTGAAGCATGTGTGTGTGTGTGTTCATTCCCAACAATTCTGTGATTAAAAGTGCTTAGATGAACTTACAGGCTTCAGAGACTTCACAGGAGATGTCTGACCTGCGGGAGGAGAGATCAAGTGAGAGGTAGAAAATGAGAACGGGGGAACAGAACAAGTCAGGAGGGGAGAAGACTGGAGGGGCAATGACTAAAAAAAGATTAAAAGCTTGGGAATTAGGGCAGAAAAGAGCATTTATTTTGTAAGTCAAGTACACTCGAAAAGCCTGACACTAATAACAATAGGTCTAACAGGATTCTCGACAAGCACAAGGAGCCTGTTGTTATACTGTACAACTGGAGTTATTAAGTTATATTTATAGTGGGTTTGTTTTTTTGTTGTTGTAAAGTGTTGGATGAAATGATGAGTGTTCTGTAGAAGAAGCTTTTTCAGCAATTACAGCTTCTCGACTAAAGAAGTCAAGCTTTGTACAAGCGCAAGGGGGTTTCAAGGGGGTCCTTACAGATCCTCTCAAACACTATGAGATTGGTTGTGGAGCATCTGTGATCTGCCAACTTCAGGTGTCTCCTCAGATGTTCTACGATGCTCAAGTCTCCACTCAGGCCTGTCCTGAAGTTGCTCCAGCATCAGTTCGCTTGTACGCCTCGGTTGTTGTCACCGTTTAACCTTGAACCTAGTTTGACGTCATGTGCAGTCTGGAGCAGGTGGTCTACAAGAAATCTCTTATTGTTCTTACCTCAATTCTGACCCCTATTCCTGTCTCCTGTCACTGAAAAGCAGAACTACCTGAGTGTTTCTGTCCTTCTAGTAGTTTCTCCTGTAACTGTATTGAAATATTCTATAGATCTGGTTGGTTGCCGAGTTCCTGAGCAATCTGGCTGGACGGTCAGTTTTACTCAGACTCCCAGTGGTTCCAAACTTCCTCCATTTCACGACGAAGGAGCCCAAGTGTTTAAAGATTTACGGATGGTTTTAACATCCTTGCTTATGGCTTGTGTTTTGGTCTCACATGCACTGTGAATTGTAGGAACTTAAACACGCACATACAGGTGTGTGTCTTTCTACATCAACTGAATCAGCCACAGTTGGACTCCAATCAAGCATCTTGGGACATTCGAAGCAAATGATGCACCTGAGCTCAATTTCGAGTCCCTTAGCCTAATAAGATTTGAGTTATTATTATACAACACTAATTTGATTGGATGAGGGTCATTCCATGAGTGGGCATATTGAGCGTAACAGCTCTGGGATGTTTAGCACAATGTATCACTCCATGTCACAATCATTAATCGCTAACGGTTGCTTACAGCATGGGTGAAAGTATGTCTTTATGGTCCGGAAACAGTGAAGACCCACATTCAAAACCAGTTGTAGAAGCGCTTTCAGCAAGAAAACACATTGGATGCAACACTTTGTCTCCTTAGTAACTTCTAAAGTGGTTTCGAATCGCCTCCGAACTCTCCGTGTGGTCAGAAAAAATAAAAATGTTGATAATAAATGGTCTATTTGGAAATGTTGTAAAAAAGCAATATCAGTCTCATGTAAATATTACGCTTAAGGTCCTTGAGTGTATTATTACTTAATAATAGTAATTAAACAGATATCATATTCTTCCATATCATATATTTCCTTAGTCATCATGTACAGATTGTCTGTAACAGATAAATGACCAATTAAATTTGTTTCATCATGAAATCTATAAAAAAAAAAAAAGGAAAATGTGTAAAATGCAGCTGAATATTTTCTTGAATCAGAAATATATATGTATGTATCGTGTGTGTGTGTGTGTGTGTGTGTGTGTGTGTGTGTGTGTATATATATATATATAGACCACTAAGTGGCAGTACACACCATACTGTGTTTAACCCACATGACATTAAAGAGGGAAAAAAATTGAAGATGGAATATGATTCATAAATCTAAAGAACTCTGTGAAGCTTGCATATGTGTGTGTGTGTGCGTGCGTGCGTGAGAGAGAGAGAGCGAGAGCGAGAGCGAGCAGGTTACACAAAAGATCCAGACACATTTTTGTGGTTGAATAATTAAATATGTAAACATGGGGTCGATCGAGAGTCAGGTGACCTGCCCAGTCCAGCCAAGTGCTTTAACAATTCTCACATAATCGTTAATTCTGTTTCCATCAGGCAGTTAAAGGGAAATGTTGCAGTACATCATAACACAGTTCCAGTTTTGACTTGCCTGCAACAAGTATATAATTCCATAAGGTTTAATGGCTGTAAAGAGATAACATCCTCTATGGTTAGTGCGCTGTCCTTGTGCTGTCAGCAGTGTGTGCTCCTCTATGTATCTTATTATGCACACTATTCACTCTTCTAGCAAACTATTTATGATGTTCCGCTTATAACATATGCTTCGCAACACCACAAATAACAATTATGAGTTGAGTAGAATCAATATAATAATTATATAATAGTGCTCCTAGTTCTCAGCTCAGATTGGTCTGATAGTGTTGAAATGTAAGTGATGTATATTGGACATTTTTAATGTATGTTTTTTTAAATCTACCAGACATGCGAGTTTACACATTACATGCTTCGTTTCATATTAACATTAATGTATGAGAAAATGTAACTATAAATAACTGATAATAAATAATATGTTATTTTATGAATAAGTCTAAAGCCTTGAATATATCCACAGGAGGTGTCTTGGTTTTGCAGAGTAACAGAACAGTTATGAGTAAAAACTCCCTTTATTTCTCTATATAATCCCCTGCTACACAAATGTAGTTATCACAGTGTTTCATTAGTGCTTGGATAGGATCAAGATAGAAAGATTTCTCAGTACACCAGAGCCATGCCAGACTGCCTGCTTCACGTTTAAAACACTAGCCTCCCAGGAACTCAGTTAATGGCCCGAACACGCTTAAATGGCTTGGAACGAGGTTAGGAATGTAGGTGGGATGTGGGAAGTTCCTGTAACTTGCAAGTGATGTTGGTGGATAATTGTGTGTATAGTTCACACAGACAGATGCATGTGTTCTGCTAATCGGTGACGAGATATCCTTTGATTTTCAAATCCAAAGCATTCCACTCTCTGAATGTTCATGAGAATTACTGGGCTTCGAGCCACCTCGGCCAGGATCGTCATTCATGGACGCACGGCCTTCAAGTTCTTCAGAGCAATCATGTAATGTTTATTTTTTTCAGGCCATTGTTTTACTCTGAAGGTTTTCCACAGGTTTTCTTTGTCAGAATTGTTTTTATTGTGATCATGTTGGATTTGATCCATATAAGTCAAAAACATATAAGCTTCAACAAACAGTTAAGAACCAGTTAGTCACAACAGAGGACTGATGTTAAGGTCTATAACCTTAACACAGTTTCTCCAGCAGTGTCTTGTGGTAAAAGCATAGGAACCCTATAGCTTTAACATTTAAGAGCACTGCAGTGAAGATCCTAGAACGAGAAAAGTTGCTTTCTGACACGTGTAACCTGGTGTTCTGGTCTCAGGCTAGACTGCGGTATAAAAAAAATTATAACATATGAAAGCAACTTACATATAAACGAAAATGACTTATTCATAGACATTAATAAACGAGTCAGTCTTTTTAGTATTTAATGAGCCACATTAAATCACACTGCCTGGCCTAAGTGAATTGCCATTTCAGAATGGTCATATTATTGGCCTCCATTAAGCAAAGAAAACATTAGAATGACTTTGTGGAGGAAATGTGATCAAAAATAAATCATAGAAAAATTAACGCGGTTAGAAATGACTTAAATGCCTGGTGATGTTCCATAGTAAAAAAAAAACAACAGCAGGAGAAAATCAGAGAGATTTTTAATAGTGAAAGTAGCCGAGTGGCACAGCAGTAAAGTGCTCTCCACTATCACCCGGAGATCGCGAGTTTGATTCCAAGGTGTTGCTACATTACAGCCATCCGCTCTCACACTGGACAATCTAACGGCAGACTCTCACTCGCACATCACTCACAGCGACAATAGCCAATCATGGGCTTGTGAGCCGTTAGTGAGACTAATCAGAAAAAAGGCTTCAATTTGTTACGAAGCATAAAAATTGTTGTGGAGTTTGGAGCGATGAAAAAAGGTCATGTGGTCTGATGAGTCCAGATCTGACCTTATTCCAGAGAGATGTGCATGTCAAGGTAAGAAGGGAAGCGCATGAAGTGATGCACTCATCACGGATAGTGTTGAGGCAGTGTTATGATCTGGGGTTGTTACAGTTGGTCAGGTCTAGGTTCAGCAATGTTACATGGCAATAAAGAGAATATTAAAATCTTCATCAGGCCCATTCTGACCTGTAGGTGGTGTTTACGCATTAATAGTTACGCTAACTGTTTTCACCATTTAGTCATGTCTGTTTCTTTTCCAGACATGACGGGTAATTATGGAAATTAATTTCGCTGGATACCCTGTATACGGCTTATACAGGTCGTCCCCTATTCAGGAACAGGCTTTGTTCCGGGAGCACGTTCATAAGCCAGATTTGTTCTTAAGTCCGACAAAGTGAGTCTTGTACACCTTTGACACGAATATACAATGTAAAGCATACGAATCCACTTGGTATGCTTTACTGTCCCCTTTCCCCACACTGCCATCATGTGGCCAAGAACCATAATTGTGCCTAAGGAAATTAATCTCACAGTGAAATGCATCAGTGTTGTCTCTGCTCCTTTAAATCGCATGGGGAATCCCAGACACCATTTTGTCTTAAAACTGTTTTCCACCGTATTGGACTATGAACTGTTTTGTTGAGGATTTTCCGAAATTAGGATTATTTACCATCAGGACAGCTTTACAGGACAGACATTTTCTATCATCGTGCTTCCGGACTGATTCATTGAAGCCTGTGAGGCAGACGTTTAGGGTTGACTGGGTGAAAGCGGTGGGCTGGTCAACCTTTTCATGATGATTACAATTCACCTCACACACAGTAGTGAGCTATAAAAAAGTGCTCCTCTAAGACTGCTCATTTAAACCTGCTGCATCTATTTTGAGCATAATTGAGAGCAAGGATGAGCTAGACGCAAGTCGGAGTGTTTATCATCCATGTCGCTATTACTATTGTCATTAAAATAATTACGCTATTGCCCTGGTGACCGGCTGTAAAGCGGCTCTAGAGCGCTGCAGTTCTGCTCGTACAGGAAATAAATGAGTTACAGAGCAGAGTTTAGACCCCACATCTTTAGCAAGTAACGCATCGTTCTTCTCGCTCCACCCTTCATCGCTGTCTCACACAGACACACACGCTCACTCTACACACCTAACCCCTCCCACCACTCGTGCTTCTTCTCACCTCCCTGGATGTGTCGCTATCAGCACTTTCTTACTTGGGTACAAACATCTAGCGTTCTTGTTTTCTTTCGATAGCTATTTAACAGTCTATCAGGTTCTCGTGGAACATTTGGCAAACGCGAAGCACAGCTTTGGAACGTGTGAGTGGTTTGTGTGAAGAACTTTCTGTACAGAGCATCGTGTTTAAGAGAGCGTTATGTATTTAAAAAGGCAGCACCTATACATGAGCGTCATCATTCATACATTTGTCTTGCATTGTTTTTTCTTTATATTCCACTTTTATTTAGAAAAATAAAGTTTGTAGATTTGTTAGAATGATTTTTTTGTATGTATTTCTTTTTAGAAATATGCACCAGTTTGAAATATCCATTGAAAATAAATAAAAAAATAAAAAAACGTCTTATTGATGTAATGTAAGGAATAAAAATCCCCAACACTGTAAGCATAAAGCATAGCTGTGCGATCCGTACTGCATTATTTACTTTGATTAGATTTTTAATGTGTTAATGAATTATGTACTTTTCAACAATTTATAGTTACATTTGATGTTGTGAAATAGTTCTAGTTATCGCTTTAATATATTTATCATTAGTCCCTGATTATACAAGTGCCTGTGAAGGAGTTGTTGCTATAGAAACAACAATTTATTAAACCAAGTGCTTGGAAACTGCTGTCACAGAATATTAATCAACCCCTTCTGACGAGACAGCTTTGAGAATTCACCATATTAAAATGAGACCGCCTACTGCTTTTCATTGCTTTAATTTTAAACTGCGCCTCGAACTCTGATGGACCCGTCTGCTTATTGGGGACTAGAGGAAGCTCTTACCTCCTCTGAGCACGAGCATGTTGACCTCAGAGCCGAGGGGCAGCTCTTTCAGGATGTCCACCACCTGCGTGTGGCTCAGCGTCTGCACGTTCCGCCGGTTGATCTCTTTAATCACGTCGCCTTTGAGCAGGCCGCGGCACCACTGAGCGTCCAGGATCATTTTCACCTTCTGGCCCAGCGGGCAGTCGGCGATGGCAAACCCGAATCCGCTCGGGCCCTTCGCCAGCGTCACGCTCACCAGCTCAGGTTGCAGCAGAGTGAGTTCGGGGGTGTCTTCCTGTCGGCCGTCTGGTAAAACCAGGTGCTGATTGGCTGGGGGTCCGGCCTCTCCTGCAGCCTCGTCACTGGCGTCCTCGGGAAGGGGGTAGCCTTGGCACAGCACCATGTCCACGTACTGGTTCACGGCCACTGACTGGAACATCTGCACCACGTCGGCATGAGTTTTACCTAGCACACATGTGCCGTTGATGTCTACGATGACGTCACCTGGTGAAGAGAACAAAAAAGATACATCATTCCAATAACCTCATGATGTATCCTGATGCGCCTTATGATGCTGCCGTTGCATTTTGTTCTTCCTGAATAAAGGTTTTTGTTGTTTTGGTTGACACAAACAGTTTTACGCATCATAAGAAACTGCAGCGACATGAAACATGACCATGACACACTCGCTCTATTTACAAATTCAAAATCTCTCTATCTGGGTCATGCGAGAGCTTCATTTGAATACCTCGCTGTGATTGGTCCCAGGCTGGAATCAACATACAGAACCAGTGTGTGGAGCGAGCTAAAGCCTAGAAGGCTCCTCCACTACAGCTGAAGTGCTCAAATAAAAATGTATTAAAGAATCACACAAATAAGGTTTATCCTGATCAGTGTCACTGTGGTTTTGAAGTCTATACATGAAATTTCCATAACATGGCACCAGAAACATATGCATTCCACACCAAGGGACATTTTACTTTTCATCTACAATGCTCTTTCCTGTATCATAAATGATCTACTATCTGGGAAGTCTGAAGGCTAATGCGTGCTCCCTTCGAGCCAACTGCATCTTTATGAACGTCGGCTCTTGTTTTATCACACTTTGAGCTTAAAGATGAGGAAGTTAGCCCTTTTTCTCTGACCATGAGTGTCGCAGTGATGGACAGAGAAGAGACAGAGTGTCCTGTCAATCACACAGTGAGAACCTGGTCAGATTGAACTCCATTTGCTTCCAGTCATGGACTGCTGGAGCAACCTTGGCAAATGCTTTTCTGTTGCGCCACTCAGGAGCATTAAATCCCTTCTTAAATTCACTTTCAGGATATTATTTGTTTATTTAGTCAGCACTAAAGGTTTCCATTTTTTACTATATCTTTAACAAATTAAAGCAGACATCATCTTTCTGAAAACACGGTTAATTCAGCTCTGTGGAAAATTATAAGGCGTGGCTTTTACAAACTTAGTGATAATTGTACTAAAAGTGGAGAAAAAGCCCCTCTACGGCCTTCTAAGGCATAGCAACTAAAATGTATACAAATTCCAAACATTTTATTTGTATCTTCGTCCATATCCATGGTCTTCCTCCTCATTTTTCAACGAGTAGTCACCAAGAATCCACGTGACCTTGTGGACTTCTGCAGCCCACGGTGACGAGCGATAGAGTCTAATAGACAGTTTGAGCATCCAGACTGAGACACGTCTTTAGAAATGCATCTGAATCTGATTCCAATCTGCATATGCTGAAAAAAAATGGGATTTGGGCTTGCAGTTAGAATGAGGCCTTAGTAGTCTAGCCCTCTAAGCCCTACCTAGGGAAAAGATTTTTGTAAATGTTTGCTTATTAAAGTTAAGAGTAATGCTGTTAACTCTTGTAATCTAGTTTGATCAAAACGCTCATTCAATTTTGTAGACATCAAAATTGCGTTTTAGCCGTGTGCATGAGGGATGGTGTACTCGGTCTTCTCTGTCCGTCACAATGACACTAGTTGATCCTAGCGTGCCTATGAGGTCATGTATTCAGAAGAGGGCAAACAGCACTTCCACCCCCCCAGCGTGTGTTACTTTGGAGGAAACTCTTATTGGTTAGCTTGGAACCGAATCTGACCTGATGAAAAGCTGCGTAATTCCCATCACTAACACTAACTCGACATGACGAGTGGGGGAAAAAATTATAATAAAAAAAAAAAAATCTTGAAGAAATTCCATTCCCGCTGCAGAGTTGCAAATACATTGCTTCATTCGTTCGTGCAGATTAAAAATGTCTTCATAATCTCTAGATGAAGTTCACTTTCACTTCTGCAGCTCTCTAAACTCCTTCATTTCTCTCAGGACTGCAGGAGGAAAACAGGCTGAACTGCATGTGACTGATTTTTCATGACATCGAAATAATGAATCAGCACTTTTCAGTTCAGGGCTGAAACGGGTTCCAAAAGACTCATTTCAGAGAAGTCATCCGCTTATATTGATGTGCAAAATACTTCTCTCTTTGCCAAGAGGCCTATTAGCAGGATAAAGAATAGGAGTGTACACTTGAGGTCTGCTTCACGAACATTAACATCCACTAGAAGAAACTGAACTGTGAGCTAGAGAGCCAGTCTATAATAACAATACAAGAAAAAAGAAAAATCATATATTAAAGAATATTGATGTGTTTATGGCGCACAGGGAAAAATACAAAAAAGGTTTCGCAATAAGATACAGGACCGTTTAAAACCACACCTGCCCGCATGAGTCATTGTTAGTTGGAGACAAACTCTTAGAGTGTGTGTCAAATACAAACAGTTACAGGGAAGCTGGAAAACACATTTTACTTAAGCATGATTTTCCAGTCCTCAGAGGGAAAGTCTGCACCAGGAGGGTGTGTATGGTTCCCAGCTTCATTGTTTATGAACAGGAAAGTTAAGCAACTCAAGTTGCTGCTGCTGTGTTTTTAAAGGAAATGAATTAACGCGTTGGTAGTATCTCCTGGGAAGACTAAAAATGAAGTTTTAGTACTTTTATACTACAGCATTTTTTCAATTATTACAATTATTACAAAAAGAAGAATGTCAGCGTACCTTTTTTTAAATCATTATCATTTTCATTTAATGTTGCACAACATATATAAAGCAAGTTGGGTCTTGTTATATAGCAGCTACAAACAATTATAATTAAAAAAAAATATTGTTACCCTTTAAAATATACAAACCTATTATTTTTTTGCTTTCTTAATGTAAATAAAAAAAAGATAAATTCCTCAACTCAGTAAGCTATATTGTCAATACATAAACATTTTTGATCTATTTATTATTAAACATAATTTATAATGAAGGTCGAGGTTATATTAGTTTAATGTAAGTTTAGATTACTTAGGTTATGATGGAGGTTTCCAGTGAGCGTGTTGTTACTATAGAAACCATACCAACCACACTAATCGGCATTACAGGACCCTGTGATCTAACAAATCAGATCTGTGAATTCAACAGCGCTTTGGTACACAGACATTTATCTACCAAACCATGGATAAACAAACCTATTTTTAAATGTGGCTCTTACTGAATGTCTCAAACAGTGTACCTGTAGGAGAAGCATGAAACTTCTCTATACACTTCACCTATTCTCTATGATTCTGACGTCTTTTCTCAGAACATGTTGTTAATTCCTGACATAATGTAGATCTCAACACACCTGTAGTTAGAATCTATTAAGAAAATCTGAAAAAAAGTATTTTATATATACATTTTATTACATAAAAAGATACAAAATTCATTAGATAGCTTGGAAGAGATGGTCATTGTACCTGCAAATCAGTAGACATTTTTATCCTCCATAAAAAGAACGTCAATAAGTTTAAATGAATTGAAGTGGAACTCAAAAAAGAAAAGCATGTTTTCAAGCTGAGCAAAGTGCTAAAAGTGCCAGTTTCCAAAGAACACTTAGAAACCTGACATGCCTCCCTTACTTATCCCATTTCACAAACACTGCTGACATCATCTTAAAGGGCCGGCATGTAAGCAGTAACCTTCAACGCAACAACAGCTAATCCTAACATACCGCACTCCTCTCACCTAGCGCACGAAGCTTTGCTTCTAGTAATCCATTAAAAGCCGACTTGTGCTTCGAGCAATAAAAGTGATGATCTCATGACACGGCACTTAACCGCGACTGAAAAGAAAAGCCTGCGAGGAGCACCTCAGTAAGCCGAAATCACTCTCAGCGCTTCTTTAATCCATCAGCAAGAGAGCGTCTGTGATGAAACTGTCCCTTATTCTCACATCACATCATCGTGTATGCAGGCATGAGCAGTATGATGGTAGAAGATCAATAAGGTCAGCTAAAAATATACAATGAATCTTTAATATTTTCAAGTGACACAATTTGCTGGTTACCTACCCCCCCCTCCCCCACCCCACCGTCCCCACCCCCTCGTTTTATGTTTTTTTTTATATTACACATAAAAAATTCCAAAGTATAACCAAATGATTAAAAAAAAATTTTCAATACTACTTTGCAACATAGAAATAGATTAATAAACTGAATAATGCTACTGCAGTTTGTTACCAATGTCACCCATCATGACTTTTATTATGTACTGCATATACAGTACTGTATACAGTATAACAATAGTATTTTATGCTAGCCTTATGTTAAGTAAGGAAACAAAATTACTTGGACATTCAACTATGTTAAACATAACTGTAAATGGATAAAGAAAAGTAAAAATGATCAACTTTGGTTTGATTATACAGTACACTACCCCTGTACACTACCCCTTTATTAAATTATTACATTAATATAACAGAATTCAGGCAGCAATCTGATTTTTAAAAAATCTTGATAATTGAATTTGGATCCAATTTAAACTATATAAATATTTATTCATCTAAAATGTATATTTAAAAAAAACACATACACAAATTATTGACATAAATTCCAGACTATGCGTATGACAAAAATGGCGATTAAAAAATTGCACAGGTCTAATTGTGATTTAGATTTTTATGTGAATAATTATGCAGAACTAAACAACACACACACATTTCTTACACATCACAAGTTTAATTGATCAAGCAGAGAGCTAATACTTACTATAACCACATGGGAAAGTGTGTGTTCGCCACATGAAATACTACAGAACTGCAGTAGTGTCAGCGACATCACAGCAGCTCCAAATCATCGGTTTTTGCTTGTTCTTTGGTTTTATGAAATGTTAACTTTAGATGTAAAGCAGAAGCTTGTCAGATAAAGATAAAAGTAAGCATGTCAATTTTACCAAAAGTACCTTTAACAGTAATATCCAAACCATCTAGACTGTATCTGTAGATCTATTTCTACCAAAACACAAATAAACTAACATTTAGCAATACCGTCTCTGAAATGTTATTTACTCTATATTCATTTCTTGTTCATAGAACTGATATATTAAAGCTATAATCACATTCACAATTGTACCGCTCTACTGATTACAAATATGGCTGAGATTAGTTAGACTGAATTCAGCATAACTGCACTCTAATTTGCTGAAATATTAAATAACCTTTAGTTGTAAGACTAGAGGTAAATTTGACCCAAACTTGTAACTGGAAATAGAAGAAAATGGAATTCCTGCTTGAACATTGGGTTAAAGTGGATTTACTATGCAAAAATCTCTTTGTAGTCATTTTTGGACATTCTAATGGGTGTCCAGTGTGTATGCACAACAAACAAAACCCTAAACATTCCCTGATGTTCATTACTTTCCCATTTATGTATTAGTCAGAGCTTAAACAAGCAAATCAGATCTGTCCCCCTACTGGGACTTCATATACCAGGAGACCCTCCCTGTCAATACCTGTCCATTAGTGATGCGCGGGTCGGGTATTTTTCCAACCCGTGGGTCCCGCTTTTATGAAATTATTCGGCCCGCCCCAGCCCGCACCGCACCACTGTATCTATTTTGACAACCCGCCCCGCCCCGCACCCGCGACCATTAAATGATGTAAATTCCCGACCTCAATTTCTCCGCACCTCGTCTTC
>JAQMYK010000015.1:20881367-20897125 GCA_030014345.1 Clarias buthupogon
TATAATATAATATAATATAATATAATATAATATAATATAATATAATATAATATAATATAATATAATATAATACAATGCGAGGGGCGCTCAAGTCAAACCAGGATTTTTGATTGTGCAGAATAACAGAACACAGTTACATAAGTAAAAACTCCTTTTATTTCTCTATATAGTCCCCTGCTACACTAATGCACAAAATCATATGGATCTGCTTGGAGCGAGGTCAGGACGGTACGGGGAACGTGACACTAATGGGATCAATTAGTGTATTAGTGTAGCAGGAGATTATAACTTTTTGCTGGGTTAAAAGGCTAGATATATTAAAAAAAAAAAATTTACTTAAAAAAAATTTTTTTTTTACACTGATTGTAATAGAGAAAAATTAGTATTAATAAACCAACTGTGTAGGATCATACAGAAGTAGGTCAAGTGGAAGTAATTTGAGACATGCTGTAGGTCAGTCTGATGTCACACTGTGCTGTACTGCCCTCATTATTTACACTGCTACTGCATCACATGCATATATTGTTTTAGGTTTTTTTTTTTTTTTTTTTTTTTTTTACCCACCTGTTCTTTGTCTTTTTTTTCCATAGTTTTTTTTTCCGAAGAATCAGATTTTCCTTTCACATGAATTACCTAGTTGAATAGCTAAAGAACCCTTTATATACAGTCTACTGTAAACTTAAAGCCCAGAGAAAAACAAAAAAACAAAGAATGCTATATGGTATTTAATTTAACCTCCAGGGGTTGATGAGTTACAAAATGAACTGCATGAACCGTATCGATGTCGAAACCTCCGGCCTCTCTGCCTTCAGCTGCAGGTGCACTAGCGGTTGCTTGTGGAAGATCATTATTAGTCCCCAATCAAGTCTGCGAGTGTACAGCACTGGCACTTAATGTCATCTTCTTCCCTCTTCCAAATTCACCACTGTTGCTCTAATCGCAAAAGCAAGTTTGAAAAATGAAAAGAGACTGAATAACCTTGAGAGACCGAATACATGAGTACTGCTTTTTTTGTTAGCGCACAGTGTGTGATTTTCTTCACGAGAGGAAATAACATGTTTTATTACCAGGATAACCAAGAATTTGAAATGATTCATGGAACAGAAAAATAAACCAAAAACATGAAGTATTTTTGCCAGAATGATACTGAAAAACTAAACACAAGCATTAATCTGAAATCTTGGTTAGTTTAGATAGTACCGTTATATTTGTGCCTTATGCAGCTAAAAATCAATGATTAAAAAGTAAAAAATATCCTTAAATAACTCTGCTTTAAATGGCACTCTATCAATCCATGAGCAAATATGTATATTGTTATGGTAAATATATGAATAGAAATATACAAGGGGTGTTCAAGTCAAACCGGGACTCGTGATGAAATTTATGGTGAATGAAGGCGTAAAACTGATTGACATTCAAGTCTTCAAGAACAGTACGGTGATGAGACTCTTAGCCACCGTAAAACATTTTAATGGTGTGAACATTTTAAAGAAGGCAGTACATCTGTGAACGGTAATCCCGGCCGAAGTGGCTCAGAGCACACTGTGATCGTTTCCTGTGAACATTTAGCTAGTGGAACACCTGATCCTCGAAAACTTGTCATGGATGACATGGAAAACATGGCCACGGATAACTTGTCATCAACTTACGAAAGCGGCGGATCGGTCTGTGGAAACTGTACACACAATCATTCACGAGCACCACTTGCACATTACAGGAACTCGGCTAGTAGTTATTGTCACATCTCTCGTACAGTCCTGACCTCACGCCAAGCCATCCAGTAAAAGGAGTTCTCGGGAGGCCAGCGTTTCAGACGTGAAGCAGGCAGGTTCGATCATGGCTCTGGCATACTGAGAAAACCTTTTCTACCTTGATAGTATCCAAGCACTAGGACTGAAACACTGGGATAAGTGCATTAATGCAACAGGATATTATATCTAGAAATAAAGGAAGTTTTTACTCTCATAACTTCTGTTATTCTGCACTATATCAAGCTTCGCCCTTTGACTCTTTGTGGCACAGTTTATGGCTGTACATATAAATGCCAATGTGAACTTTAGCATTAATAACAATGAATTAATCACTAACGACATTTCAGACAGGTACAGTAGAAATAATGACACGGGAACAATAATAATTTCCAGGTATGCCACACTCAAAATTTTTAAACCAACATGTATTCTAGGATTTAAAAAATTTTTTTTTAATTAAAACTACAATCCAAATAGTTTTAATACTGTAACTGCATGGTGACTGGAGTGCTATGTGACAACCAAGTAACTTCATATCTCTGTTTTTTGGTATATCATATATATAAAAAAAAAAAGATCTTCTATATGCCAGATGCCATGAAGCTGATTAGACATTTTTTACGGCCAACCTCACCACCAATGTACGCGGAATTATTATTATCGATTTGTGCACTGTTGTTAGTACAATTCCAATTATTATTATTTCTTACTTAAAGCTTGAAATATTGCTTTTTATAAAGGATGCTCAAAATTCTGAAGAGCACCTTGTGTAGTGTAATACTTTGCTGCATATAATATTCATGCTGACGTGTAATTAGGTCCGTCTGTCGCAGCGTTACTGTTGGACTTTTTTTTTTTTTAGTCTTGTCATGTCTAATATCATAACTCACTCTTATTCATCCTCTGGACTGACTTTTGTGGACGGGAAATTGTCGGGTTTATTAGAAAGCGCTATTGCAAGTACCGGCTGGCTGAACCTCACGTGCATCATCTTAATTTAATATGAGAGTGCTGGCCAGCAGGTTTGGCTGATAGCCAGCCGGAGTGTGAAATAAACTCATCTCTATGTATCAACACGCTGAATGCCAAAACGATCTATTCCCCGAACGAAACCCTTCAGCGGAAAAAACAATGATGCAATATTAATCATTACAGATAAGCATTTGATAGCAGTTATGATTTGTAGAGAAAACATTCTGGTCCGTGTGGGAACGATTGCTCATTTTTTTGTCTTTTGTAATGAATGAATGATGAAATCGCATATACACACACACACACAGACACTGACCTTGCACTAAACAGCGTCCATGAGATTAAAAAACCAAGGAAATGGAAAATGAGCATGTTTCACTAGAGGCGATCTTTAACAGGGGTCAACATTTTAACCCTGCTGCTAAGAGCGTAACTTTAAATGAGTTGTGAAATGCAGGATCACAAACAGCCGAAAGGGTTGGGCTTGAAACGCTGAAAGGTAGGAGCGAAGGCTAATACTGTTATTTACAGTTATTTCCTACATCTTTTGGCAGAGAGACACTGGTGTCACTTGAAAGCAGGAATATGAGTATTACATAAAACATGTCCATCCATCCATC
Source organism: Clarias buthupogon (assembly GCA_030014345.1). Lineage (NCBI taxonomy): Eukaryota > Metazoa > Chordata > Actinopteri > Siluriformes > Clariidae > Clarias > Clarias buthupogon. The sequence goes on from JAQMYK010000015.1 coordinate 20,884,711, forward strand.
TACTCAAACCATCAGTAATAAAACATTGGTTACCTGCAATAACCTTTGACTGTACCCAAACGGCCACTGCTATAGACAATTTAGAAACTGCACATCTTTTTGGACTGTGGAAGGAAATCGGGGGACTCGAAGGAAACCAACCAAGGAAAGGAAATGGACCATAAACGAGATTCAAACCCTTGACCCTGGAGGTGTGAGGAGACAGTGCTAACCACTGTCACCGTGCCACCGTATAATATACAAGCATCATTAATAATATGATACGAAGTGCTAATGTTCTGTAACAGTATACAATTAAAGGGTAATTGATATTTAAATGCAATCAGATACTAATATTTAGGGAACTATTTTAAGATGTCGAGTCTGTGTCTGAGAGAGAAAGAGAGAGAGAGAGATTGAGAGAGACAGAGTGTGTGCTTGTACGTGTACATCAAAGTGAAGAGAGAGCCAGAATGATGTTTACATCTACTTGATTAACTCATCACGGAGAGAATGAGTGTGTCTGTCTCAAGGCGAGCTGATTATAAAATGTCAGCGTGTAATTAAAGGTGCCAGTGTGAAACCAGAGCGTGCGTGTGTGCGCGTGTGTGTGTTAGGAAGGTCAAATATGAACCACTTTGTCACAACTGCACAAATAAAAAAGAGCAAAAGCTATAAGTGAGGTTATATGTTGAAACATTTCAGTAAGTGTACTGCAGCTGAGGTTGTGATTTAACATGTATTTTAAATCTGCTGTTACTCAAGCCTGGGACATGCAGCTGATAATCTGTTACCGTCCAGGATCGCTACACTGGAACAGAATGATCTGACTGAGGACACGTCTGTAAACATGCTCTAAAACAGAAAGTGAATTTAAAACATTTGACTTTAAAATGAGATCCTTTGCATACATGCTGTAACATGGTTTTGTTACATTTCATCTTTGATTAAACCAAATTTCAGAGACAAAAAATAAAATAAAATTGCATATCAATTTATGAACTATATGAATTTATAAATTTTATATGTATGGATGGGTAAGTGGGATGGATGGATGGGTTGGGATGGGATGGATGGATGGATGGGTTGGGGTGGATGGATGGATGAGTTGAGATGGATGGATGGATGGATGGATGGGTTGGGATGGATGGATGGATGAGTTGAGATGGATGGGTGGATGGGTTGGGATGGATGGATGGATGGAGGAGTTGAGATGGATGGATGGATGAGTTGGGATGGACGGGTGGATGGATGGGTAAGTGGGATCAATGGATGGATGGATGGATGGGTTGGGATGGATGGATGGATGAGTTGAGATGGATGGATGGGTTGGGATGGATGAATGGATGGATGGATGGATTGGGATGGATGGATGGATGGGTTGGGATGGATGGATGGATGAGTTGAGATGGATGGATGGATGGTTTGGGATGGATGGATGGATGAGTTGAGATGGATGGATGGGTTGGGATGGATGAATGGATGGATGGATGGATTGGGATGGATGGATGGATGGGTTGGGATGGATGGATGGATGAGTTGAGATGGATGGATGGATGAGTTGAGATGGATGGATGGATGAGTTGAGATGGATGGATGGATGGGTTGGGATGGATGAATGGATGGATGGATGAGTTGAGATGGATGAATGGGTAAGTGGGCTGGATGGATAAATATGATTGACAAATAGGTTTGATGATGAAAATTAATAACATTAATAACATTACATAATTCATAACAATTTAACAATGTAAATGTAAACATGAAATTTATTCAAAGAAGTTACAAAAACAGATTATAAACAAAATGATCCAGAATAGAGGTAAATAACTGAATCTGAACGGACTGACAATAATCTTTGCATGGAAGCACTGCAAATGCCAGAATTTTCTTTTTTTTTGCCTGAATACCTGGTTCAGGTGTGTTAAACAGGGACAGAGCAAAAATGTGGACAATCTTGCAAAACCTGATGAGCAATTTAGAAAATACTTAGCTAACACACCCACAGAAAGGTGATTTAAATTACAAAATAGTCTTTATGATAAGAACTGAGAATCAGAGTTACTCTACAGGTCAAACCACTACCTGTGAAATTTCTCGCGAATTAAGGCGTGAAATGGATTAACAATTACAGAAGGCTTCCAGCTGCAGTAAAACATCCGCCGTACAGTCCTGACCTCACTCCAAGCCATTTCCACATGGGAGGCCAGAATTTCAGACGTAAAACAGGCTAGAAACTTTCTACCTCTATGGTATCCAATCACTGGTGACATGCCGGGATAAGTGGGCTCTAAATTTAATATACTAATACATAAAAATATACTGTGTCATTTGAACCACTATTGGGTGAATTTTATAAGAATAAAGGAAAATCTCATGGTAAAGGGATTTAATCGCTATATTGATCTAGTTAACCTGGCTGGTTCAATTTTCAGCTGACAGGTAGACACTGAGGTTTGAAAGAATGATCTTCTGCCTTCCATTTCGTCCTCTGCTCTGTGTTTGTGTCTGCTTTTGTGTCAGTATGTCCTGAATGACATCAGCTTCTGGCTGCCTCTGGAGCTTGAGGTCAGCAGCGGTCAACTATAATAACGATCAGACTGCTAGCTAAGCATCAGCAAGTGTTAATGTCGCTCGCCTGAGGACAGCGCATTATATAGGAGGAGGAGGAGGAGGCTGCAACCGTCTCACACACCTGCTCTGGGTCTTATAGAGAACAGGGAACAGCAGTACAGGGAGCACTGGGGCGGGCTGTGTAACGCAAAATAAATACCACAAAAACAAGAGAGAAAAACCAAGGGCATAAGAACACAGGTAATGCTTTAGCCGGAACATAAAGTGTTTTATTACATAAAATAAATGCTCTCACACACTCCAGCTCTGTGTACTATAATTACACGCTTGAATGAGCTTAAGTGGCTGATTGTTCTTTTTTTTTTTTTTTTGCCCTAAACTGCACAGTTCAAATTGACACTAACATGTGAGGTGATACAGACGGATAGACAGAGGTGGCAAGAGGTGTGAGCTTAGATTTTACTAATTAAAGGTTTTATCTAAAAAAATTTTAATTAAGATTCCAACGAGTAAAGGTCAAACATCTTACATATTCACCAGTTGCGGTGGGAGTCATTACTGCTGGGAATTATAATGATACAAGATCAATACTGTGATAAATTACTTCCTGAACAAGGGTATTATTCTGTGTGTATGTGTGTGTGTGTGTGTACACACATACACACATTTCCATATGTACAGAAAAGGCTTCTATTTGTTAGGAAGCATAAATATTAGACTTTGGAGCAGTGAGAAAAGTAATGAGGTCTGAAGAGTTCAGACTGATCCTCTTCCAGAGTGATGGGCGCATCAGGGTAAGAAGGGAAGCGCCATAGTGGCCACTGTACAAGACTCTGAAGGCAGTGTTATAATCTGGGCTTGCTTCAGTGGCTCAGGTCTAAGATCAGGAACATTTTATGGCAACAAATTGATAACCTGAAAATACTCAATGACCAGGGCATCACATTGATTACTCAGGTTTGTTGATGGTGAAGTGACTGGTTGCTTTACATCCCAGTTCCCCCTCATGTCTGTTTCCTTCTGGCTCTCCCCTTTTACTGATGCTGTCATAGTTAGTTCCTGCTTCCACTCTGCACTAAATAAACTGTACATTCACCAATACAATATGCGACTGTGACCATATGTAACTGTTATAACCTCTCTCTCTCTCTCTCTCTCTCAGCCCACGTCCTAAGCTGCCAGTGATCCAGACCCCCTCTGCCCTCTGACCTGGTGGGAGATCTCGCCTGGTCTGCTTGGGATGCGTGTGGTGACCAGGGATGGTTCGACTTTACCATGAAGACGGTCCTGACCTTGGCTGATGCAGACAGCTGTTCTCTGAGGACTTGTGACTGCAGTCGCTCAATAGTTCATGACTGGAATTTCCAACACTCTAACCTGAGCCTCCAATGATGAACTGAATTAACTTAAAGACATCAACTGTTATATTGAACTTCCAGCTGCTTAACACACAGTATGACTGCACAACAATCCCTGCTATCTGATTTCACCCAAATGAGGATGGGTTCCCTGTTGAGTCTGGTTCCTCTCAAAGTTTCTTTTGAATTGGTATCGAATTGGTATAATTGTAGGACAAAATGTAGAAATGTTTGAATGCAATTTCATTACAACAGATGCATTAGTTTTACATTTTACTTTAAACTGTAATGACAAAGTAATCATGGTTTATAGGCACAAGGCAAGAAAACTACGACCACCACTACACCGTTACACTGCAAGATATACTTTTACTCTTTAATATTTAGAAAATATACCCAAAATTGGAGATCCAGATACAGCGCCATACAGTCACCCAAAGCTAGTCTAGTATATTCACACACACGCACAAATGCACCACTCAGACGTGCTTGGTTATGATGTACAAGACAACAAAGGCACATGAAATGTTCAATCTCTGCTTTTGCTTAGCGATAACAATAAAAACAAGCGCTCACTCAAGAAAAGAGTGAATATGCATATAAATTTGAGAGTGTGTCTGGGGTTTTTCAGCGAGAGCGGAACAAATCCATGAGAGCGCGGAGAGCGACACTTTTGATGGAGCTGGGGATTTTTTTTTGTATAAAAGCAAAAAAAATAATAATAAAAGCATCTGCATGAGGGTTGAAGGATTCCTGCTCTTGGGTAAGTATACTGCACTCTCAATTTTCAGCAGTAAAATAACACCCTGAGCTTTGAGGATCCAGAAAAAGAGCATGCTGGGAAAGGGAAAGCTTAGAGAGGCACGGCTTTTAGAGAGACGGGACCGGTTCGAAATCACCCGGCACCGTCAAACCAAGACACTCGAAAAGCATGGCAAACTTTGATTCGAATGCCGATGACAGCCCGAATCGAAAATCCTGTCTCTTCTAGTTAAAGACACAGAGGGTTGATAGAACTTGTGACGCGATCCGAGTCAATCATTTGTGCGCGCTGAAAAAAATAATTGGCTGCCTGTGAAACGTTTGTGCTTTCGGCACTCCTGTAATTGACACGCTCTACTCTGACGCTCCGGAGTTTTGGAGTTTCACTTCTTCTCAACACATTCGGTTGCACGGTTACTGTGTAGCGTATATAGAGTGTTTTTCTGATTGATGTCGTCGCATACGCGGCTGTAGCTCGAGTTCATGGCTAAATGAACACGTGAACCGATGCTGCTAAGATGATCAGCGTTGTGTTTCGTATGGTTGTTACCTGAGGGCGTCGGTCCTGGCTGGCTCGCCGCGGGCACCTCGTGGATGTGCTTCTTCTTGGCCTCCATCACAGGGTTCTCGAACTGTGTCTTCTGATTGATGTGGCTGCAGGCAAACAGGACATGTCTTAAAAAGAAGCAATCCATCACAACAAAGTGGATATTCACGCTTTACAGAACCAGCAAATGAGAAAACTATGCTAATCTCCCTAAACTCCAGACTACAGATGCAGGTTTCTCTGATGGCCTTGTCAATTTATTTTGATAATTAGACTCTCTGCAGAACATTCTACAGACTGTAAAGAAAGAATTAGATTGGTCTTTTCACTTGTGGAACGATTTCATTTCAGTTCCACAAAATAACCCACCTGCCAACCTTTACTTTTTATAACCTGCTATATTTGAGGAGCCTGGTGTTGGTCTTGTGAGGTTGCAGGGTTTAAGCAATAAGCAATTTCTGAGATGCTTTTCTGCTCACCCTGGTTTTTATAGAGTTGGTATGTGAGTTACTGTTAGCTCAAACCTGTCTGACTTTTCTCCTCTAACCTTAATCATCAAGAACTCTGTAAGGTTTTGTGTGAACGTTAATGTTAATCGTCTCTGAACGGATTCATGCCTTGCACTGCTGCTACAAAATTAGCTGACTGGATAAATGCCTGAACGAGCAGATGTTCCTATTAGAGTGGCCGGTTAATGCTAATGAAGTGACAGATCTTTTGAGTCACAAATCATCTTTTACAGTATGTACAATGAGCTCGTTCAGTTGGAGACCTAAGTTAATCGGCGTGACGTGGGTTTGTCTTAAGTCGGGTCGTGACTGCTTTACGCATGAACAAAAGCCGCACAGCAACACGGGGCTGCATGACACGCTGTACCAACAGCATGTTTGCGTGTGCACGCATGGGTGTGTGTGTGGGTAAGAGAGGTTTCGGAGCCCTTGTTGCATTGCATATGAGTCACCCTCCTCCTTATTCAAGGCTGAGAAAAGACAGCCGGAGCGAGAAGAAGAAAGAGAGATATGAGATGTAAGAAAAGAGCGCGAGAGAGCTTGAATCATTTTAAGGTTTCTGATTTGGTCTCTGTTCACACCTGGGGTCAACATGTTGGTGATCGGTTCGCAAGTGGTCAGCGCTTGGTAATGTGTTTGAACGGGGTCAATGCTCAAGCCTTGAAGACACATTGTGCTCAAACCAGGTGGTCCGGGAGGCACGTGTCCATGTCTCATTTGACCTATGAAAATCCAATCAGAAATGCTGAAGAAGCATTCAGAAATCGAGGTATGAGCAGTTATGCATCTCGGTTGGATGCATCTTAACGCCAATAGGGTAACGTAAATACCGCTTTAGACCAGGTTCTATGCAACAGGTATTACAACAGGCTTAGTTCTCTTTTTTCGTGACTTTACGGCAGACTCCACTATGGCAAACCTCATACTGAGTCTTATGTATTTTAATATAAGTGATGGACAATATGATAAATACTACATAATCGTAAAATAATAATAACAGTTGTGCTTATTATTAATTATATATTTTATCATCTATACTGCATTTGGGAATGCCAACTAGCCTAACTTTCATGTCTTTGGATTGTGGGAGTACCCAGAGGAAACCCATGAAGCACAGGGAGAACATGTAAACTCTACGCACACAGACCCGCAGCGGGAATTGACCCCGGACCCTGGAGTTTCAAGGCGACAGTGCTAATCACTACACCGCTTAATTACATATATTTATTACTATATATTTATCATTTAAAAAAATCCAAAGGATCATTTAGATCTTTATCATTTAAACTTCTTAAATTATTACAGGATTTTACTTATTTTTCTTTTAGTATTAAATAATAAGAATTTAAAGATTTTAAATAAATTAATATTTTTTAAATTATTTTTTAAAATACACTTTTTTAATTTATACAAAAATATATACAATATAATAAAAAAAAATTATAATAGGAGAAAAAACAGTAAACATTTGATAAAAATTTATTTTAAAAAATGAAAACTGTTTAACACTGCTTTAGCTGCTTCCATTTAGTTAGCTATTATTAGTATTAAATTCAATCGCTTTGCCTAACAGCTTATACACAGGTGGATCTGACATTTAAATAGGTTCTTAGCTTAATTAGCTGCCTCTTTGCATTATCAGTCTCTCAGTTTAAGCTGTCACCTAGTGAAGAGGGATAAATACACTGACTGGCCCCCATAAAAGACAATTTTTTTTCTCATTTCAGAAGCTTCAATTATTGGCCTGCATGATGCTGGGAAACATTACGAAAACCTGGAAGGGCAGTGCTGAACCATCATAAAAGAAAAGTGGTTTAAAAACAAACTAATGCTTGAAGTTGCATCACTAAAAAAACAGACAGCAGAAACATAATAAACAATGTCATGTGATCTGATGAATCCAGGTTGTAAGAGTAAGAAGGGAAGCACATAAAGTGCATTTTAATTACTCGACTTAAAGATCTAGTAGGTCTACAATGTCCAGTGCTTGACTGGTTTACATCATATCTTTGTAACTGAAGCTTTGCTGTTGAGTCGGGACATCTGTATCATCCCGGATCTCCCTGACTTTGCGGGGTACCACAAGGCTCGATACTTGAGCTGGTTTCATTTTCAATTTATCTTTTACCTTTAGTTCTTCTTATTAACAAGTTTAACCTGTCCTTCCAGTGTTATGCGGATGATGTGCAATTGTACCTGCCCCTAAGCCCTGACTTACCAAACCCCCTACAGCCACTATCACATTGTTTACAGGAAGTTAAGGTACACTGTATGGCTTCTACTAAACTTTCTGTTTTTAAATGACAATAAATTCATTTTCATTCGAGTTCATTTTATTTGGTGGTGATGATGGGCTGGATCGCTTTTCCCTGACTTAGATAGGACAGCCTTCTTACATAAAGACAGAGGTTAAAAACTTAGGAGTTATTTTTGACAAGGATCTTAGGTTTGATAAACATATAAATGCGACAGTGAGAGCTAGCTTTTTCCATCTCCACCTGCTGAGTAAAGTGAAACTTTTTCTCTGTCGTGCTGATTTGGAGACCACCATTCATGCTTTTATCAGTTCAAGATTAGACAACTGCAATGCATTACTCACAGGTATCAATTAGTCATTAAATCAAAGACTGAAACTTGTTCAGCGCGCTGTTGCACGCTTCCTCATGATTCCTCACGATTACTTCGAAGCATGAATGCATTACCCCAGAGTTCAGCGTGAACTACACTGGCTTCCGGTTCATTTTAGAATCAATTTTAAAAGTCTACTGTTTGTATTTTTAAAGCTCTTCATGGTTTAGCGCTGGAGTATTAAATCATTCTACCACGTAGTCCTGCCCGCTGCCTTTGATCCTCCACTCCGGCACTATTGGTCATTCCTCGCTCAAGATACAAGCATTGGGGTGATCGAGCCTTTGCGGTCACCGTCCCGAAATTATGGAAAGCTCAATCATCTGATCTTAGGGCTGTTTCTGGTCTTACATTATATAAGGCCAAATTAAAAACATTTTTATTTTCTCAAGTGCATAAAGTGAATGAATGTGTCTACTGGTTATAACATGGTCTTATATCAATTGCTCTTATCAAATGTTTTATAGTCACGTTTTTCTATGCTTTTGTCCTTTGTTTTATTTTCAGTTTCTATCATGCTGATTTTGTATGACATTTCTGTTACTTACTCTATTTTATGTTTTATTTTTGATTATTTTCACCAATTTTCTTATTGACCTTGTAAAGAACTTACTTTTAGGCCAACTATATACAGTATATATGAATATACATATACAGTACAAATAAATTTGACTTGAGTTGACTTGACTAAAGTGATGTATCCATCATGCATACTGCATACATACATTTGATGAAAATAGATCATGTGGCATGTCATGGTTGCACCCTTGATTTGTTCACCAAAGATATAATCCTCATAGAGATGCAGTACTCCTGATGTGCGTAAGAGCAAAACATCTCTATGTAATACAAGAAGCATTACAAACTACACTGCCACAATGAAAACAGTAACGCTGCTATATGATATTCATTCGTTCGGCAGATTAAACATATTCCCAAATGAACCTAATCACATCGATGTTCAAAATGCAGATCAGTTGTTCTGTACATCACTTACTCCACGTAGTAGGTGCCATATTGTGGGTCCTCGATCCTCTCCCATCCGTACGGCAGCTCTGTGGAAGAACAGAAAGACGCATGAGCTCCAATTAAAACACAATCAGATCACTGAAGCGTTCTCCAACAATGTTTTTTTCTGAGCTAGTCAACAATCCTGGCTCCTTGTGTGCATCAGCAGAAAGTCGAGAAGAAGTCGAAAGAGGAAAAATAAGACAGCGCAAAGAAACAGGCCGAGTTGTCGACTAAGATCTGGACGTGAACTAGGGAGAGTCATTAGTTGTCTTTGGCCGCACTGCGGGAGTAAAAAAAAAACGAGTGTGTGACACTGTGAGACAGGCACACTCTTCATGCCAGAATGGTGCAAGGATTTCAGGGGTGAGATGGCATGGTGATGAGTTCTCCAGTCTGCCCCTAAGAGCCGTTAGCAAAGCGAGACAGCGTTGAGTGTCACGTTCGCTCTCTCGCTCAGTGCCTGCCTGTCTGCTTGACTTTAATGTGTATGCCAGGAATAAACATGAAGCTCAGAGTTTGGGGTGTGTGTGTGTGTGTGTGTGTGTGTGTGTGTGTGTGTGTGTGTGTGTGTGTGTGCTTGTGTATGTACATGTGTGAGAGGCTAGGTCATAACTTAACTTGCGAGTAAGTATAACCCATATCATTTTGGATGAAGTGTAAAGAAGTGTTTTTACTCACAAAGAAGTTCCGGACGCAGGTATTTTTGTTGCCGGTTTATTATGCAACATCCAAAAATAAACTCACACTTTTTTTATATTATCGAGGACAGTTCAACTCCCTGGTCATTACTATGTTCCCAGATGAAGCATTCTACTGTACATCCATGCATGAGCTATATGCCTACATGAGGCTGTGTTGATGAGCTTCCATGCTGCATGTTTGAAATGGTGTAAGATAATTCACAGCTTTATTACTTTCGAAAGAAAAGATGAAGTGCAAAGTATGGTTCGATGCATTCTGCTGTTGTCCCTCAGCACCTGCACTAATAAAACTGCTTAAAGTAGTGGTGTCCTGATTCAGTTTTCTTGCTATGTCCTAGGGTAGCAGTGGTAGCTCAGAGGGTTAAGGCACTGAGTTACTGATCTAAGGTTTGCGGTTCCAAACCCAGTCACCCCCAGGTTACCGGGACCTTGAGCCAAGACCTTAACCCTAACTGTTCTTGGGGTGCCGTATCATTTACAAATGGAGCAGAGCGCCTTCCTTTTTCATTTTCTCCCTAATGTAGTCGTGTCCAATTCCTCCCCGTCACTAGGGGGCTTCCACATTAAGGCTACCACTACCACTCAGTCAGGAGGGCCGAAGACTATCACGTTGTTCCTCTGAACCAGCCGACCGCATCTTTTTGAACTGCTCGCTCAGAGACGCCCCTGATTGGCTGTAGATTAATGTGTGAGCACTAAGTATCTCTCATCCCTCCCCTCTGAGAGAGCTCGGCCAATCAGCTCTCTCTAGACCGCCGGCTGCGAGAGGTTACAGCATCACCCGGGAACCGAACTCGCGATCTCCGGATAATAGGGCGAGCACTTTACCACTGCACCACTCAGAGGGCCTTTGATCATTTTTGGGGAGTCTTACAGAGACATAGTGGAACAAAACACATTCTCTCTGTCTTTTCTTCTTTAAATGTGTATTACATTTTCTTTACAATTTCTGCCGTTCAGATTTATCGCTATTTGTGACGACTTGCGTATTCTTGTGTGTTCCTTCTCAGCGAGGGATAATTCAGAGCTGGTTTAAAGAGAGGGGGAAAAAAATCTTAAAGCTCGTGTCGATCTGTTCCTACTTCCACTCCTGAAGCTGGAAGTGTAACTATTTTAAAAGTGACTGATTGTTAAGCTCGTTCATTAAACACACTGAGCTGCTACAGTAATTAAGGCTTGTATTGCGCGCCGAAGCCAGATAAATCTTCAGGATAGTAATTTTGTGGCGAAGTGGTACATACTAGAGAATAGTTGGGGAACTTTCAACAACTTTTGGATATTTCCATGGACTTTTAGTAGGAACAGATCAAACGTGCGTGGGTAAGAGTGATATTACGTGATGACATCCTCAATTTTAACCTGATTAGTAAATAAAAAAAAATAAATAAAAAAAAAACAGGCTTATGTGTCTGTTTAACTGTCTGTTTCTTAAGAGCTAAAGATGGGAGGTTTAATAGCTTTAGGAGCTAAGCTTAGTTGGGTTTGAACTTTTATTGAGGATGTCGTTGTGATTCATATATACACAGTTTTTTTTTTATTATTGTCAATAAGTGAAATTTAATTGATGATTGTGCAAGAGTGTATGTGTGTGTCATAGAAAGTAAACCATCTCACCTCCCTCGTCACATTTCTCAGGGGGTTTTGCTTTTCTAGCCAGCCGTGGGTCCAGCCAGGTTGTAGTCTTCGTATTGTGACTGTAGAAAAAAAACAAAACAGTAAAAACAAAGAAAGAGACAAAATGGAAAAAAAAAAAAAAAAAGAAAGAAAAAAAAATTTTGCTTTAGCATTACGTTTATCTCGCTTACGTGAAAACCTCAAAACCTTATGTGTCTTCTGATTCAGAAAACACACTTGGAACTATGCTGTGAAAAATGCTGTGGTCAAAGCTGGGATTCGCTATTATTCATCCAGACTTCCCAGATGTATTTAAAAAAAAAAAAAAAACCTTGCTCAAAGCGGTTGTTTAAAGAGTCAGCGCTTCAAACGGGATTCCCCAGGGAGAAGGTGTCTGATTAGAAAGAAACGACTTTGAAATATCAACTGAGCATGACAGGTGTAGCGCTTTCTTCACTACCAAGCAGTAAAAGCTTCAGCCTTTAAGGCCCAATGGGAAAGCAGAACAGAATATTAATTTCCTCCATCATGGGGAGCGAGCGAGAGAGCGAGACAGAGAGAGAGAGGATTGAGTAGCAGTGCTGGTTGATATACGGCTTATTTTTTCTCTCTTTAAATTAAAGCAGAGTCTTGCAGATTTACAGTCTGCTTCAGATAGTTTTCCCACAGCTGCGAAGATTAGGATTGCAAGATGTGTGTGTGTGTGGGGGGGGGGGGGGGGGGGGGGGGGGG
>JAQMYK010000015.1:20897225-20936440 GCA_030014345.1 Clarias buthupogon
CACTAGATAAAATGGGTAGATAAAAATGGGTTAGAAAGATTCAGATGATTTAGGATAGAAGAGAGTTTGAGAGATACCATACCTAAAAAATAAAAAACACTCTGATAAGACTAATTAGATATATCAAAATCTAGGACTTGGTCATGTCATAGTGTCAGATTATTTAAAAATTAAAGTTCTGTATTTGATAAGAAGAAGGTAGCATGCCTTTCTCATACAATTCGTTATTTCATTTCTGTTCACTGAAAAAAGTAACATTTTAGAAATAAAAACACGAAATAAAAAAACTCTCAAATAGCAATTATATCACTATACACATTGTGGCTGCCATATGCTTTAAATATATATTAGAAAAATCTGGTGCTCTGATGCATCATGCCAGATTTATCACATCTAGAATTGTTTGCTATGAATTATTAATAAAAGCAAGATGAGGATTTGGTAGTAACAATGAAACGTCCAGTGGTGTGCAGCAGAAGCTTTAGGCAGGTGTGCAAAAATAAAAAATGCCGTAACGTAAAAATGTTCATGGATGGAGAGATGAAAGAGAGGCTGGTAAAGAAGCAACATGACAGATTTCATAGATGATTCACGTTACATGTAGCTATAAATCGATTTTTTTAACGACTCGACGCCAGAGACATAAAACACTCGTACTGCAAATCTGAGAAAATAATCAACTTCTAGCCAGGAATTATGACACCACATGGTCTCTAACGATTATCCCATAACAGCGTGTCCAGTCATATTTAATTGATTAACCAATAAATGCTAAGCACAGACAGTAGAGTCGTCTACACTGTCCAGGACAGATCGCACCACGGCTTGGAAAAGTTCAGTGAAATCTGTTTATTATAAATTTTAATGTTTAACAATCACTGTTTCCCAGAACTGAGAGGAGGCGTTGTGAGGGGGTGTGATTGGGTATGTACACACTGTGGTCAGATCATCTGCATTTACATACTGTATACTGTAGGCCTGATTAGGTTATCGATGCGACGCAGGAGTGTAACGACAAGTGTGGTGCGTCCTGATTCACCTGTCGTCAATGTTTGTCCTTTATTTTCCACATATCCTAAAGTACGGCTATTAAATGTTTCCACTCAGCCTACGTTGTCCATAATGGTGAATTTTACTGGTTGTTATTAACCCAAACATTTTAAATTACATTATGTTATGTTGTAATTAGAAACTCTCAAGCTTTTAAAAAAAAAAATTTTTAGGCTAAAGACCCACATCTAGATTTGATTCTAGGTCAGAGGTACAGAACATCATCTGTAACTGATTAATTAGTTCGCCAAGGGTGTGTGTGTAAAATTGGACGCTGTGTGTAAACAAACAATCAGAGCATTCAGCGATCAGTCATGATATTAAAAGCTCTAACATTAAAACCACCTAGGCCTAGGTTTTGGGTTTTTGGGCGACTCTGGCGCCTCGGGACTGGGCTCTACAGGACGTCTAGGGGTGTGTGGTGATGTCTGGCACTAGGACGTTGTCGTTGTCAGTAGATCCTTTGTGTGTTTTGGGTTGCGGGGGTGAGCCTCTGTCTGTCTGTCAGTCTGGCGCATCCCCACGGGTGCTCAATCGGTTTGGGATCTGGGGAGTTAGGAACAGTTTTGGGCTCGTTGTTCTGGTGTCTTTCTATCTTGACTCTTTCTCAGCGATGTCCGCTGCATTGGCTTCTCTATGGTGAGCATTGTGTGTCCATGATGCTGTCATCAGGTTTACTGGTATATAGTGGGTGATCGAGGTTGTTCAGTTCTCCTGTCAGTGGTCATAATGTTATGGCTGATCAGTGTACACTTGTATAGGACACACCTTTGTGTACCTGTATTGATTAAATAGCCAAGATTGTATACATACAGTACTGTATTTCAGCTAACATGCTCTGCAAGTTTATGGGTCAAGTAGGTATACGGTAGCTATAGTGTACAAGGGGAAAAAAATGTTTAATGTGTAAATGTTTAATAAGATTTTACAACAATGAATTCTGCGCATGCACATGTGTTCCTGGTCCAATCCTATCCTTGGAGTCGGCTCTCTTTTTCGCCCTTAAAAAACCTCCTTCATAAAAAATAAATAAATAAATCCACGTATGAAGCATGGTTTCACCAGCCAGCACAATCGTCCCATGCTGCCCTTTCTGTTTGTCCTTATCTGTCATTTGCATTAGCCCGAGGTATCATGTAAAACATGTCTCGACTTCGTGCAGCCACAGGTCTGTCAACATCAGGTCTACTCGGCACGGCCCTGCAGATTAGCTCTACAAACCCCGGTCTATTTATAAAGCTGATATTTATGGCCGTGTCCACATTTAGCACAGCACAGGTAAGTGAAAGGTGAGCGGTAACGGCTGTGAAACTTGTGCTGGACTGTGTTTATTTATACTTTGCAAATTAGAAGGAAGCCGAGTTTCGACAACACGATAAGCTACCGTTCACAATAAAAGCATCATTTCCACCAACAGGCTTATTTATTCTCATATGAAGCCAGCGATATTGCAATGAATTCACGTTCACTGCTACCAATATGAGGAGAACTGGCTGCATGTGTCTAAGCAGACTGTGCTTTAATGAAGTGCAGCCGTTCAAAGCTTAACATTGTTTTAAACTGCTGCTGACTCAACAATGTTCCAGAGAATTTTTTTTTAGAAAAATGCATAAAGATTTGCCGCACTCACTCTATGAAGTAGACCATGCCGGTCTCGGTGTAGGCCATCTCCCAATTCTTCGGCAGAGTCTCCTGGGTCTCGTCCCCGGGCAGCATGCTCCAGGCCCCGAGGTCCATGGCGCTCCCGGGCTGCGTGTAGCTCGGCACGGTCTTCCTCCAATCAGCGCCTTCTTTGTGATCTGTGACCAGAGGTATAACAGGGGAAGGAGAAGGAGGAGAGGGAAAGTTTGGGTTTATGAGAAGATGCAGGGACAATGTGCATCTCGACACTGAGGTGCACTCTCTCACATAAAGTCTGTTACTGCCAGGGGAAAAACGAGAGAGAGAGAGAGAGAGAGAGAGAGAGAGAGAGAGAGAAAGAGAGAGAGAGAGAGAGAGAGAGGATAGTGAGAGGGAATTTGCATGGCAGGAGGCGTTCCAGGTGAGAACGGAGCGAAAGAGAGAGATAGAGAGAGGGGCGTGAATTGTGTATGTTAATTGCCAGACGCAGATCAGTCTGCCCAGGCCGTATAGGCGGTTCCTCTGGATGCAAATTTCCTACTTACACATGACCAGAGTTTCAAAGAGTCCCAAAAGCCAGAAGAAAATAATAAATAAATAAATAAAATCTTGCCTCAGAAAATGTGCAACAACATAAGAAATAATGAGAAATGGGTGGGCTTACAAGCGCTACACTTTCCCTCAAAACCTGCACAAAAATAACCAGACAATACACCAGAGTTATATAACGAGAGAAACACCTACTGCATTGACACGCTGAACCTGCGCAGTATAGATCTGTCCTGGATACAAAGAGGTGCTATAGGTACAATTTTATAAACTTTACAACTTCTGCCCACGCAGCCATTGTAACCAGAGAGTCTATAGTCAGACTGAACCAACTCGGCCTACATTTACTTTAGTTTTTCACTTTTATCCTGATAAGTCAGGGTTTAAAACAAGACCGGCAAGTCAAACCCCCCCCCGATACAGACAGACGACGCTTTTAACCAGCTCGCACCGACAGCCATTTTCCTACACTAGACATTAAATGTAATATTAATCTAGGATATCAACTTTTTAAAAGTTCAATTATTTTCACACGTTGGTGGGAGAAAAAAAAAAATCATCATCATGAAATGAGCTTTTGTCATGATCAGGGCTGTTACCGTGGCAACTCGGTTAACCATCACCATCCACAGACGCAACTTTTTCTTTTTAACTACTACGGATTTAAACTCTTAGTGAAAAAGGTAAGTCTTCCTTTTAAAGCCAGCTAGTGACTCATCTGTTCAGACAGCCGGGGGAAGTTTGTTCTCTCACACGTGCACACATCTAGGCATCTGTGAAGTGCTTTAGTCATGCTCACACTACGTAGACAAAGGCTGCTGTCTGTATACCTCAATAAGCAACGCATTCCGTCCTTCATCGTTCTTTACTGATTCAACATGACCCACTATTAGGCTGCCCTAAAGATGGGGGTTAGAATTGATTTACACTTACTGTATATACCGTGAGTGGCTATTCATGTATCGACACACTGACTGCAAAATCAATGTTTTTTTTTATTCTTCTTCGAATGTATGTTTGTGTTTGAGGTAAAACATCACAGTACAAAATGTCAAGTACGTGTATATACAGTATACACACATACAGTACTTGACAATACTGTTCTTGCAAGGACTATTGTTACTTAATTACCCAACACCATATGTTATTTCACAGTTTTGAAAAGAAAAAATCCTGTATTGTTCTAGAACGTAGAACATAAACAGGACACTAAGAGAACTGCAATGCAGATGGACTCGGCACTTGGGTATCGTCATATCTCCGGTCCCCGGAGGTCCTACTTTCGCTCCACCAATTTACATGATCAATTAGCTTTTAATTGACGCTTACAATTGTGACACAAGACATATTTTCGTGACGATATCCAAAGAATGATGCTAATGTGATTTTAATATCAGTGTCATTATGAGTAATTAGCAAAGATTTGACCTGCATTTGCTGGGTCTTCATTTTGCATGCACCCTGTTTTGTTCAATCTCGCCATACATTAGTTTAGTAACTACTGGCTGAAAGAAAGAAACGTGGCTGCGCATTAGCTCCTGGGTCGTCGGTTTAATCCTGAGCTCGGGTTACTGTCTGTGTGAAGTTATGTATGTTCTCTCTCTGGGTTTGTCCAAATGTGCAAGTGGGTGGATTGGTGGCACTAAATTCCACCCAGGTGGGAAAAAGTGAGGAAATTAATGGTTTGACAACCCACAAAACTCAGGTTGCAGATCGTACCCACGGTTTAGGGAAAAAAAATAAAAAATTTGATCTACTTAGAGCAAGGAACTTCTACCCAGGGACGTAAATAAAACCAACATTCAAGATACAGCCGATGTTTAAATAAAATCCTAAAATACTCAGTACTCAATTGTTCAATTAAAATGCAATATGAGCATGATGAATTTTTAATGATGTGGACACAGGCTACTTAGATCCAGATACTGACCTCCTTTAGTCGAAGAACACTGAATAAAATAATAATAACTTGATACAATTTCTGAAGAAATTATAAAGACTAGTTGCTTTGGTGTACCTGGGCAAAATGGTGAAAACGGTTTATTCCTAGAGTGAGATCTGGCCATACAGGCACCTGTGGCTCTGAGTGAGTGTGAGGGGTGAGGGCATGGTTTAGCTTGGTTGCAATCACAATCCGGCACCTGCACTGCTCTCACACAGAGAGAGAGAGAGAGAGAGAGAGAGAGAGAGAGAGAGAGAGAGAGAGAGCAGGCCAGCTCTTATTAAAACTACTCCTCCATTCACTTACATACAGTAGGAAGGCGCAACCCTGATTCTGAGACTCCCTATCTCAGGAACCGCTGGTGTTACAGCTTAGCTATTTTTATTTTACTTGGGAGGAGGCTTGAAATTCGCTTCACGTGAAGTTCAGTGTTTGTCCTCTAAATATTATGGTCATAGGAACAGTTTTTAGGAAAAGTTAGGTAGGTGGAGCGTTAAACACATTTAATCCTATGAGGGTTAAAGTGAACAGAGTGGAAAAAAAACATGCACAATTAAGCACGATATGGTTATCTAGTCCAACTTTGAAAAATGGGAATTTTGGGAAACCGTCAGTTCGATTCCATAGAAAAGTAACACCATCCAATTCCTGATAACTTTAAACAATAACAGGAATATTTTAAATAAAAACTGGGCTAATTCTAGTCAAACAAAGTATATGCATATATAATTGGGCTACTGGTACTGATATGATTTGACCTGGACTTTAGTGAAGTGGATGAGTTTTAGTAATCTGGCAACGGACACTTGTGACAAGCGCGCAAGACAGATATAGGGAGCAAAAACACAATTAGTGCTCGTGTGAGAATTTGAACAGCTCAGTAACAGGCCTGAATATATATAATTTTATATAGTGGCGGTAACATTTTGCTTCGCACCAGGATGTTTAAACTGCAATTAATTCTGAATCCTGGTTCATATGCGTCCCATCCGTGGGGAGCGATCCGTACAGATCCAAGGTCAACCCATCAGTCGGTACCCCAGGGTCGTCTTTTGAAGGTGCCTGAAATGTCTCAATGGTAGATAAAATGGTATTACTCAGTAGAGTCCTTAGCAGTGTCTAATGGCCACGCTGTCTGAAAAGAACAAATCCCAACCATTTATTCCCAAACAAGGGTTGGTTATTTAACAAACTTTAGATCCACTGTAAGGCAACACATCTGCTCGACAAAACACATCAAGACAGCACACATCATGAGTCTTTCCTAGTAGCAACAAACTATAATGCATTTCTCAAAACCTATTTTTCATATTGGTCTCCATAACACTGAAGAACAGGACAGAAACACAACATTGTAAGTATTCTGGTGACAGAAGCTTGATGTTTAAGACCGTAGTCCTCTGGCACCACATGAACATTCCCGTAAGAGGCTCCTGTTTTTCCAGCACACTGCACACTGACACCTTATTTGAATTGTATTCATTCCTCATTCCCTCTCTCTGATCGAAGCGAAGACAAACAGCGTCCTTGGCTTTAATGTTCATCCCTAAATCTGCTTTCGTCCGACGCGACACAGCAATACGCTTAACAAGCTCCACTGCAGGCTTGCTCGAGACCCAGGCTTGGCGGAGTAAACCACCAGCCTGGCAACTTGACGTACTCAATCTGCACACACTTAAGCCGTGTCTGAGATCAGGTACGTAATATCCATCAGACGGCAGCGCAAGGCAAGTAATCGGCTTTCAATATGCATCTCTTTCAATATTTACCTCTCGAGATAGATGGGTGTTGTTTAGAGTCGTTCTTTAGGAGGAGATAAGCCGGGTTTTCGCTTTGGGGACTAGGAGCGGACAGGCAGAAAAGAGATAAGTATGTAAGTAAGTGAATTTTTTGTTATCTTGAGGCAATAGCTGTAGCTCAATCTCTAAGCCATTACAAGGCTTGTGAGCGATTCTTTTTATTTACCTGAAAATGTGTTTGGAGAGCTCCACAATCTGCTTAAGTGTAGTGTACTCTCTGTTCACTTTATTAGAGATCATTGGATCGGCCAAAAGTCAATCAGATCCAGATCGAGAGCTTCCGTTGAGTTGTGAAAAACCAAACTGCCAACAAACCCTCCAGTGAACTGCACTTCTGAGATTGAAATGATGCGTTTAAAGTTCATGATCTGACAGAAAGTGAACTTTGAACGCATCATTTCAACCATGGTGAACTGAAAAGTATCTAACAATGTTAAACCTTGAGGCAATTGGGCTACAACAGCAGGAAATCGGATCAAATCCGCTCCCGCCATCCTGGATTTCACTTAAGGCTTTAAAATACAACGACGATAATCTCACCTGTAATCCCGTTCACAAGTGCCGGCCTCTCGTCGTCGTCTTCTTCCTCTGGCGCCGCGCTGTCCTTCCTCTCCATCTTGCTGACGGAGGTGGTTCTTTTGCGCTGCACCTCGGTTTCGAACTCCTCGTCGAACAGCACCTGGTCCACCAGGTCAGGCTGCACGGGGCTGGGCTCGGCCGGAGGTTTGGGAGTGCCGTAGTAATTACCTGAAACAGAGAACAGATTGCGCGCCTCGTGACCGTGTTACATGATCGGGTTTTAAATGCGGAGGCACGGACGACTTGCCGCTGGGTGGAATCTAATTCTGAAAGTAATTCACAGCACCGCAAGCCTTTTGAGCTTGTGTCTCTACGACTGTTACTCTATCTAAGGCACAAAAAAAAAAGACAACCTGAAATTGAGGACACACCAAACTACAAATGTAGGCTTACAATAACAGAACACGAGCATAAAACACAAAGTAAACAAGAAGAATTTTGCTCTTTCTAACTTTACTTACCATTATTATAAGTCGTGCAAAATTTCAGCGTATCACACTCTGTATAACTGTTGTGTTGTTTTTCCGTTTAATGCTCGCTTGGCACTAAGCCCAAGGCCGCTCTCCACGCTTTACTATTGTCTGTATTTACAGCAGCATGTGGGTGGCTCCCTACAGTCCATCAGCGTGTGGAAACGGTCGAATCGGCGAAAGCATCCTGGGTAAACCAGCCAGGTGACAAGGCTTCACGGCGTGCGAATATAGCTTAGGAGAACCAGAACACAGATTTATTTTGTTCGCCTTTGCATCGCGATGCTTCTGCTGTGCTCTTGACGCTCCTCAAGCTTACGCATGGCTGCAAGTGTTGCTTGGAAGTGTCAGGAGACGGTTGGAATTAAATTACACAGTAACGTTATCACGCAAGACAGAGCACGGGACATTGGAGAGCACCAAGTGAAGAAAAAGTGTGATGGGTTTTTTTTTAGTTGTTGTTGTTCATATAACATGGAAGTACTTTCAGAGTTGTCTTAGCAGCTTGCAGCTAACACGTTAAGATGTTAATTATGTTCTCATTTGCCCAGCTAAAAAAATTCCACTTAGTGCTGCTATCGAAGCCAAACAGTACTGTAGCTGTTGTGTTCGTTTTTTTTTTTTTTTTTTTTTAAGTCACCATCGAGCAGAGCTGGTCATAAAAGTTTCCTAATTGACACTTTGTGATTAAATTTGTACTAATCACATCCTTTGCTGCTTTGGCAATTTATTCAGTGCTGGCATTGTAATATCATCAGGAAATGTCAAAGTGGGATTTGTATGTTTAGACCTAATAATTAATGTCTGCACATTCCCTGGTTGGGAAGCTAAGCAGAGAGCTTTGGTCCATAATTGAATGAGCTTTTTTTTCATAAAGCAAATTAACTCCAGAGAATTCCACTTCCATACTTATATATGCAAATCTTTTCCGTTTCTTCTTTTATTTCTTTTTTGCACCTGTTAGATTATATGTTCCCAAAACAGTCTACGTCTTCGTGTCATCCTTTCCTCAGCTAAATCCCAGGACTTTTATTTATAATATTCTTATAGGCTACTTTCACATTACCAGCCTGAAGTGACTCGTGTCAAAGTTTTACCCCAATGTGACGCTGATCTGTTTTTCTAAGGGTCGTCTGAACGCACAAATCGGATTTTTTTTTTTCAGATTGGATCCAAGTCACATGTGCTCCTAGAGCAGATACATATCCGATATTGAAATCCATGTGACTTTAACATTTAAAATCATATTTATTTGTCATGTACACAACAATACTCAGTATAATATGCAGTGAAATGCTTATACGACTGCCCACGACCTAAAATGGAAATATAGAATAGAATAGAAGGATTCCGCCACAAAAAGTTTAACAGAAAATACAAATATTTAGTTTGAAATATACACACATTTACAAAGTTACAGAATAAAATCGAATTACAACAGAAACATAAAAAAAATTATCAATTACACAAAATTAAAGTGTAACTGTAAACTGAAAGTATATAAATAAAGAAGGGTAAAAATATGGTGACTTTTTGCCTTTGTGCATGGCATGGAGTGCTCGCTGACGTCAAGCAACTAGCAGCACTGGGATTTCCCGGCAGTGAGGCGTCTGGCTTTTGTCCTTCTTCTGGACTTCAACAAAGTCAGCCGACTAACTGCTTACCATCGGCCAGAGCAAAATCCCAAGCATACTTTTAGCTAAAATTGTTTGCAATGTATGAGTGGTTGCACAAACTCATGATGGTACCAGCTATGGCGTATCGATGTGCACATGCATGACATTTTTTACAGTCAGATAAAAGTCACTTGTAATTATAAACATGAATAGTCATGACATACAAACCTGTGACCAAAAAACGCGAAATAGTGCAATCTGAACGCAGCCAGAACTAACTTCCTTAGCACTACTTGTCTGTACTCTTCTAACCATTTATAACAGGCTGTCGCTTTGACTTGATATTTTGCAAATATTTTTTATTTTTGCACTGATTCAGTTTAACACCAATGTTTATCGTCTGATTTGTCTCAAGCAGCTATAATTCTTAATATATTCTTAATATAATTCGCAATTATGGTTTTTGATTTTTTTTAACTAATAGTATCTAATAAAGGTTGTAACGCTGTGTAATACAAAATACAAAGAGCTACTTTTTTCCTGCCCATCTTCTGCTCCACCCTCCAATCCAGTAGGTGGATTTTGTAGAGTTACACCAACTGCACATAAACTCAAAAGCTGATGAAGGAGTGGTAACCTTTTATCCATTTAACATTTGTAAGTTTGTCTAAATTATTTAAAAAGTATGATTTGATTCTAAATCAAAAACTGACTGATGGATTCAACTGATTAAATCACACAGCTCTCTCAACTATTCCTTAGAATTTCCTCATAATTTTGGCTCCTTTTAAAGCTTTCTCTCTCATATACAGGTCGTCCGTCCCCGACTTACGAGCGAGTCCTGTTCCGGGAGCATGTTCTTAAGTCTGATTTGTTCTTAAGTCAGACAAAATGCGTCTTATACCCCTTTGACACAGATAAACAATGGAAAGCGTACAAATCCACTAAATCCATCCCCCTTTCCCAAACTGCAATCATGTGACCGAAAACCATAATTGCGCATAAGGAAATTAATCTTACATGTGAAATGTATCAGTGTCATCTCTGCGCCTTTAAATCTCGAGGTGAATCCCAGACACCATTTTGTCTCAGAGCTGTTTCTCACTGTATTGGACTCTTAGGAGAATTTTTAGGATTATTCACCATCAGGACAGCCATTTTCTATCATCGTGCTCCCGGACTGATTCATTGAAACCAGTGAGGCCGACTAATTTCTCCCGCACCCCCCACACACTTACAATATACCGGACTTTAGACATTTAATACATTCACTTACACACTGAAAAATTTTTATATAATTGTAAATATTTGTATCTGGTGCACAGCAGTGCCTATTTTTTGTACAATACACGTGAGCTAGTAGAACTGAGATTCGTTCGTATCTCTGAAAATTCGTAACTCAAATGTTAGTCGGTTGGGGAATACCTGTATTCTCAGGGAGTTTTTCCTTGCCAGTTTTTTTCTTTTTTTATATATATAAAAAAAACAAAAAAGCAGTCTACCAGCCTTAACATTGTTGTCTCTGTTGTTTGTGTGAAATAAAACTGAAAAACTTTATTTAAAAAAATAATTTAATGAAACATTACTGATAATTAAAACATTCACTTTACTGATGGCTTGAAGGAACTGATTTCATATATACAGTACTGCGTGTGTGTGTGTGTGTGTGTGTGTGTGTCATCACTCTAGGTGTATGACTTATTGAGGACACACTGCTGATAATGCTGATCCACCTACAGTATGTATCAGCACTTTATTCTAAAAGTCTAGTAATTGTCAAACACCACACTTCTCAAGTTCACCCCAGCCAAAAGAGTTTTAATAAAAGGATAGAAGTTTGGCTTTTTTTTAATCTTTAAAAAAAAAAAAAATAATAAATAAATGTACAAACGTGACAGTTGGAGTTCACATAAGCAATCAAGCAATGCTCTCCGGAGTGGCTACACAATATGATGTATTAACACCACCCAATCTATTTTTTCTTCCTGTCCCAACTTCCAAACCGGTTCAATTTCCTCTGGAACGTCGAAACCATCCTTTACTTCTGCCACAGGCCTCGTACATGTCCATCTATCACGCCTGAACGGAGACACGAGGAAGCACGCGGCTTTAACTGGTCACGTCTTCATCATGGAGATGTGCGCTGTCGGAGTAGCTGTATCGCAGGCCTCGCAGACGCGAGACGGGCTGCGGCGTGATGAATCGCTCATAAACATGCCATTACTCATTCATGAGCACGAGCTCAGTCAAAGTGGGGGGAAAAGAGAAAAATGGAGGGACGAAGAGAGACATAAGGGAAAGAGATATGCAGGAGGAAAAATCAGTAGGCAGGAGAGGAGGACAGCTAAGATCAGTAATGCCGGTGATCAGGAAGAAAGGCTGGGGAATGATTGTGTTTTTCTAGAAACTGAGCGTTTTATGAAAAATGGACAAACTTTCAGCAGCAATCATTCAATAATCACCTCACTTGATAAATTCATTTTCACTGCTGTGGTTCATGAGGCGAATTACTATATATTTTTTTTCAATCGACTTTCAAAGCTTTCAATGAATCAGTGAATCGACTCTTTGGGATTGACTCCAAACACCTTCAAGCTAAAACTGGGTGGTGACTTTTATAGGAACACCTGTATATTCTTATACCAGCTAATCATGCATAAATGCATAAAGCCAAGAGCTTCAGTTAATCGGGAAGTAGGGACGACTATATGGTCTCTGTGACCGCGGCATCGATGTTAGTGCCAGAAGGAATGGTTGGAGTATTTTCAGAAACTGAAAAATCATTTTCATGCATGCAGTCCCTAGACAGGAGTAGCTGAGGCTCAGATGGTTACGGTTCTGGGTTGCTGATTGGATGGTCTGGGGTTTGAGTCCTGCTACTGCTGGGCCCTTGGGCAAGTCCATTAAACCTACGCCCATACAAAACAACTTAACTGTTGCTAGTGCCAAAAAGAAAGAAGGAGGGTTGTGGATCAGGCTAGCAAGATTGCGCTGTGCAGAACACAACTGCTACAGCAACGGTGAAACCCGTAACCTGGTGAGAAAAACTTGACAACCTGTAACAAGGCAGTTCTTTTTTTTCTTTTCAAGAAACGTGTTCTTGTTAAGGGAGATCAAAGAACAGACTTGTTCACGCTCACGTGAAAGCTAGGATTAAATAAATAATCATTCTTTGAGCCGAAAAGTATCTCAAGATGCACAGAATCTCAAAGCTTGCGCCAGATCGGCTACAACGGCCACATAAGCTTCTGCTCCAGTCGGCAGGGATCTGAGGCTACGTGGGGCACAAGGCAACTGGACAGCTGATGGAAAAAGGTGACCATGGCTTCTCTGCTTATAACCTCATGGATTCTGAAAGCTTCGCTTCTTGAGGCATGATGTGATCAGTAATAAAAATATAGCCGGTATATTACCGGTATATGGTAATACCAACCTCAAGGATTGGGGGATTGAATCTAGTCTGTGGTTTGCGCGCTTGGCTTGAAGTTTGCGTGTTCGTGCCATGCTTGTTTAGTTTCCTGCAGATATTTCGATTTCCTCTCACGTTTTTAACGACTTGATGGGCATTTCGACATGTAGGGGATGACTGGGTAGTCTCCAGGCCTCACTGAACCTTACACAGGATAAGAGGTATACATAATGAATGGATGGATGGATAGACGGATTGGACTTTCTATTTATTGTTTAAGTTAAATGTTTTTTTTTTTTTTTAACTTTCCATGTTACATTTCCAGTCTGTAACATGCAGGGTATACAATAATATAGTGAAATACATTTGTTACCTCAATAAGGCATGAGTGTCAGGAAGTGCAGCACCGCGAGGAATAAACTGTGACCTGTAAGTAATGACTAAGTGGGAGAAAAAATATATACATTCAGCAAATGTTCACAAAAATCTTGTCTGTTTGTGTTCCTCCGTCAGTCTTGCGAATAAATAGATTTATAACTCTCGCTGAACCTTTGATAAGCCAGACCTTGAACAAGGACTACGTCTAATTCTGGCAGAAATTCAGTGAATAAGAGGCACACGCACGTTTTTTTTTTTCTCTCCCACACACTCGAGCGCACACGCCCGAGCTGCTTCATATGATAAACAGAGCAGCGAGTGAATAAACCCTGACTACGCTAGAATTTGAATAGAAATTCTCGAGGGTCAGAGTGCTCTATTGGTTGCGTGTGTGTGAGTCAGCTGTAACCTTTCCCCTCGCTGAGGAACACGGAATAATGTGAAAGAGTTCCCGCTGAGAAATATCACCCTATTACAGAAGCTTAAGAAGACAAAGCGCGGAGGCATGAATTAACCTTATTCCAGGAACGAAATGTCGCAGGTTTGAGGTGCTTTCACATGTGCGGTGATGAATTTCATTCAAAACATCCTTTGAGTGGTTTTCTTTTTGAAGAAGGTCAAAAAAAAAAAAAAACAATCGAGCGCGCTCGGGTGTGGACGAAAATAACCGTGTGATTCGATAAGAAGTGATTTCGACTCCATGAACTAAATGGAAACGTTCTGGACTTTGACTTTCATACACGTGCACTGAATCGAGTCACATGACGCTCGTTATTTACAGTTTAAATTGACAGTTTTATCCAGCACTTGATTCAGCTCTGATTTATTTTGCTTTTCGAGTTGTTCATTCACATGCAGTTTGAAACCAAATGAAAAACATGTTCATTTCATTCTGATTGTGTGAAACTGCACTATATTTCATCTTTCTTTTTTTTCTTTGTTCCCTTTATTTTTCTTTACCACTATATGCTTTGACACTTGTTCTCATGCAGAGCATTAAACAACAGTACCGAGACACTCCAGAGCTTGAAAGTGTGCGGCACGGATTAAATAGCTGCTTTGGCAGAGAGTGTAGTGTTTTGATATTCCACCCAAATCCACAGTCAGTGTAATGAGTTAATACTTACATCAAAGTCAAAGCAAGGAAGGTCAAAAGCTCCTTCCTGTCAAACACAGGACTTTTTTTTCTTTTTTTTCCTCCCAAATTCTAACCCAACTTGGCCTTGACACTCTGCTGTACTGACAGAGAGAGAGAGAGAGACGCAGCCTGGAGGATAGAGGGAGAGAAAAAAAAACCCTCTCCCTCTCGCTTGCTCCGTCACAAATAATCCACCGGTTTTGAACATTCCCACAGCGCAGGCTTTAGTCACTTGGGGGAATGGAGGCGTTAGAGGAGAATTGAGGACATCCATCCATATGAGCTTCTGCCCACAACTCTGATGTAATATTGAGTAAATGCAAACCCCATACTGAAGTCAAGCTTTAAAAGAGAGTGCACGGGTCAGTGAGGTTACATCCCAAATGTCTACAAGCTCTTATAATGCCGATGGAGCACACTAGACGATAAAAGAAACAACACTGCATTAACGAGCTCTTAAGCTGTTGCACTGTTAAATGATAGATAAATAAAATGGACTGGATTTTTTATTTTCTTTTACATAATAACATAGGGGAGATTACACTTATTATCAAAGGAATCTGGAAAGTATGTGTCATGCTAACGACATACTGTACTGTTTACTGTACAGTCCTGTGCAAAAGTCTTGATTCCTTGATTTTAAATTCAATTTAAAAATCATCTACTGTAGATTAAATAAAAGAATCAGGAACAAATGTTTTACTGCGACAGGCTGCAAAGTGCAGAAAGATACAATTCAAAAACTGGTTCTTTTATGTAATGACCTAAACAGCGACCTCGTTTCCCCTCTCGTCTGTTCCAAGCACTTAGCATTCAGCATACTGATCACTGACCTGATCATCTGTCGTCATCTGCACCTGTTTATCACTGACGGTTTTTTATGCTTGAGTAATTCAAAGGTCACTGTGTGGCTTAACAAAGCAAAAAATATATTTAAAAAATAATCTGAAACTGCTCATGTAAAGGGAAAACGAGAAGAGAAAAACTTGCTAAAAATGAGAGCCAATAAAGAACCCTGGAGAACTGTTCCTGAAATACAAACACAAAAGGAAAATGTAAAGAAATAAGTGGGGCTTTTGCACATTAATCTACGTATAGAGACACTCCAGAAAGCTGTTTTTCACACCAGCTGAAATGTTACTGAATTCGACTTGCCTTGAAGGGAAGTCTATCGCACAGGCGGAGAATATGATGTGCTTTCTCCGAGACACACGTGATGACCGAATCACATCTTTTTCTCTTTTTTTGATGTGACTGATGTGAGAGTGCAGGTATGCTACCCTTCCCTGCCCAAGAAAAAGAGAGCGAGAGAGAGAGCGAGAGAAAGAGAGCGAGAGAAAGAGAGAGAGAGAAAGAGAGAGAGAGATCTGCTCTTTAGACTCCCGGCTACAGATGGCTGTAGCATCACCGGGATTCAAACTCATGACCGCTGATAAGGTGAACGCTTTACTGTTGCACAACTAAAGCTACAGCCTACAAACAGAGCATGTTATGGTCCTGAGCAGACGTGTACGATTTAATTGGATATGCAATTTAATTCATCATTTCACTGAATTTTGATTCAGTGAAATGATTTTCCCAAAATTGATAAACACCACAACTTTTGCAGAAAATATAATTCGATTAAATCTTTCACAAATACTCATATGTGAGATTATTGCTGACGCTTTTATTTATGTTTTTTATGGTCGGTTGGTTCCATACCACCACCTACTGGACTGGGGTGTGGAGCAAGAAAAATAAATAAATAAATAAATAAATAAATAAATAAATAAATGTATAAATATATATCTATATATATTTTTTTTTACATTTAAAATTTTTTTTAACATTTAAACAATTGATACCACAAGTAACACAACATTTCGAAGTTTATTTACAACTTTTAGTAATTAATATAGCAGCTGGAGATAAATCATGATGTAAACCTTAATGCTATTGAATTAAATCAAATCAACAGTCTACAGTACTAATGATCATGTGCATGTATAGTTTTCGTTAATGACGCTGTGTACATGATGTAGACATGTACACATACCTTGTGTACACATTCACCTTGTGAGTCTACAGATGTCCTCCGGAAACATTACTTAAAAATAACACCTGCATTACCACATTAGCGGTCCGGGTTTAAAGGAGCCTGTCAAGCAGAAAAAGCAGAAGATACTGTAGCAGCGAACAGCAGCGAAGCAGCCCGAGCTCATTTACATGCGCTGACTTTTACACCCGACATCAG
Organism: Clarias buthupogon; assembly: GCA_030014345.1. Classification (NCBI taxonomy): domain Eukaryota; kingdom Metazoa; phylum Chordata; class Actinopteri; order Siluriformes; family Clariidae; genus Clarias; species Clarias buthupogon. The sequence continues at coordinate 20,914,012 of JAQMYK010000015.1, forward strand.
GCAAAGACAAGGTATCATTGACCAGAATTAGCCACTGTGAAATTATCCTTCAGCCTGAAATACCACGAGACTAAAAAGCAACACGCATCCATCAGTCACGGAGATGGACGGGATCCCGTCCTAAACGCAGCCCCTGTGACTTCGCCGTCGACCTGATTTACTTTTCTGTCTGAAATTTATACTACACTTACTCCCTTCTAAAGGGGGGGAAATAACAGTCCCAGGACTCATGGGAAGATCATTAACCCATCCGTCTGAGCAAGCGGAAACAATAGGGCTCCAGAGAAGCGCCATTTTACTCACCGCTAGCTTATCGGTGACGCAGGGACACAGAAACGTGCAGTGAGATTAAAAAGCTATGGAATGATTAACATCAACTCTGATGAGGTTCACACGACCGAGACTGGATGAATGAAAAAGTGAGCCATTAAAAAATAAAAAGGGAGTGAATTAAAAAAAACACACACACACACACACACACACACACACACACACACACACACAATGAGTCAGCGTTTTTTAAATGTAGGAATTATTGAACGCTCTGGAGCTCACAACCCAGTCTGGATACGTCAAGGGATCGGCAGACTGTTCACTCACTGTGACTAACCATGATGCTGTATTCCAACAAGCTTACTCACAGCTAGCATAATGCTGCAGCACGATGTAGCACATGCTAGCAAACTGAACCAACAAAGGTCTAAGGAATAAAACTCTGGGTAGGAGTAAAAGACTCACACCACTTGTACCTCTTCCACAAAATATAGGAGCCCAGTGAGAAATCTAGGTGAGAAACCGGGTGTACTTCTGGAGATTTCCTGGATCTCCTGAGCTCTCATAGGGATCTCTTTAAACTCCCCAAGCGTCTTTTCAGTCTTGCCATTCTCAACAGGAACTAGACAATTTTTGGACATGTCGATTCTTTTCTGTAGACTTCTCAACAACAACAACAAAAAGACTACTTTTATTCTCCTAGCACTCTCCTGAGGCTCTCCTGGTTCTTACCGCACCATGGTGAGATTACGGAGACTGAATAGGATTCAAAAGTCCTACAAGTTTAGGAGATCTAAAAGAGCATCAGAGAGAACCCCCACTAGTGGCACCGTGCACATGACGTAAGTCGCTGGCCTCGTAGTCGTTGGCCTTGCAGTGAACACCCTGTTTTCGCTAAAGGGCTCCCCAAACGTAGAACCTTTTCTAGGTCAAGCAATAATCATTTTCTCGCCAAAATCGCTCTGAAAATTATTAGATGCACTCACAGTGGACTGAGACATCAGTCTCTTCCCCATCAGCAATAAGCAGCCCACTAACCAGCCCAAATCGTAGAACCGTAGCCCTGCTGTGTTCTCACGCACTCTTACGCACCATCGTACGTTCCGCTCTCCAGCAGCAGCCCGCTTTCCTCCAGAACACGAAAATCCTCCACGCTGATGAAGTTATAGTCCACTCCGGGAACCTCGCCCTCCCGCGGCTGTCTTGTGGTACCTGTTAGAGAAACGGACGCAAAACAAAGGGTCATATTGTATCCTTAGACTTTGGAAGAATTGGGAATGAAGGCCAATTCTGGCCAACTTCTATTATCGCATAAACAAAACTACTACTACTAATAATAATAACAATAACAAAAACAATCTTGTGAGTGCACCAGACTTGAGCGCTGAGAAGAACGAACTTTTGTATATTACATTTTAAACATATCACATGAAATAAGTCACTTTTGATTCCAGGCAGTGATACCAGATTGTGCCCTAAGTGTCCTGGGTTAGGCTTCAGGCGACCCAGGATGAAGCGTGATAGACACAGTTACACAAAAGACAGGCGAATATAAACAACTCCTCAGCTTGACTGACATCCTACCTGGCCAATCACACAGCAGTATGAGGAGAGGGGCGGGAATGAGAAAAACTTTTTATATTCAGTGCATGTGAGGAAAAGTTAGTTACTTATACAAGTATCTACTGCATCGATTACCGACAGATGTTTCAATTATGTTGTGCAAATTCTCATCTTCCTAACATAAGAGTCACATCCTACGTACGGTATCTGGCGTTGATCTGTTTACAACATTTTCCGGGAATTTTGTTTTTCACTTCCAGCCCTCCTAATGGATGGCGGCTTCATGATGGTCACGTGACCAAAATGTTTTTAGGTTTTCTGCAACAGATGTGCCAAATTATTATTTTTTTTTTCTTCTATTAAAGATGTATATCGTCTAATCATAATACAAGAGAAAAAGACAAGCTCTGAAAAGTCATTAAAAGCCCGATATGTGTGTGTGTGTGTGTGTGTGTGTGTGTGTGTGTGTGTGTGTGTGTGTGTGTGTGTAAGACTTTCTGACTGCTATCGTAGGTCATTATAGGTGCAGGGCTTATTTCATTCATTCCCCTGCTGTCACAAGACAAGTGGTGTATCTGACACAAGCACGCTCGGCAACACACCACCTCGCCACAAACGCATTATTTCAGCAACAGTTCTGTGCAACAACTATTTAGATCTCATACAGAACAAACACACCCACCGTAAGGCATGTGGCCTGACCTTTCTTCCATTTCCCACGCACAACTTTAGCTCCTACATGCATTGAATTTCTATTTGCAAGACGTTACAAAGAGGGAAAAAAAAAAAAACTTTTAAGGAAGTAACAAAAATAAGAGGTGACCTACCCTAGTAGTCACAGTTGGCATATTTTACTAATCGGGTCACAAGGACAAAACGAAAAATCTCATTTTAAGCCACGTGACGAGTTGTCATTTGATCGTTTCTGTGAGCAGTGGGTGGATCGTCTGAGGTTGAAACTGAACGCCACTCCTTACATTCACAAGAATTTGATTCATATTACACTGAACAATGCGTGCACAAGTGTGTATCGAAGTTCAAAGTCTCCTACGTGCAAAAACTGCTCAGTGTGTGAAATTTAGAAAGTGAAATTCCGCTCGTGACAATCTTTGCGTGTGTACGAGTTTACAACGTGAAAAGTGTGCGTCTGTATCGACTGATACTGTATATTTCTCCTGGCGTTTCATTAGCGCTGCGCTCCCAGGTGTTCCTGATGACCGTGTGCCTTTACAGGGTCTCTACGGAAAAGCATTTTATTTATTACAATCTTGAATTGCCGGTCTGTAAACGCCTGTAATGAAATATCTTCCCGAGATGGAAGGGGAGTCGTTTAGATGACGGAGGAAACACTGAAACATTGGTTATGATGCTGTATGACAGGTTTCGGCACCTTGTTATTCGGTGCTGTTGTATACCGGGGCTGCTGTCATTACTTTAGCCAACATTTCAACAGGAAATACAATACATCATATCTGTGAGCGCTGATTTTTCGCTGAAACCTCATTACAGAGATCAGGGCAAAGCTTAAAGGGGAGGATCCTTAAACTGTTTTAAAAAAAAAAAAAAAAAAAAAAGGAAATCAAGAATTGCTAAAGATTAAACACCTGGGCATCAGAGCCCCTACTCCTTCCTCTCTGCCATCCTTCTCTTTTTTATCAGCGGATGAGACGGAGGGAGATTACTGCCGCGCCATAAAGGATATTAATGCCTCTGGGAGAGAGCGAAGATGGCCAGAGCGGCGGGGATTACGTGCCGAATGGGAACGCGCCAGCCGCTTGATCTCTCCTCTCGCTCCGTTTCCTGGGACTTTAATGACTTCGCTGACCCGCTGCCCGCGGGAGGGGGGTGGGGGGGACGCACTCTTCATGTAACCCTTAGAGGCTGAGGTGTTATGATGGAGTGGTGAGCGAGAGGAAAGAAGTGAACTAGATCAGCCTTGGGCAGGAGAGGCCTCGTGAGGGGTTGTTAGTGTGGTCACTCCAGGTCGTTCTGAAAGATTCATGATGAGCGAAACAACACCAACCTGTGCCGGTGGAGTCTCGATTCACCAGATAGAGAAAAGCCTCCCTGACTGTAACACATGGCATAATTGGATCTTGGGTTATCATTAAAGGGGAACATATTATGAAAATTGACTTTTGGATCATTTTTGGACGGTCTCACGGGTCTGTAGAGTGAGAAAAACATATCCCCTGACTTTGTTTCTTCTTTAACTTTGCATATTCCTTTCTGTATAAATGAGGCTTTTGTTTTTCATGACATTTACAATAGTCCTAATGGGGAGGGAAAAAAAACAAAGTTGGCACGACTTTCCACCAGCCCCGGGCTCAGCTCCTCCCAGGTATTCGGTATTTTGGTCCGTCTACGTGTCGTTCAGCACATCAGATGATGGATACGCCCCACCCAGGAGACATATCTGTCGTTTCTATGGCACTTACCTAAGGGGTCGGGTTGCCAGCTCAACGCCCGATTGTCATTCACACACACTACAGGCAATTCGGAAAAGTCGATCAGCCTTAACCTGCATGTCTTTAGACTGTGGGAGGAAACCTGGAGTACCCAAAGGAAACCCACCAAGCACGGGGAGAACGTGCAGACCGCATGCACACGGAAGATCCGAGGCGGGAACAGAACTCCTAACCTAACCGAACAGACACTGCTAACCGCTAAGCCACCTTACTATCGCTCCTCGCTGGAGCCGCCATACCAGGCACAGAACATTCAGCCCATACTGTAAAGCTAATGTTGCTAATGATGACTTGCACTGCATGAGGAAGCAGGATAAATCTACAGGATAGTCATTTTGATGTGTTACCAGACAATCAGTGTGAAATTTCATAATCTAATTTCATGGACTTTTAGGAGCAATAAATCCATTGTGTGAGTGTGTGTGTGTGAGTGTGAGTGTGTGTGTGTGTGTGTGTATGGATATTGAGTGTTATTTTACGATGATCCTCAATTTGAACCTTTTTAGCAAAGCGCATAGAAGTTATACCCCTTAGAATGCAAGTAAAATAAATAGATAAAAAAACATTAAAACAGAGCTACATCTCTGGTTCATCTGTGTCCTGAGAGCTACGGAAGGGTACGAATGATAGTATGGATGATGTATGATTTATGATAGCTGCAATCTTTGACTTCTTCAGCTCTCAGTTGTGTTTTTTTTCCCCCCGATTTTCTCCCTAATTTAGTCTTATCCAATTCCTCCCCGTCACTAGGGGGCGCTCCCACATTAAGCTACTACTACCACTCAGTCGAGAGGGCCGAAGACTATCACGTGTTTCCTCCAAACCACATGGCGCCAGCTGACCCCATCTTTTCGAACTGCTCGTTTACACACCGTTGGGGGCGGCGCTATCCGCTCCTTCTGTTTGCGTGAGCTCACAGACGCCCCTGATTGGCTGTAGAGCCGTGATTAATGTGGGAGCACTAAGTACCTCTCATCCCGCCCCTCTGAGAGAGCTCGTCCAATCAGCTCTCTCTAGCCCTCCGGCTGCGAGAGGTTCCAGCATCACCCGGGAATCGAACTGTAGAGTGCAAATCAGGTAGGAAACACCTTTTCATTTCCAGAACGCGAGTGTGTTAAAATAAAGGGGTGATTTTTTTTCCCAGCTGTTTCTGCTCCCTGCATTCTGATTGGCTAGGAACATGCACTTCTGCTGATTTGAAGCTACAGACACTGAAACAGCGCATGTGAAATATTTGTGAAAGGGACAGGATCGGAGTTGTCTTTCAGCTGGAAAATGTAAAGACGGGTAAATTTGGCTCACTCTATTTTCCAAAATATAAACCACCGGAGTCAAAGTTACGTTGTGTGTTTATGTTAATAAAGACAACCTTTGTTTTCCGTTGTTCCAATAAAAGCTTCTGTTCCACACCACTAATCTCACCTACGAATCCAATAGTACTGTACATTGTCGTGTTTTTAGATTAGTTGACCTGTTCCCTGATCCGCAAGCACAAAAACAAAAAAAAACAAACAACAAAAAAATCATACACTCGCATCTAATACAAACTCCAGGGTGGAGGATTATCTTCAAGGGATCACAATCCGTTAGATATTTCAGTCACTTATATCATCGTGTCATGTTGTAAGTGCTTAAGTGTCATGTCTCATTGTGTATGTTGTGATACACACTACAATCGTAAAAGAAAAAAATGTTTAAAAAAATGAAAAAAATGACATTGCTATTACACAACTTGTCAGTGTTTGTGTTGAGAGCAGTTAGCTGAGCATTAACAGCTGCCTCAGAGATGTCATAAACAGAAGACAGACACACGAGTGACAGTTTGTAAGGGAAACGAGAGGACGTCAGTGAAACGATACGATCTCGAGTCGGGCGCGTGTCACGATAGGAGGACGTGTTGAACTGAACAGCTGAGTCATCTGTGAGTCAAAATACAGCAGCGTGTGTCTGGCATTGGGGATTCGTGTTCAGGGCAAACAGGGAGCAACGTAACATTCGATTCAGTCAAAAGAAGCTCAACAGAAATCCAAGCAAAGATTGTTTTTCAGTTCTTTTCATTTAAGTGGTGATAAGCAAAAGCATCTTTTTTTTTTTTTTTTTTTTTTTACATCGAGGTGGTTTAACGAGGTCGGAAGAGATGGGGAAAATGTCAGGGCAAAAAAAAAAAAAAAAAAACGCCTCCACACACCCAAAGAAAAAAAGTCTAAGCCTGTAAAGCCACTTTACTTGCGCGTTTAGAGTCACAGTACATGCCTAAGTGTCTACTGGTATTAATATAGTTAATATACAATAAACATTTTGGACTGAAGCTGCATCCATGAATGAGTTCCCACGGACATACAGCAAATGAGTGGAACGCCAATCACCAGAAAATCGACAAATAACTTTTCACCAGTTTGTGGAAGAGACACATTTATCTATGTGAACTGTAGACAAAATCGCTCACCAACACACACTTGCACGTTACAGGAACTCAGCTGGGAGTTATTGCCACGTCCCTCGTACAGTCCTGACCTCGCTCCAAGCCGTTTCCACGTAATTGACCCATTAAAGGAGTTCCTGGGAGGCCAGCGTATCAGACGTGAAGCAGGCAGTCTGATCATGGCTCTGGCCATTTTTTGAGAAAACCTTTAACTTTGATGGTATCCAGGCACTGGTGAAATACTGGGATAAGTGCATTAGTGTAGCGGGGAATTATATAGAGAAATAAAGGGAGTTTTAATCTTTCAAGCTGCGCAAATAAAAGACTTGAATGCCTATCTGGAGTATCCCGATGAGATTATTCAGTAAAGCAAGAGGAGACTTAATAAAGGGGAAATAGAAATCTAACACATATCCATACGGATACTCTCCAACACCGTAACCTGAGTCAGCAGGAGAGCATCAGGATGATACGTCTCATTTCTGCAAAACTAAAACGGACTGAAATATTTCAGATTCATCTTAAAACTGAGTTCAGAGCACCCACGTGTGGTTAATACACATGGTATTATTATGGGCATGATGGAGGTCAAAGCATCAGAGAAATAACAAGAGTCAAGAGCAAACAGTCCTTGATTGTTATATCGAGGTCACGAGTCACAACACGCATTAACGATCATCAACTTAAAAGAGCAGGATGGAGCAGAATTATCACTAAAAAACTAAATAAACTGCTCTCACTGCTTTAGAAACGGGTTACTGCATTAGTAGAAACTCTATTCACTGAAAAATATGGCTTTTCTCATCGCCAGATTAAAATTTCCTACAAATTAAATTCATCACTTGCCAGCAAATTTAAATTTAGCTTTCTCGTGAAAGAGAGAGATTCGTTTTCATCGCCGAAAACATGAAAAGGTTCCAGAGATGAAAAATGAAACAAAAGTTCATCTTAGCCAGACAGTGAGACTGAGAGAAAGAGAAAGCGAGTGAGTGAGTGAGTGTGAGAATGAGTGTGAAAAAGGAGGAGAAGTGTAGCGGCGATGGCATCAATCTCTTTCTCCAGGAGCTGCTTTTGGACACGCGGCAAGGCTGCAGATTAAAGGTGTCTTGCAGCACGCGAGAGACGCCGCAAAGATTTACGCTCCTGTACTGCGGCATTACGAGCCGCTCATACGCGAGAGAGTGGAGCTGCTGCGGAAAGGTGCTGCTGTAAAGGATCTGAAACTCTCTTTCGATAATACGGCTATTGTTGAAATGTTTCAGGTTTTTTTAAGCAATACGGTAGGGGATCTGTTTTTATGGTTGCTGTCAGAAGTTAGCGTCGTGGGGTTCCTCTGATGTCCCAAGCAAACATTGTTACTGTTGGTGCTTATTAGAAATTACAATCTCAAACATAAGGAAAAACAACCATGATTTACTGTTAGCTCCTCAATATGTCTAATTAATGGGAAATCTGGTATAATTAATGGAAACCCAGTGTGAGAACGCAAGTGCAAGAATGTGCCGAGTTACAGCAGAGTGACTTCGCTCGTTTCAAGTGGAAAGGACTGAATTCCACTGGAGCCAGCATCAACAGTAGAGATCGGGGGGAAAAATAATTTAGTTATATATCGTCATTCTTTTGTCGCCACACCGAACTCCAAAATCAAGTTTAAAAATAATAATAATAATAATAAAAAATGTATGTATGCTTGCATTTAAGGTGGCGATATGTTGCAGTTCGTCTACATTCCTACAGGTGGTGCTCTAAACTATTCACACATTGAAAGGAACTACAGCATCCTGTGTGCTAGGAGTGAATTATTAGCTGAACTGCAATGGAACCTGGTTAAAAAAAAAAAAAAAGTGACGTAGAATCGAGATATATTATAAAATCGTGATATTAACAGAATAACAATACAAATCAAATCAGCACCCAGGCATTGTGATAATCAGGGATAGGAATCACCCGTTACGATATTAAGGTGATTCTTAGGCGCCGCTTTGATTACAACTGCGATTTTATAAATATCCCGATTCGATATTACATTTTCACTTGATGAAGTCACTCGACATATTAGAGTTTAACATTTAACTGAGCCCCACTCATCTCTGTCACCCGCCATAATTATTATCTCTAAACCAACTTAAATAATCAAATCAAATTCACTCCTACCACATGGGATGAAAATGTGTAAAGTTGACAAAACTTGACCAAACCGGATTGAGTGGCGCGAGCTCACGGGCGGCTTCTAACGTTTTCATTTGAACCGGCGGTGTTTTGAGACTGGTGTGTAAGTGTGTGTAATGCGGGGGGTCTGAGACAGAGTTTGGAGATAAAGGCAGATCAGAGGCGCAATTTATGATCGATCATAACTGGATTGATATTTTGTTTATATAATATAATCTATAAAATTTACTATGCAAACACACACACATATCATACTGTTTTTCCACTTTTAGACCTAGCCTTCTTCAGCATTTAGTTATGTTTTCATTTTTATATATTGCTAAACATTTTAACGCGCTCAAACACATTTTCCTCTTATTTTGTCAGTCATAAATGCAAGTGGGTAAAAGAATGAAAACGGACAGGAAATCTTTGATGAAATCCTGAACATGGACATTTTTACGGTCACTGTGTTCTGACTGGCTAGAAAAATGCACTTCCTCAAAAGGATTAAAGTATTAAAGCTACAGACACTGAAACGGTGCATTTGGAAAAGGAGTGAAAAATAAAGAAAATCAATTATCTGACTTGTATTTTAGTCGGATAATTAACAGACACATTTTGGAGACCTTCAAGACAATATTATTATTATTATTGAAGAGTATAATATGTGCCCTTTAAAGTAAATTTTGGATGCTGCTAATAGGTTCGTGTTAATTCTAATTCAGTTTTTTAGTTGCGAGAGTGGTGAGTGGAAAAATTTAAGCTGGTGTCAAGAAGCTCGGGGGTAAAATGTACAGCCTCCTGTGATGAATGGAAGTGACAAACGACTGTAATTTACACAGTAGGCTTCGGGCTTCGTGCTGATGTTTCCCTATTTTCCTCATTCAGTCCTGTTTACAACCAGATGCCACAACAAAAACAACAACAGGAAGACAGTTAAAACCCTGAGACAGGAGGAAGATTACGTCAGTGTGCATATGTACTCACAGGGGATGGTACGGAGATACAAGTTGTCCCGTATCACTTGCTGGAGCTTGTGGTCCAAGGAGCCTTTCTGGAACTGCAGGCTGAGGTAATGGCGCAGGTCCGTGTTCAAAACCTTACCTGCGGAGACATAAACAACAACACAGACGTCAGACCGCTACGTCCTGTCTTTTTTATATACACAATCACGAATTAACCTGTTGATCTGACCACCTCTGACACCTCTCCTACATACAGTATGTGTGATAGATAGACCAAATTAGAGTAAAAAAAATTAAATCGCAACCAGCCATCTGATTGGACGATGACTCTGGAATTCCTGAAGGAAAACATATGTCCTACTAATCACGACTCTCTTGTCTTTACAGGACATCTAGCAGAACAGAACAGCCTGAAACAATGTAGATCTTATCACACAATGCCAGGGGGTGTTTCGCTGCTGATGAGGAGGCTGCACTAAGCATTCTGGGAAAAGATGCCTCAGACAAGAGGACCTGAAAAAAAAACAACCAAAAAAAAAAAAAAAAAAACACATCAGGGTTTCGATTTCCAGCTGTTGATGAACCCTGCACTTTTTCCCAAACGGCTTGGGATAGAACTGGAAGGTAATCCATGATTACATTATAATTATAAGCCAACTTCTACAGACCAACAGTCCTTAAGATGTGCATTATGCAGATGATTTCCAGTCTGACTTTGATTTACCCTAATGCTGTAATTGTCTATTTCTTTACTGGATGACATCATGGCAGACAGTAAGGGTGATGAGTAATCACACGCATATGAACACGTGTTAAACTTCTCTTGCCTTTTATTTTATTTCTTTCTGATACACCAGGTCACAGACACACACCTCTGATCCGGTCTGAGCTCGTAAATATGAAAGAAGCACATATTCTCTCCTTCAGCCTCTGAGACATACCTAGGGATTGTGGGTGGACAAGGCATGTCATCAAACTGGGATGAGAATCCACCAGAAAAACCCAAAGTTCTGCCTCATGCCATGACCCTTTAGTGCCCCTTCTAGCACTGCCACACACCCTGCCTCTACGCTACCACTTAAAACATTTTACCAGAGTCACCAAACTGTGTTTGTTTTGTTTTATTTTCTATGCTGAAACACGGCTTGCGAGCCACACCATGTCACGTCATGTGGTGTTAATGTTTTAAAACCCACACAATCAAAAAAAGTTACTACGTTGCTATATCAGTAGCCCCCTTGCTTCTCCGCCTCGGGAGAGGGATTAAAAACGATGACCTACTGGGTCACTGATTCATCTTCGTCTCGTTGGCTTGCTGAGATGCATACTAATGCGCTTTTTACAATGACTTATTCTCATTACATTTTCAAGTGTTAATTACTCCTCAATTACCATGTTCATCAGGACCGAGAAGGGTTCGTCTCGTCTCAACCCGTCTTTCTGGCCTCTCTGTGGAACTCTACGTCTAATAATGCAGCGCTTCATTTAGGGACTCAATTTCAAAACATCCGGGTTAAAATTGGGACTCTTTTTTTTTTTTTTTTTTTTTTTACATTGTAGTTAGTTACAATTAGGAAAGACGTCCTAATTAGGTCTGCTCTTAATTAGTACTGTATATGTACTGTATTTACTGTTTCCATTTCACACATCACATAACTGGTTCTTTCTGGTTGCCAGATTTATATTTGGTTACATTCCTAGCGTACAGGTGTCACGTATGTCGCTGCCTCTGTGTTATGGAATCCAAAACTTGACTGACGAATAAGTCCTTTCTTTTTTTTTTTCTCTCTCTCTCTCTAGTAGGCATTAGTTCAATGCTGCAATGCTGAACTGTGCTGAAAATGCCGAGCTCACTAGAGAGCACTGCTCCACGCTGCACTCTCTGTGTCTCCTCCTTTCCCTCTTTCAGTAGATCTCTAGGGAAGAGAAAGCCAATATCCTCCTGTCTCCTCTTTTCGATTACATCACTCTCTTTGGCCAACACACACACACACACACACACACACACACACACACACATACACACACACACACACCTGCAAACCATTATCACTCAGCCTGGGTCACAGAGCGAAAAACGTGAAAGAATCAATAATGTGATCAACTACATGTGGAAAAAAAAAACTCTTATGCTTATCTACAGCACAGCTTAAGGATTATCTACGGTATACGTCCGAGTGAGCCAGGCTGCTCGCGGCTGGTTTTTGCGGCTCGTTAGGAACACGGTATAAAACCCGAAACCGGTCGCCTGCCTCTGGATCTACTCTACGCCTGTCAGGACGTTGTGAAACTTTTTTCGGACGTCGTACAGACTCAGTGAATGAGGGGAATGTAGGTCAGGCCACAACAGCGGTTTCGGCGCGTAATTGAAACGCACAATTGAGAAACGCGCTGCGTGGAGCCAAAAAGTTCCCATGCACGAACCTCCATGCCTTCTATTCATCAGAATGATCCTTAAGCGCACCGCATGCGCTGATGATATGTTGCTCGTGTTACCCGCCAGCGTGGTTCTCACAGTAAATGAAACGGGAACTGTGGGAGAGAACCGCAATGCTTGGTCTTTACTTTCCATTAAACTTGGCGGTCAGAGACTACACAGCGCTGTCGCCGAGGATCGGATGTTTTTTCGACTACATTTCATATTCTCAGAGTGTGAGAGCCTAAAGAAGTAGCAAAAAAACCAGTGATCACTTGCAGGGAAATAATGCTAATGCGCCCTCACGTGCGGCAAATCCCTAAATCCGGAGAAAATTACGGCTGTATAATCTGATTAAATAAAAAAAAATACACATTGTAATTATTTGGACACATATTGCGATTGCATTTTAAACTCTGATATTTAATCACTGAAAATATAATTTTGTATTCAAACGTATTTATCTAGATTAACACCAAATAAATAGAAAAATGAGCTCATTAAGAGGATATTTTCTCAATACTTAAATTATTAATAAAAAAAATAAATAAAAATAAAAAAACAGCTTAGATGACTCTAATCAAAGAGAGACTCTAATCCATCAAACGCTGCATAAATTCCAGACTATAACCTGAAATAAACTACAGGCTTTTGCTATTAAATAACTGCACAGGTCCATATTGCAATTCCGAAAACATGAGGGTTGGATTCGAGGGTAAAAATCTGTAAATGTCCTCATTTTCTTGGCTGATTTTTTGTTCAGATTATTATTTTTTTTTTTTAAGTAGGATGAATTCACTTTTCATTCACAAGTCTTTAATCACCCTGTGTTTTTCGTACAAGCTTTGTTATACTTGTTTATTTTATGGCTTCATTATTAAGTTAGTATAAAAAAATTAAATAAAAACATTTCTGATTTCCAAACATTGTCATGTTACAGGAAATTATTTGTAGACCAGAAAAGAAACATTATGTAAAAGACCACTTTTTAGACAAAACACCCCCCCCCCCCCCCCAACCCAAAAAAAGGGGTACGTTTCTGGGTTTTGTATACGCGAAAAAAAGAAGTTTGTCTCAGGTGCGACAAAGTCCTCAGCAGTGTCTGTGGGTGGATCTGTAGGATGTTCAGTAAAACTAGGTAGGTAATTTCCTCATAAAACTGCATAAATTGTACACGAGACTAAACTTTGTTTCATTATTCACTGTTTACTGCTGTTTATAAGATTTTTATTTTTATGTAGACACTTTTTTTTAAAAACCATCCTTGCTCTACAGCAGTCATTTGCATGTGATTAAGACTAAGATACAGCACAGCACTGTAGAGAATTGATATTTGATCATTTGACAGATGTTTATTGTTTATGTGCTTGCATGGTTTACTTTTTGGTCCAATAATGGCGAGTTGGGACAACCAGACTCTTTACTTTCTCTCTGTTCTTTACTTTTAAAAAGATCAAAAACAATAATGAAATCAGTTAAAATCAATTGATCTTTGTGAACATGAAGGTCACAACTAATGCAACTGGGGTTTGATCATCTACTAATACAACTTAGAATCTTTATACTGTATATACATCTTACACCTTCTACAGTGCAATTAAATGATCTTTGAACGTAGACGAGGAGACCGTGAACTGATAAATGTTGTCACAAAGAATATCAATTTTACTCTATAAAATGAACCGTCAACACTTGTTAAAAACCTAACCATCTGTTATACACAGGCATGTGATTGCACACACACACACACACCAAATGATCGGTGCATCCCTAGTAAAAATGTGAGCGCACTAAAATTGCTTCAATAAAAAAAATATTTGCCCTGCTATATCCAAAGAAATGAAGAAATAAACTCGACACTAAATACAGATAGCTATTTATTTTATTTTTTTTGGCCCATTACCTTCAGCTCTCTTTGCACAACAGGCGATCATCTCCTACAGAATCTTTCCCCAGCCCATCCCTTCTTGACATTTCCCCCTCTTGTTTTTCCTCAGGAATCAAAATGTCATACGACAGAGAGCTCTGCTTTATTTTCATGAGAAATCAGGATTTAGGGATCAGCCGTGCTCCCGCTGAGATGACCGAGAGTTCGTAAAGTATGCGTGAGCTGTACATCGCTTCCGGAATTTTCAAAGCGAGCACTTGGTTGTACACGGTTATTAGTTATTAATATCAGGGGTGAAGAGGTACAGTACATATGCACCGTGATACATGTCCAGTGCAGCGTTCACAAACGTTTAACATTTCCTCCTCATCGCTGTGCATTTGTTGTATTTTGCGATTTGGCTCCCAGTCACTGTTAGCGAGGTACACCATCTCTCAAGGGAGCCACATTCGGCCTCCTCCAGCGATGCGACATGACTCCGCAGACGGTCCGTGGGAGGCAGGGTACACAAAATCTCCCTTCGTGCCTCATCGTCTGAGCTTTGCGGCCTTTTGTTTGTTTGTTTTTTTTAAAAACCAGGGCAAGTAAAATCCGAATATGACTCCTAAGCTCGCTCTTTTATCCCAACCTGACCTCCTATGTACTTCCTAGTCCTGCTATAACATGCTTATAGACGTCCCATATTCGACTGTTTAATTAAGCGAGGGATGGCCGGAAGAGAAATTCTTCTCACAACTTTATTACGCAAGAAGATCATCCACATGTGGACACTTGACTTTTTATATGAAAAACCCAAAGTTATCTAAGTATAGACCCTTTAAATCAGTGATGTACCGTACCAAAGAAAATCTGGGGCATGTTATCCAACATTCACTTTTGAATCATTTTAGACATTCAGATGGGATTCTAGACAAAGTCAACACACAAGACATGAACAAAAATAAATAAAAGCCCTGCTTTTTGTCCTTTTCATATAATTTTTTTTGTTCGGGGCTTAAACAAGCAAGTGCGATTTTCCCCTTCGTAATGTCCTATAACAAGAGACTGTCCACGATGCACCTCATCCCCAGTTCTTCCCAGCTCTGGACTCTGTTTTTAAGAGCTACTGTAAATAAGGCTAACTGCTAATGGCTAACCTAGACTTCTTTAGTTTTTAAGAAAAGCTGGGTTAGCTGTTCTCATCACCAGGATGAGAATATTATATGTTATAGTCTAATCTAGTGATCTCCAGCTGTTACAAAGGGCTAGTTACTAGACAGCTGTTAGCAGTTAGTGGCTAAATTTTACATAAAAGACTTCTTTGGCTCTTAGTTGATTTTTAACTTTTATATTGGGAATTATTAGGACGTCCTCGCTCTTAGGCCATGTCCACATGCAGCTGAGTATTTTTAAAAACAGATTTTTCTCTGCGTTTTGGACTTTCATTCACATGCAAACACAGTTTAAGGTCATTGAAAACTGAGCTTTTGAAAAACTCCTTTCGAAGTGAAGATTGTCCAAAACTTTTGACAACACGTTTTCAGTGTTGCTGTGTGGACAAGGGAAACAGAGATTTTGTCTTGTCATAACGTCACCTTGTGTGCCGATGATGTCATTGTCTGTGTCTCCAGGCTCCTTGATTTGATGTCAGCTTTGTTTATGAGAATATTTTGTACAATGGCGGACTAGTGACTGTGTTAACGTTGCGTACTGGACTTTTATGCGTCTCCATACACATGCAGTTACTCAGACATTTGGTTAACGAATAAAGGCACCTGAATGAACTACAAAGCTCTACTGCTGCTACTGACAGTACATACAGAACTCTGAAGGCACACAGACAGAGACGGTGGTTCTGGTGGCGAAACTGGTGATGACATTTTGTCTAGGTTTCTGATTGGCCACCTGTTGGTTCGGCATGTGTTTTCATGTGGACTAATATATTTTTTAACACGTAGGTATATACAGTATATATATTTTGTTAGTTAGAAAAGGAGGGGAGGAAAACCCTGAAAAGGGATAATGCTTGATAAGGTTCAAAATATAGTTCAAACTCTATGGTTCAAAATGCAATTTTTTTTTTAGGGGACATTCGTGGGCAGTCCTTTTAACGCTTTCAGCTTTCAGAGTTGTGTTTTGGTTTTGGAGATCAGCATGTCATGAAACTTTAAAGAAGTAACACTAAATATTAATGATGATTAAAAAAAAAACGAGTATAATATGGGACCTTTAATAATCAAAACTTTTTCATTAACAAGATACAAAGTGCTGGTTTAACACTAATTAAACATAGATGACAAAATATAACTCGAACGAACAGATTGAATATGTAGGCTGAGGCGAGTTGTTCTTGCTGTACCACTACAGCCTGGATGATGGAGGTCAGTGCGAAGCAGACACACCCACCCATGTGATGAAGCTGAAACAAACAGATGCCATTCTTCTGCCTGCATCATTCATCTTTACTATTCTCACATCTACTGTATTTTACGCTTCTATGCAGCTGCCTCTCAAACGGCAGAAATAAAACTCCAAAGAACAGTAGGAGAATTTCAGCTGTCTGTCAACCAGAGGGGGCGGCGTAGTCTAAATAAATCAAGTAGTGATACGATAGATTGGATTAAACGTGCATTCTCCAGACATCATAAATTATTTCTGCCTCCAGGCGGGTGATATAAACCGGGACGGCGGGTGTCGGGCGCGATCTTTATCTGCGGAGAACTGAAGGTCTCGATATCATCTACTTAACGTAGTTCTTTTTCCAAAACTCAGACAATTAATACATGCTGAATAAAGGTCAGATCTGTTTCTCATGACATATTAGGTGTCTCTCTTTAGTTCATAAAAAGAAGAAGAAGAAAAAGGTCATTATCCAAGCTTTACAGCGGTTAAACCTTTAAGGTATTCAAGGAAATAATTGAAGTACCTCATCTGAGCGGCGGGAAATGTTCAAAGCGGCTATATGAAAAGCTGGAAAGCATGATCTTTGCTTTAGAGGATTTATTCATCAAGTCCATATCGATATCACTCATTTTACACCACTATACGGTAAATTCTGCATGACTTTATCATGCATTAGAAATGGAGAGGAAGAAAAAAAAGATTGATTCGGTTACTTATTGCAATGCTTTTATGTGTCAGCTCGTGTATCGCCACACTGAATCCAAAATGTATATATATATATATATATATATATTTTTTTTTTTTGAATGTCTATATATTTGCATTAGATGGTAAAGATGTTGAAGTTCCTCTATAATCCTGCAGGGGGTGCACTTTAAACAATTCAAACATGGGCAGGCAGAACAGCACAAAACAATTATTTGCCAAGTTTGTTTAGGGGGGAAAAAACCTGATTATTTATAGAATGGCAATAGCAAATCGAAACAGCACCTAGGTATTGTGATCACGGTGATCAGGTGGTTCCTGGTGATTAATCATTCGAAAAACCCATACTTTTTGGTTGTTGTTGTTGTTGTTGTTCAGGCCTCTTTCTTCCTATCACAATTGATTATTTTTCTATTTATTCCAAGCTCTGACCCGAGACAGACCTGAACTCTTTGTGACACTTCTGGCCAATCACTTACCCTCTTCTTCAATTAGAAGTGCTGCTTAAATGTCATAGAGATGTCAGTGCAGGACTATAATGAGGCCATCGCTTAACAACAGTGCATGAGCGAGGCAGAAAAAAAACCTCTACATTGAGCTTATTAACAGCCTGTTGAGGACTTCGGCCAGTGTAGTGTCACACAAAGTGCCATCCATTGGTCATTAGGACCACCACTGACACAAACCCTGAAACTTTGGTTTGTTCATATCCTTTAGAAGAAGTGTTTTTAGTTCGGTGCGATCGAAATGAAAACCAGTACAGCAGTGCATCCGGGGGGAAACGGATTTGAAGAATCTGTTTAAGTTTATATTCCTCATCGCTCTCTAAAACCTCACAGCCATTCACAGGTCTGTTGATGCGTTTTTAGCTGCTCACGATACCCTCTTTTTAAATATCCCTTTGAGGAGAATAAATTCATCAGGAACAGGGTTGAACGTGTGCAACTTTGCAATTTCCGAGTGCTTTACCAACGTGGGGCTTTTCAAATCATGTAATGTCGCTCCTTCAGACTTATTGAATATGTGATTCTGGTTTTATAAACCACCAGAGCTCCTTCATTTGGAAGAGTGAGGAGTCTTTTCTCTACCACTGGATGCAGAGGAAGCCTTCAGGTGACGACCCGATATTAATGAGGATCCAAGTTACAGAATTGTGAGGTCCAGAAGGGTCAAAATTGGGCTGCATCGAGCAAAGAAAACAACTAAGCAGATTTAAAATTAGTAGAAGGGATCGTTCTAAACCATCAAGTTTGTGGAAGAAATGTGGTTAGGAAAAAAAAATCATAAATGGAGAAAAACATTTATTAACACACAATATGATGAGATCTCACAGGATTGGGACTAATAGCCGTGTGGCAGTATGTGAGATTAATCGGTTTAAAAATGAATAATTTGCTAGGGAGTATAAAGATTGGACTTTGGAGCGATGGAAAAAGGTCATGTGGTGTGATGGGTCCAGGTTGAGCCTAAGAAGGGAAACGATGAAGCGATGCACCCATCATGGCCCCTGTACAAGCCTCTGCAGGCAGTGTCATGATCTGGGCTTGATTCAGTTGGTCAGGTCTAGACTTGACCAGAAATTAAGTCAGCTGACGACCTGAATGTACGAAATGAGCAGGTTATTACTTATTAGTGATATTTCAGGACTTGTATATTGAACGAGTGGTTCTGGGAGCATGAGGAATCTTTTTCACACATGAACCGACCACCCTAGATCTCCAGTGTTACTCAATTATGGTTATCTACAGAACACCGTTATCAAATCACGGCTCAGAGTTTAATAAGGTTCACTTGATTGTAGTTAGTAATTTATGGAGACAAATCCTGACAAAGTTAAATTTTATTTGAAACCAAGTAAACCCATTAAAGGTTCCATATTTTTCCAATTCTTTAACAACTTTACATAAGCCTCAGAGCCCCCCAGTGCGCGTGGTCTAGAGCTGAGCAACTACACGGGTTTCTCTTATATGAGGTCACATTAGGGGGGGGGAATATAATGGCTCTTAAGATTTAAGTGCTGGTCAGTATAAAAAGATCAAAGCTGAAAATATTCAGGTTTTTACTATTTGAAATGTCTCACGTTTTTGTTTGTACATGCACATCAAAGAGCCGTCTGAATGTCTGAAAGTGACTAAAAAGCGAATTTTGCATAATAGGTGTCCTTGAGCAAAGTCTCTAATCAAGACAGCCTTGTTTGATGCTTAGCTTGATTTAAAAAAGGGGGAGGAAAAGGCGAAGGTGGCAAATTTCTGACGCCACCGTAAAGCTTTACTTAGAAATCAATGCCTACCCGGCTGTATAAGTACAAAGCAATCTGGCCTGCTTTCAGATCGATCTTCTCAGGGCGGTGATCACTGCAGGACACCAAGGGCGAAATGTTTGCTCTGAGGAGATGCACAAAACTACACAAAAACGGAAAAGATTTGAGCGAGCGCTGTGATCACGTTTATATTGTGCATAACATACACAAGTATTAAATACAAAAATGCACGAGCGACAACGCGTCAACGTACTGAGCAGAGCCGAGCCGATCTGATCTGGCGCTGGGTGGAGAAGCGCTCCATGTGACAGTCACCAGTATTTCTTAAACAACATCCAGCCCACGACAAGTCATCAAACCGCCATGAAAGGACGCAAAGATCTGAAAAGTGCCATTCTTTCTGGCATTTGGAAATCCCAGCCTTAGATAAGTCCCCTAAGTTTTCTCTCAGTAATGACACACGCCTGCAGCACCCACTCTGCAGCGTGAAGACGGAGATGAAAGAAGCATAAAATAGGGTATAAAAACGCGAGATCAAGACCCTTCTGCACCCGTCTCCATTCAGCCGTCCTGCAGGTCTCGCTATGGAGACACTGGAACCTGCCTGATGGCGCACTATAGCCGGGGCTTTCTACTCCGTATTGCGTCTTGGCACTCGGCAGGGAGTGAGGGAGGAGTGAGCGTGAAGAGGGAAGGTGAGGCACATCAAAGCAGGACCGCCTGTGATCCCTGAGCTGTGATGGGAGACTTGTCCTTCAGGCGATGGTTCCCGCTGAGAGCTTTCGACAAGCTCAGACATGTGACGGAGAGGTGTAGAACAAATAGAATCCCATTTAACGGCGTAGTACCCAAGCGGGGACGGATCAAAGTGGTGCAAGTCACTACACAACGGCTCCACGCTTCTGCACAACGAGAGCAGGGGGAGAAGAAGAAGGAAAAAAAGAAAAAAGCAACATCAAAATTATGATAAGGGAATAACGTGAACGGCGTCAGATCCAGCGCCACAGAATCGGATTTCAGACACCGGCTGTTGACATACAGTAGGGAACAAAAAACAGTGTGTGTACGATCTCTCACCTTGCCTCACCTTGTAAAACGTCTCCGACACATTACGAGCGTCTGACAAGCGTCTTTAATTAAGCCACACAAATCCTGGCGCTCCTCCGCTTTTCAGTTACCGTGGTGTTGGAAATGAAGATGTGAAAAGGCAATAAATTTAAAAAAGGGACTGAGTCACCTCTAAATACACACCCTGATGATTTATTGACTGCTTGCAAACTTTTGAAGATTTATGACACAATCAACACAAGTTTGTTAGTTGATACTGGAGCTGAAGAATAAGCCGTCTCTGTTGGAGTTTAGCGAAGAGACGCGGAGCCCCTAAACGCTGGTTTTACTCTCCGCCAAACCTCTTGTTATTCTGGCCTCGTGCTGTCTGCCTGCAGGGGAGCCGTGTGTGTGACGGCCTCGTGCCTCTTGACTGCTGAGCGAGCACGCAGATGCCTGCAGATGCCTGTGTGACTCAGCATATCTGCTCTGGAGTAATTACCGGCCGAACAGATCCACATCCGGGCGCGTCGGTATGCTCCTGGTGTCCGGTCTTGCCTAGCGTGTGTGTGTGTGTGTGTGTGTGTGTGTGTGTGTGTGTGTGTGTGTGTGTGTTTCACAAGTAGGTGAACCTGTTTAGGATTCTGAAAAGGTGCTGCATAAATATAAATCTAGTCGTGTAGGAAAAAAAAAAAACACGGCTTTTGTAATGATCGCCTGGCTAGTGCGTGCACCTCTTCGCCGTCTCCGCTCGGGTCCGATTTGCTCTCTTCCGTATCGGAGTCATCCATCAAGGGCCTCACGCAGCTAACCGAGCGGCTGCCGTCTATAAGAGCGATCGACTGGCTGGCTGCTGCGTGCTGAT
The DNA here is from genome assembly GCA_030014345.1 of Clarias buthupogon. NCBI lineage: Eukaryota > Metazoa > Chordata > Actinopteri > Siluriformes > Clariidae > Clarias > Clarias buthupogon. The sequence continues at coordinate 20,935,417 of JAQMYK010000015.1, forward strand.
AGGGCCTTTTAAGCGATGCACCTTATGCCTCGAGCCCATCCATCTTCTGGTTGAGGGAGTCGGATAGTTCACAGGTCCTGCTCAAGAGTGGACGAACCAGGCAGTGAGACATTCCGCAGCTGGAGAGAGTCCCGCTATCGTGGCTGACGTGCTTTGACGGACAACAGACGGAATGCCAGGAAGCGTGGCACAGCACTTTTTAGACAGATGAGGGTAGAAAAAACGGATTCCACTACTTCACCTTTCCTGGGGACACTTATAGCAATCTGTAGCACAAAGTAAGCATGGCCTTCGTCTTTTATCATTTTATTTTATTCCCCCTTCCTCTTTTACCGTATCCTGGAAACACACAGGTAGAAATTAAATTCAATTCGATTTAAAAACACTATTCATTGACAGATCCTCAACCTCAGCCACATCACTCCAGCACTATATTCCTCTTGAATGTATTTCAGTGGTTCGATTTCCCCAAAAATTCAGTCAAATTAGTAAATTAATTAAAACCACCGACGCCTCATGTACGGGGGAGAGTCAAAAATGATCTGGTTTTATTAAAACATCTGCACTGTCCAATCAGGGCTCTCCGTTCAAGGCTACTGTCTCCTCGTGCAGGTGTGAACCTGTCCATCAGTTCATGTGTAACTGCGGTGCGAGCAAACATGGATGTGTTGTGATTGTTTTTTTTTTCCCTGGTCTGAGAAGCATAATGGTAGAAGAACATAAACAGAAGCGGTTTGGATATCTGCAAACAAAATTTGGCCCGATGCTCTAAGGAAGGTGAAAGTTTCTTAAAGAGAGTCGTAACTGGTGACGAGACACGGATTCGTCACTCCGAGTCTGAGAGTAAACAGCAGAATCTGGAACGTCCTCAATCGGCGACTGAGAAAAAGTTAAAAAGTCGACCATCGGCTGGAAAATGCATCACTGCTTACAGTTTTCTGGGATTCTCAAGGGTCAGAAGTATTGGAACGGGGGGGGGGGGGGGGGTCAACGGTCAACGGTGCTCGTTACAGTGAGACGATTA
>JAQMYK010000015.1:20936450-20946689 GCA_030014345.1 Clarias buthupogon
CGCCCCCCCCCCCCCCCCCCCCCCCCCCCCCCCCCCCCCCCCCCCCCCCCCCCCCCCCCCCCCCCCCCCAACGGGCAACGGTGCTCGTTACAGTGAGACGATTATTAAAGAATCAAAGCTTAATCTAAACTTTAGATTAAACACAGAGGACTGATATAAAAGGACGATACACGTCAACACATTCAAGATTCAAAGAACTTTATCAATCCCAGAGAGAAATTGCTTATTATTGGTTAGAGTTGTTATCCAGTAGAAAGGAAACAATAATTAAATTAAATAAATAAATAAAATAAAACGAGTCCTAAAACAGTAAGTACCATGTTGCACACTAAACTTTTGAGTACCTTATTGAGACACTAAATATGACCAAGAGCGCTGGTAAATATTGCACAATTAATAATACAGTAATCTAATATATGTATGTAATATTGTATTATTATATGTAATATTGTATTACATATTGAACTGGTATGTAATACCCACACTGTTTGTTTTGAGGTGTTAAAGCATCCACCCTATAGTCCTGATCTCGCTCCATCAGACTTTCACCTGTTTGATTCCCTAAAGGCTCATCCCTAAAGATGAAGAGTCACTCCTGATGAAGAAATGAAGACAGCGGTGCATCCGTGGCTCGCAGCTCAGTCGTAAACATGTTTTAATAAAGCAATAAGAAAGCTTGTTAACAGAGTGTATTGAAAAGCAAGGAAAAACTATGTATTTGTCTTTTTTCTAAAAGTTAATTGAAATAAATTCCACAGCCAGAGTGCAGAAAAGTTTTGACTCAAGCTTGTATATTCGTGATGTAACTGAATATCAACTAATACTGACTAAGAACTACGACCCTCCAAACATTGTCAAACTGAGTCACTAGAACTGGATGCAAAAAAAAAACACTACAAACACGACCCCTTTAGATCGGTTCTTCTTAGCTGCACAAACAAAAGATTCTGTTTCTCTTCCCCACATACGGCTGATTCCAGATGTTCTTCGAGCCTGAGCATACCGACATGACTAACCATACGCAAAAATGCAGCTGTGCCTATGCCAAGATAAAACCCTAATACTGATTCCACCCAAAATCCCGGGCCTCTTCTATTGTCTTGTGCGATTAGACAATCTCCTAAATCTGACCAAGCAATAACTTGCTGCTCCCAAAAACAGCTGCACGCATCAATTATGGAGCGGGTCAGATCCAGGCCAAGAGAGTAACAACAACAACAACAACCCTTGTGAGTTTGTCAATCGTCACGCTGGCCGAGAACAAAGCCTGTTCGCTTATAAGAAGTTGGAACGTCTCGATGTATGCACGCTTGGGTGCACATATACTGTACCATCATCCTGCTCTAATTGAAACCTCAATCCTTTTCAGTCTAACGCCAAAAGCGAGCTCGGAGCATGTTGCACAAAAAAAAAAAAAAAGGTTTGATATAAAACAAATGTGGAACAGGATGCAGGCAAAAGAGAGAGACGGTTTCCATGCAAGCATTTCATCATCGAGGACCTTGAGACGTCCAGCGATCTGTTCTTCGTACTTTCGAACAATAACCATCAGCCTGAGTCTGGTGGCGACACGAGCTCGAATGATTAGATACATGTGCGGTGTGAGGGGAAAGAAAAGAAGTCGGAAAAGAAATAGAAAACGCCACTCAAGTATCACATGGAAAAAGGAAACGACAAAAGATAAAAGTGATGTCCAAAGACAAACGTGATGATGTGGCTGGTTTCTTTAAAATGTCTTAACCAGAGCTTATTACTATGAATATCATGAACATGAACAGACCTCGATATACCACGAGTACAAAGTCATAAACAAACAATATACAGTGACGGTGAAGTTGCTTACTATTTACTGTTCCAATCAGTAAAGGAATTAAAGGGTTCCCGCGTGACTAGACACATACATGTTCAGTTCCTACATGCTCAATATACACGGGCCACCCATTTCGTGTTAGCGTTGATGTGTTTTTAATCTTGCGTTTCCGGTTTGATGTGTTAGTGTTAAAAAGAAAAAGGAAAAAAAAGCGTTAAAAATCGAGCTGCACAATTCAACTGAGCTTTTGTTTGTCTAAAATTGAATTCCTTCAAACAAATGAATAAATTAATTAAAATTCTACTGTCGCAGCAACAAATGCAAATCCTTTTCATCTTCTGTGTTTTACCAGAATTTTCTATTTTGTTTGAGTTTATGAGCTGTTTGTGCACTACCACCACCTACTGGACTGGAGTGAAGTGGAGCAGAACATCAGCACGTTATTAAAAGCTAATCGTTTTTTGTACAAGAACAAACATTTTAGTTACTTTACTTTTTGATACTTTGAGGCATTTTTAGCACTTTAAAACCTGTAATAGGTTTAGCTGCTTGGGACAAATTAGACACTAAACATTAGTGATACAGAATCAAATTAAATCAATTCAAACTACCCATGATTTACAGCTCAAGTTAAAAACGATAAGTATTTTATAAACATTGAAACTGTGTTGTTCATTGTATACGTCATGTCTTGTACAAAGCGTGTAGCTTTCTTTAGACCATTTGATGTTTGTAAATAATAAAATCATTTAAAGTGTGAATAAATTCAACAACAAACAATCATCACTCAGCTGTAATCACCAGGTATTTGGCTTCATTTCCATGTTTCCTGAATTAGCTGTTATGTTTTTTTTTTTTTTATGTTTTGTTTTTACTTCCTTCAGATTTCTGTTGCTGTGTTTCGTGCTTGTTAACGCGCGCCACACTTACAGTCCGTTTTTAGATAAATAATGTCCGAGCCAAAGGGATGCCTTAGTAATTACCAGAGCTGCGGGAGCTCGATCTCGATTCTAAGCCAGAGATTACTCTGCCCTTTTCCTCTAATACTACTCACATGATTCAGGGAAAAAAATGAGAGGGCTGCTGCTGAGCCAAGACGTGTGCACATAAACTGTGAGTAAAGGTTTTCTCAGGGAAAAGGCACTGTGTGTGTGTGTGTGTGTGTGTGTGTGTGTGTCTGGCCCTGCTAAAAGGCCATGCGGACTCCTCATCTCTCAGCCTGCACTAGAGTATGCCTAACTCCTTCCTGTACAAAGCAACCTCTGTCCTCGGTGCCCTATCTGTCTCGAACAAAGAGTCCATCTGACTGGCAGAGCAAAACAGAACCCACGGCTGGCGGGCCGCGCTCTGCAAAGGCATTCTTTTGAAGAAGCTGGAGAGCTGACGCTGCGTGCTTAACGCTCCAGCTAATGTTATGAAAGCTACGCGTCTAAAATAAAACGCCTACAGACACGCACACGGACAATGAGACTCGCTGGAGTGGAAGGTTACCAAATCTGTGTGAAAAAGCAATTGACCCTAGCATTGTTACTCGAACGTATTCCGACTGATAAATTCTGCGTGTCTTTTGTATCCCGGGTTATCTTTGACGCACGCTTCACCGCACCACATCCAAGAGTGTTTAACGTTGACTGGATTAGCACAGCTAGTGAAAAAAAAAAAAAACTAAAAATCTCCTTCAGTGTTCTAAACAATATACAATAATATATAGTTCGGTAAAAGACCACGGTAGTGTGACTGTGACTTTTTTTTTTCCTCTACAGGATCTCACTGAGAGAGATGAAAAGCCCTAATCCCCAGGTGAGGAGAATCCATTAGGCTTAATTACACCGACATTACTCCTACTTACTGAACCAAATATCCAAGAGGGGAAAAAAAAGAAAGAATGAAAGAAAGAAAGCGAGTTGTCTGTAAGACAAGGATACATTTAATTAAACGTGAGCTAAATTCATCGGCGTTTGCATCGCTTTACGACCACTCTTCCCCTGAAAACGTTTCCCCAAATAGGATTAGACGTAGAAGCCGGAGCACGCTGGAACCCTGAGGGGAGCTGGAGAGACGAAGCAAGAGAGAAAGAAACCATGAAAGACGTCTTTTATGTCAACCTGCACTCACCTCGGACTATTCAAGGGCAGGTTCACGCCATCGGTATTTTCCCCTTAACACTATTACCCTGAAGTACTTTATCACTAATTGAGAAAATGGTGTAGCACCAAAAACTTTTGACATTACGGATTTATCAAGTTTGAACGGAGGCTGTTATAATCTTCTTGTTTGTCACTAAGGGTTTCAGTAGTCACATCACATACTAAATCAGTCCCTCTTTTAAAGAACGTTCAGTCTCCATTTAATATTTTGGCATCACCATGCTCTAGTCAACACGAGTGCACATGGCGACTGCTGAGAAAAACCCATACTGCACCATAGTAACCTGCGATTTCCAATTAACGCCGTGTTAATGCCAATCACCGCGCAGGTGGTCCTTCTGATTAGCCGCAATTACGTATGTGTGTTTAAAACCATCTGCTGGCGGTTAAAAAAAACGCTTGCTGTGCTGTGGCCGTGCTCTCTCGGTTTTGCCGATATCAGATGGCGTTTACCGGAGGGTGCGTGTTCGCCAACACTGTTTCAGGAGCAGCACCGTGAGGTAAACGCGTTTGGACAACCCTAAGGGCCGCTGGGTAATTGGGGAAAATAGAGCAGTTGGACTTCTGGTAGAGTAAAATAAATTACATCAGACACCCAGAAAGAGGGGGAGGAAGAAGAAAAATTAAAGCATCGTACCCGACAATAAAGTTTAATTTATCTTTATTGAGCAACATCTTTTACGTAACGTCAGTATCAATTCTGATCGATTAGCACGGTGATTGGTTAACTGAACGCTGTATAAATCAGCGGCCTGAGTCGTCATGAAATACGCATGGACATCAGAATAAAAATAAAAATAATAAAGTCATGCATGCATGTAACATCCACATGAATGCAAAGACCCACAAGATGTTGCTAAGAGATAAAGAGATATCATATTGCCTGCACGAGCTTGGTTTCTTCACATAAGACAACAGACCAGGCAACCTTCTTCCATTGCTCCATTGCTTGGTGGTTTTGGTGGAGGACACGGGTCAGCTCGGGCACCCTGACTGGTCTGCAGCTACGCGCCCCCCCATATTGAGCATCAAATTTTACAGAACCTTGTGGTACAGTCACTCTTCTGTGGGATCAAACCAGATGGTGCAACCCTTTGCTCCACACATGCATCAGTGAGTCTTGGCCATCCATTACCCCGTCACCGGCTCACCGGTTGTCCTTCTTTGGACTTCACTTTTTGGTAGGTCCTAAACTAGGAATATCCCAAAAAAAACTGTTGTTTTGGGGTTGCTCTGACCCAGTCACAACTTGGCCCTTGTCAGAGTGGCTCAGATCCAAACATTTTTCCTGCTTCCATCACATCAGCTCTGAGAACTGACTTATTTCACGCTTTTGCTGCCTAATATCTCCAGCATCATCTTTACAGGCGCCATTGTAGAAAGATCAAGTGTTATAACTAATTAACGTAATCTTCCTGATCGTTAAAAGCCCGTAAAAATTGTTATACGAAATCAGATAATCAATAATTACATACACCAACACCAGAGAGGTATGGAAGACAACAATTTTCCAGCCCAGTGACAGATTTGTTCACAAATCCAGTGGAGTAAACCTCCACAATATTGGTTTTAATAAAAAAATTTATTTTAAAAAAAGGACTGCAGGCCCCATACAGGACAGATGCGTCCACTAGTTACATACTGCTTACTGTGTTTTTCTGGTGTCATCAATCAAAAGACAGCAGGTACGCTCTACTGAGCATTATTTCACATGCCTCCATTTTTCCTCTTGCCTGCTTCGCTTAAAAATAGAACCGGCCAAAAATAATGTTTCTCAGTTTTCCAGTTGAGCTGCAGCCACTCAAAGCTTTATCCATCCACAGCGTGGACAAGAATCTCCAGGGACCAAGTTGACAAATCATCCCTTGTAGTAAAACTTATCACAAGCAGCCAAGTCAGACTTTCCCCAACTACATTTGCAATTTCTGTTTTCCTTCCCCAAAACCAAACAAAGCCTTTCACTGATTCATGATAAGAGAGGAAATCTGGTTATCTTCTTCATCAATGTTTAATTCAGTGAAAATATACAACTTGGTTACTTTGAGGTTTCAAAGGTTGAGGTTGTTGGAGAATGAAGCAAATCCTTGCACGGCACCTGAAGGGAAAGCATATTTTTATATTCATCACGTCGTCTTTGAGACGCGGAGAAATAATGAAATAAATAAATAAATGGAAAAAATAGGTCACATTAGCATAAGGAAGAAAGGGAACAGTAGACTGTGGGTTGCCAAAAACATCTAAGAAACACTCTAAAAAGCAAAGATTTTCACTGCTTTGTATCTAACAGTGTTGGAATAGAATCTGGCTGAAGCGCTATCCGCCCTCTTCTGCATACGTGAGACATAAAGAGTATATAAACAGAATCTTTTTCATGTAATCCGACACTGCGAGCACCTTCACGTCTCACACAGTCTGTTCTAGACTTGGTCCAAGACACTATTGGAATCATCTCTTATAATGTCAAAAAAATAAATAATATTAAAATGCAATCTTAAAGGGAAACAAACAGCAAAGTGCCAGCCCTTTCAACTCGCATCGATTCCTTTGCTTTCTTTTCCCTTAATAATCATTGGTCTTGGCTCACAAAGACCTTTAGGAAAAAAAAGGGGGAAAAGAAATCCACATTACCCAGCAGCAGTGCGCATCGTATCACTAGAATGAAAATAAGAGAGCAGGAGAATAGAGGAAAGGCCACCTGCTACGCTGACAGACCGAGTACATCTCTATTCGTCACGCAGTAGCAGACGCGCTTCCGAGAGGCAGCACGCGACAGCAATGTGGTTCTGAGTGCACCACGTTGTCGTCATCATCATCATCATCATCATCCACAAAGAGCAGGCTGTGTTAAGAATTTCCGTAAAGGCCCCATGAAATGAGTCGACACCATTCTCTGAACTGTATTCATCACTCGTCTGGCTGAAACAGAACGCTTATGGCAACGTGATTTCAAATCGCAACGCTCTCTCTCGACGGGGAGAGACGTCTCGTAAACAAAGCAAAACAAAACAAAACAAAAAACAGGTCAGACTTGAACAGTTCCATGATGAATTCTTAATCTTTTTTGGTCAGAATCATTTTGTTGATTAGTTTTCTACAACAGCAGTTTTTTTAATATAGCATATTTAATCGCTTGTTTATTAGAGATCGGAAAAAAAGAAATCGATTTATTTCACCATACTCATCCAAAATCGATTTTTTTTTTTAATTAAAAATTTAATTATTTATTTGAGGTGGTAAAATGTTGCAGTTCCTCTATAATCCTACAGGTTGTGCACTCTAAACTAAACACTAAAATACCACTGTGTGGTGGGAGCAAATTTCTTTGCCAAGTTTTTTATTTTTTAGAATAATAATTGAAATAGAATTTTTTTTTTTAGATATATCAACTCTGCATATTTATAAAATAGTGACATTACCAGAATCGCAGTACAAATCGTAGTACAAAACTTATTGTTTTCTTGTTTAGTAGCATATTGTGAATTACTGATGAATAACACACCTATTGTGAAAACACACACCTATTTCTGCTGTCCGCCTGCACAGTTTAACACCTTTTCCTAACCTGTCCTGGAGTGTAAAGCTGTCAGCACTCTCAGATTAACATCTCAATGCCCTCTTAGGATTGTTTTCATTCAAGGACTTCGAGGGCATGCAGGGATTTGGCACAACAATACGACTGCATGCTAGACTGAGAGATGGAGGGAAGAAAAAGAATCCAGAGGAGTGAAAATAATAAACCTGAATGCATTCGTGCAGGTGTTATTGTGTGTGTGTGCGTGTGTGAGGTCCTGCTATTCCAGTCTCTCAATGACTACTTCCTCTATAAGTGGTAATTTAAACTAACCACCCTGAACAGCTTGGCTTTGTGCCTATACACCGGCGCCGTGTGGTACCTCCGCTTCTCTGGAGAGAACTTGTTTTTAAAGCACCATTCTCATGAGTCTCACGTCACATTCTTAGGAGTCGGTCAAGCGTATCAAAACACTAACTACCACGATTACACATACAGTACGTGCCGATCGGATGCACGTACTGGAGCCAAAACTTGATCACAAGAGAGGAACGACAACAGCAGAGCAGGAGACGAGAGTGTGCTGAGAGCTCCAGGCAGACGGACGATTCATCCTCCACGTGTCCTTCAGCTCAGCAGGGAGCATGCAGAAGCAGGCCGATCAGAAGCTGGGCTCAACATGCTCTGCCCCTGACTGGGACTGCTGGCGTGCTGTTTGCTTGTTCGCACCATAGTCTCGAAGGGGGGAAATGGACCTATCAGGGAGTGTTCAGGGATGTGGTGGTGTGATGGGGCTCGGCTGCACCCCGTGGAGGAACAATTCGACCAGCTGTTGAGCGTAGCACTCTGTTAAACCACACACTAGTGGCCATAACGGGGATGGGCGCCTCATCAACACCATTTTCAAGAACAAGGCACCCGTCTATAGTCAAGCTTTTTTGGTCTCCATGGTCTTACTGGCTTTGACTGTTCTAGGTGCCATCACATCTGAACAAGATCATAAATTTGTGCTAATGTGGCAACAATTTTTCACATGAATTTCAAAACATTTTAGCAAGCAACTGTTGTTGCAAGTATGAATTAAAGTAAAATTGATGCTCTTGGCATGTTTGCGGTTTCTTCTGGTTTTATTAAACATTTTACAAATATGAAGGACATTTACAGTTGAAAATACTCGCACCCGATTTGGAAATACAGTGGCGTACAAATGCTAAGAAGCTTTTTCCATGTAGATGGTAAATAAATGATTTGACAATTAAGTCGATAACTTAAGTCAAACATTGTGTTGGATGATGATGATGATGGTGATAGTCCTTAGGCTGCACCCGTCATTTTCTAGGATTTGATTACAACATACTAACTCGTGCAGATGTGAAAACGTTACAGTTGCAAATCGACTTTCGATCGAATTTTTGAGCGCTGAGATTTTCAATTCGTTTCAATTTAAAAGCACTAATGATTACTGTCTGATTTGTCATAAGCAGCTACTGTATATTTCTTACAGGGTTTAAATATTAAAAATGACTGAAATAACAAACACTAGACAATATTCCTGTGTTAGGCAGTGCTCAAACCCAAAAAGAAAAAGAAGTAATAGTCTTTCAAAAAAATTTTATATATATATTTTAAAAATATATATATATATATATATTTTTTTTTGGTAAAAGCTGCAGTATAATTTTAAGGAATCCATCCCTTTTAGGCGTTTGTCTAAACTGAACTTTAAAGAACTTTGAACTTTTAAAGTGTAAGCTGATCCTGAAACAAAAAAAACTGATGCAGTTTAATTAACTGAATTGAACAACAAAAGAGCAGGGGGGGAAAAATCATTAAAAAAAAAAAGGACAGGAAGATGAGGGAGAGGGAGACGTTTAGTGGCAGTAACGCATCTTACTGGATGCCAATCGCTGTAAAACAAGAAACAATATACAAAAGATCGATTCATTTGCTTAATGGATTAAATCGCAAAGCTCTCAAACATTTAAAAAGTCGAGCACGTTAGTGATTTCCTTTTATGGAAAAAGAAAAACAGCAAAAAAGTTGGTAATAAATAATAATAAGTCTAATTTGACATTGTAGAGATTATATTTCCCAACAGTAAATAATTTATTACTACTGTACATTCACCCAGTTTTACCAAGTAAACAATTAACTGTCTGTTTGCAACAGAACACAGAAGGATATCACAAGTCTGAACCTGATTTAAAGAATAAATCTACAACAGGTGTTTTAGTAAGACAAATGACTTACAAACGCTTGAGGGTTCTTCCTTAACTATAGGTCTCTTTCAACGCCTAGTAAGAATCGTAGCAAGACATATTTCTATTTTTCTGTTTTGTTTGATTTGGGTTCACACTACATGGGGGCAGGGCTGGGGGAAAAAAAAAATGACAGATGAGACAAATGTAGTAACCAGACAATTCTACTAAGAAGAAAGAGTACTTCTTGAATAAAGAAAGAAACAAAGCAGACCAAGAGGAAAATGCACTGGGGTTCATTTTAAATGTAATGCATGTACAGAATCAAAGTTTTCTACGAATCTTTAATTAAGACCATAACTGTTGTAAATGCTTATTGAAAGAATTCAGCAACTGACCTTAAGCTGCCATTATGTGTTTCAAGTAAACAGGTTCAAGTAAATGTTTCAAGTAGTGTCTGGATGTAGCCTTGCATATGCACTATTCTAAAGTGTTTACTAGGGCTGCTCGATTATGGAAAAAATCATAATCACGATTATTTTGGTCATGATTGAAATCACGATTATTTTACAC
>JAQMYK010000015.1:20946789-20958820 GCA_030014345.1 Clarias buthupogon
TCGATTACACCATTTTTGTGATCGTTGAGACCCGAAATCGGAATCGAAATCGAAATTCAATTAATTGCACAGCCCTAGTGTTTACTATAAGATTTTACCATTAAATGATAAACTATAGAAATTCACTGCAGGCTGTGCAGCTAAAGAATGCCAAGTATCATTAATGTAACTACTTACATTTACATTTAGGCATTTGGCAGATGCCTAATCCAGAGCGACTTACAAAAAGTGCTATGAAGTTTACATCACTGGATAGATACTTACACTGGGTTACTAGGTTACTACTCCAAGTATGGAAGAAACAAATGCGTCTTTACTTACAGTAAGTGTATAAACTTGTACGTGCAAACTCAACTAGAGGAAGGGAATGCTCAAGTAACGCAAGTTAAGTAAATACACAAGTACAAGAGTTTAGTCAACAGAGAAGTACACAAGAAGCATGTAAATTAAGTAAATAATGAACAATTCAACTAAATACTCAAATATGCAAGTTAAGTAAATAAGTAAAAACAGCGGTATACAAGTATTAAATTAAGTAATTACAAAAGATAGCAAATTACGTAAATACACAAGTACATGATTAATACAGAAGTATGCAAGTGACATTAATAATGAAGTATGCCAAGTAAGTAAAAACTAAAGTATGCAAGTAAGTAAGTACATACAGAAGCACACAAGTTAAGTAAATTAAGTAAAAGCTGAAGTTTATAAGTATATAAATTAAGTGAATACAGAAGTACATGTTACGTAACTTTCATACTTTTGTATTTATGTAACCTTCAGACTTCTGTGAAAGTTACGTGAATACTGAGGTACGCCAATTAAGTAACTAAATGCAGAAGTATGGAAATTATGTAACAGAAGTACATAAGTAGGTAAAACTAAGTAAAATCAGAAGCATGCAACTTGAGTAAATACAGTGAAACCTTGGATTGCGAGTAACTTTGTCTGCGAGTGTTCTGCAGAACAAGCTAGTTTTTTTAAAATAAATTTTAACTTGATAAATGTATGAGGTCTTGACATACGAGCTTTTGCAGAACAGAAGAAATAAACATTTTTTAGCTTTGGCAAAAAAATAAATAAATAAATAACTGAAGCTGCCCACATTGTCTGCAAAGTGCTTGCAAAATGTTCACATTTTGTACGACTATCGCATCTCTATTTAAGTTCAAGGTCGGTTAGTGCAATATCGCCACCTACTGCACTGGAGTACAGAGCAGAAGTTTGGCACAAAGAAAAGTGTAAATAAATAAATGACAATCAACAGCATTTCACTGTTTATGCATGAAAGTAGACTGATTTGTCTTTCTTATGGTCCTTGGATCTTTTCTCCAGCTCAACAGTATTCCTTTTTATGTCTCATCGAATGAGAGCGGCTGCCACTTTAAGAGCTATTTTTCACTCTTCTCAGGCTTTACAAACTCTAGTCGCGTCTCATGGAGGGTATTGTAGTGTAGCAGCGGAGTCTTGCCTCAATGGAGGCAATCCTTTATAAATAGGAGAGGGGGAAGAAGAAAAAAAAAGAAAAAAAAAAGTAGTGGTCCACTTTAGATGGCATTCAGATTGACCTTCGCTGGAGAAACAATGATCTTTATTCAACATCTGCATTAAAACAAACTAAACAGAAGGGAAATTAAAGCTCTGGGAATAATATATTATAAAATAACTACTATTTAGTAACGGGGTGGACACAGATACTGTAGAACAACAGATTCTCACACGTGTTTCTGGTGCATCACGTTTATGCAGCAGGCACCCGGAAATCGTTTAACGGAGGCAGTTACCCGTGCTGTCGCTGGTGGTGTGAGGGCTAATTATTTGCAAGGAAAGGCATGAGGACGCATTCGTTTCCAAACCAGGCCCTGCGGACAGTCGAGCTCATCAAGGAGAGGCAGCAGCAATCCGGCACCGAAATCAAATTAAACACTGCGACTAAAACCGAGGCCGGTGCTCTTTATTTAACAAGAGAGAGACACAACCGGTAATGTGGCAGGTTCTCATCGAGGGCTTTGCTCTACTACTGGACAGCATGCAGTCTAGGTCTGGGTGGGTGGAAGAGCACTTACTGATGGACATAACGACCTCCTGATGTGTTGGTAATAATCTCAGAACATTGAGAACAAGTGACGAGGACGGAGATCAGAATAAAAATCGTTCGTGTGTACACCTCAATCCGAACGGAATGATTGAACAGCTAGTTGACAGGAATAAATACAGCATTCCTTATGCAGAAAATAGCTTTTAATATTAGATGATCAATAAAGCCATTATATATATGGATTATGCTGCATGTGCCTTTTTTTGTATCGCTTGGTCATGAAGGCATTATGCAAGTGTGAAATAAAGAGCAACTTTTCTTCAGGGTCACAAATCCTCCCTCTGTATGTTCAATAATTACCCCTGAAAGACATTTCGTTATGTCCGAAATAACTTAAAATTCAAGCAGAACAATTAAACAGCTGCATATTCTGACCGAACTCGAAGCTTTGTAGCTGTTATTGAAAGCACTAATTATGACTATTAGTCGGGAATCAGGAATGGGAATCTCCCGGGACCAAATTTCAAGTTTCAGGTTTCATTTTCATATGCACAGTAAAGAAACATGTCCGTCCGTCCCCCACCTGTATAATGAAATTCTGTCTTTGCCGTCCCCAATGAATGCCATACAAATAAAACAAATATAGGTATAGAAAAGAATAGATTAAAAGGGAAAAAAAAATAAAAATAAAATATTAAACAGTTTTAAAAGCAGAAGATGCAAATGTATACTGTAAGTTAAACAGCCCATGGAGTGTGTCACTTCCATACCAATCGATATATAATACGATATCAGGATACACAAGTACCGGTTTGATTTGTATCGCGATTTTAGCAAGCATCATGATTGTATAAATATCCTGATATATTAATTTTGTTACAATTATGAACTCATTTTACATGATCCGCTGCGAAAAAGAATCGCTATACGACACTGAATCGATTTTCCACTCATCTCTGCGCTCAGCACTCCTCACATGAACACAACTTCAGGTTCGTGTACACGATGCCCAGTGCAGGATCATCAGTCGATTTGTGATCTAGAAATGCATTTATTCGGATTGATTTACCAAGCCTGTCATTGCCCACTGGCATACCCCTGGCATACCCCGTGGCGTTGAATCCCAAACAGTCGGCCTATGTGAAGGTCACGTCATCATCCTTTTCTGGCTCTGAGAGGACGTAGAACGTGCGAAGATCTCTGCCTGCCGTCATACATCACACGCACGTGGACACCCAGGTGGCTGTGCTGCGCTACAGGCTCAAAACTAAACGAATCAGTGGGAAACCGAACGTGAGTGAGAGCAGAGATGAAGTGAATGGGAAACGGAATAGAGCTGCGTTAATGAGACACCGTGTGTGTGTGTGTGTGTGTGTGTGTGTGTGTTCCTTGCTTAATTTGGTTTGCTCATCATATGTGTGTATGTGCGCGAGTGCAGCCTGCATCCTGATGTGTGCGGTAAACAGTGCTGACCCCGTTGCTGATCTTATTCCTTTTTCACAGAACCTCAGACAAGACATTTTCCCCCGCAACTAATATTTTCTTCACTCTGCTCTGTTTGCAGGGGGGAACTCGGTGACAGCTCTGACAGCTAGCGTGTCCCTATCTGTTTTGGTCTGTTCAAGCGTTACCTGAGAGACACGGCGTCAGGGAGCTGTCCGTGAGCTGACACCGAAATAACCGAGTAATCAAACAGAGGGGAATGAATAACAGATTTCCCATTTCCCATCACGTCTTCAAGACAGTCCAGGATTGTCGGTGTATTACACGGAGAGTAGTCTGATGCAGAGTTCCACCATAAGGGCCAGTAGTGGAGAAGTTTAGATATTGGAGTGAGGTTACAGCACAGAGGTCTTCATCTCAGCCAGCGGTGTGCTGGTTCTGCTCCAGAGTCTGGCTAAGAGACCCATTTCACACCTCACAAAGCTGGGCCGGTTATCAGGAACCATCTCCTAATTGCCTCTCGCCATCAGCCAGATCCATACGCGTGGCGAAAAACCCTTGCCAGGATTCGGCATCACCTCATTTGGCCTTCAGAGCACATTAGTTGCTAATGTCATATGACAGAAGTAGTTTTTTTTTTTTTTTTTAACCTTGAGGTAATCACAAACTATGTGCTTTGCCTTGCCCAAGCTTTAGGGGATTACATCAGAGCTACAGCAGATGATTCTCCTCCTAAAATCAGTCATCTGAAATAATAGAGAATCACATGGCTCTACAGACATTTGAGCAGAGACTCAGAAAGAGATTTGTCCAAATTTCGTACATTCGTACATTCACTTTGTACAAGTTTAAACACAGACACACAAAAAAAAAAACATATTGCGACACATCACACTGTAGCTACAGGCTGCGGTATTTTTTCATACACTATCATTTACCAGTCTGCTTGATTTGCATGCATATCAAATTTCCAGAAAGAGGAACACGTGGCTTTGCGGAAAACGCAGACAAAACCGCAGCGGAGCCGACATGAACGCATCACCTCGTACACGCAAATACGTCCTTCTACTGTATGCAGAGTCTGCAGATTGGCAGGGGAAAGAAAACGAATTGAAAATCGCCCTAAAATCCAATCGGCCCGACAGTCCACCTGTGATTCACGTCTTTTCATGATTACCTTAGAAGCTCTCAGTAAGTGATAATGAAGTTGACCGTCACTTCCTTGCTTAGTCAGCTTTCAAACAGGCGTTCAAAACATGTGTGTGGGACAGCACATCTAAGCTTTTACTTGTCCGGTGGTTCATCCATCCGTCCATCCTTGCGTATGTATTTGTGTCAATAGCTTTCTCACCAGAGCAGAGAAGATCAACGCTGATAATCTAAAGAAACAAACCTCAAATCAGTCATCATCCCTTATCAGATCCCTTTAACACCATTCCTCATTAGGGGCATCCGGATATCCTTATCAAATCCTCTGAGCATGGAGTAATTAGTGAAAATCCACATGGCTATCTACTCTAATCCTTCCCATGCTGTCAGCTTGAATGTTTTTTTTTTCCCCTAAACTCAAGAATACTACCCTGTCCACTAAATCTCCATCAGTCCAATTCTGCTTGAGGGCCAGTTTTTGCTTTCTTCTTCGTAAGTACACACACTTAAGGACTGAGCCTTTGAGAGCACAATGACTCCAGCTAGGAGAAAATGGCTTGTCTGACTGCCAGCCCAGCACCTTGATAACACTGAAAGTTAAGTATCAGCACTTTAAAAATGGAAGACAGACTTTTAAGACAGCTACTCAGGGCTTCAACACCATGTTTGATGCTATGTTGGTTTCTTGAATACAGACCAGAATGGAGATCGCTGGCTCTTCCTGAGCTTAAGCAGCACCGATTATTGAGAACATGAGCCGTGTTGACGCAAACGCAGTATGACGCTTCATTCCAAACATTTGTTTCATCTGACCTACAGCCAGGAGGATGCCAAGAGCACTCTCTTGAGATGCCACCGTCACTGAGTGGTACTGGCCCTATAACGCTCATGCTTTACCAGACGCACAGACTACTTGTATGTTTAGGAGTCTTTTTGTGTTTATATCTTGTTGTTTTATTCGCGGAATTATTGCCAAGAGGACACAAGGGAACATGGCAGAATGCTTCGTTTTGCGCTTTTGGTTCTGTTTATTTAATGCTGACCGTGCTTTGCTTTCCTTTTTAACAGGCCTATGATTGATGAAGACTGTTATGTGCATAACAATTGGCCCACCTGTTACTAGACCAGAGGGACACTTTTCTTACCACCTCACCTTCACTTGTAAAGTCCCAAAGCATCAACAATAAACTGTCTGAATCCCGGATTACATACAAACAAGTAAGCTAATGGACCTGTGTTGTAGTGTAATGAAGTGTTGACATGCAATGGGCTTCTAGAAGATTCTACGAGTATCTAGAACAGACTTTATAAGATTTTGCAGTCCTAAGGAAAGTGAATCATAGAGCCTAAGTATTACTCCTCGGGTCAGTTCGGGGCAAAGTTTCGAGCTTCAAAATAAGCCATTCTATGTAGACCTGCCTGTCTAATTAATTGTTGGCGAAATGCCCTTGGTGGCAGGATGCTGAAGGGCAAACTTTATGCTGACTTTAATCTGAGAGTGGATGGAATCCTAATTAGTCGTGATGGATATTTGCATGGGCCTCCTGCCCAAATTTTGAAACAAATATCGATTGTCTGAGATGACATATCCAGACTTCAAGCTTCGAGACGAAAAAATCAGACCCTCTTTAACATTTTATCGGTAGGGGCATGGTGTTTGTTGGGACTAGCCAAGGTCATTATCAGCCTGTTCAAGCAGATATACTGGTGCTTGGCATATACTTTCAAACCAGTTAACCACTGCACCGAAGAAACCCCCAAGTTATTCATTAATTCATCCAATCTAATTAGCTCGCCGTGCCCTCTTGAGGATTTGGAACGCTGGCAGAACGAGCGTCTAGAACTAATTATTGTCAAGATGGTATTCAACTGCAGGAAACCCCAGAAGTATACGCATCACTGCACCTTCTTTATCCTGGCCCTGTTCGCTCTTCGGCAGGAGTCTGAATAATGATCAGGAGCGTGCGTCTATACAGAGGCCGGTGACAGGACGCAAGGGACCACTGGATTGCGACTGGATGTAGCAGGATACACGCACTCGCACATTACTATTTCAGTAAATAAACACTACATAGCCAAAAGTTTGTAAACACCATATCATCGCCAGATCGTGCTCTTATTCTAAGCTCAACTCATGGTTTTCCCGCAGCCATGACAGTACTAGTCGTTACAGAAAGCCTGGGGTTTGAACTGTACAACTTTATCCCAAAAGTTGTACAATGGGGATGAAGTCAGAATTCACTGCAGGCCACTTGACCATTTCTTACCCAACAAAAAAAAAAAGTCTTCACCACCCATCTCTTTGTGCACTGCTATGTTGGAATACATTTCAATCTTTCAATTGCAGTGATGGGAAGCTCTAATGCTTCAGCATGCACCGATAGTCTATACTGAAGTGCATGCTTCTAACAAGTTTGAAAAAGAACCACAGTTGGAAGCTGCTCAGGTTTCTGCACACTTTTGTCCGTATAGTTGTTTTACTTTAACTCATCTAACGCTCCTGGACGAAACAATAAGCATCATGGGCCAACGCCAATATCAACAAGTTGCACATTTGGAGGAGCGCAATATAGCATGAAAGTTGAGTATAATTTTTTGACCAGACTCCAAGCGTAAACACCTCAACTGGAACAAGTTGGACACAATCCAACTGGAATTAATTTTTAATCGGATTGAGTTCGGTGTCGTGTAAACCTTGCAAAAATCCATTCAATAGGTAAATTACTGTCCATGTAAACACTTGATCCGATCGTTTCTCTCTTGTCGGAAGAAATAAATTTTTTCTGCAAGTTCGCTTCCCCTGGAGGTAATGAATAACAATAAGAAGATGAAGTTTCCTGGCTCTCCCTTTTCTTGACATTTAAATAGGTTGGCTTAAGAGGGAACGAGCGTAAAGGGTGAAACATTATGCTCTCTAGGAGGTGGCCTATTTACTTCAGGACACCATCTTTACCAGACACTGGCACATTTCCTGAGTATTTTGATAAGAACTGATCTACTGACAATAAAAACTGACATTTTAACAAGCCGTGACCGGTTGTGGTGACAGGCTGGAATGCGAGATACGATTCCTAGGCTTCTTGTCCTGAGTTTGTGGCTCACTTGGCAGATCTTACTTCACCCCCCTAATAGATGGCTGCTAATAAAATACTGAGAAAGGGTAACCACAAAAGTTTTTTTTTTTTTTTTTACTCTCCTGACTGATCCTTTTACACTGCACGGCAACAGGCCATGCAAATACCTTAAAATATACTGTATAAAAATGCGTTCTGGATGTATTTTACAGCCCTTTATATACCACTATGGAACACATCTGGAACTGCTGTACTGTGAAAGAGTGAACGTTATTTTTCCGCTTCTTTACTAGCATTCCAAGCTGCTCATTTCTGACACACAGGAAAGCAGCAGCTGATGATGATGACAAGCAGAGTGTAAATATGTGGGCATTCAGGTCCGGCGGGAGATGAAGCGACCACAGAGTGCAGCAAGCGAAGCAGCAGGGGTAATGCCTTTGTTGTTGTTTGTGCACTGCTGAAGGAAAAAAAAAATCCTCAGGTGTGTTTGCACTTGCATCGCAACTCATCTTCCAATCTGGAAAACTGGTGGACCTGTCAAGCACCTCGTCGCTGACGCCAGGGAAAAAAAACACTGTCCATTTCGCAGCACTTAGTCGCTTCATTTGCGGTAGTGTTCCTGTTAGTGATAGCAACCCAGTGGTGTCTTGCCTGAGGGGTTTGACAAGGACTTGTCACCCTGCACCTGATGAAATTTCTTACTGTGTGATGACTTGGAAAAAGACTTGTTTCCAATTTCCCAACTTTTTTTTTCCCCCGCAGATCGTCTTATGCTGATTTTTTCAGAGGTAGTTGGACAGTGAATTTTGTAAAGACCTGGCAACCCTGCATGCTGTTCAACATTTAGCCAGAGAGATAATTTTGAATTAGCCATGTTTAATTCTGTTACACTGTAACGCACAATTTTTATGCTTTCGAGAGAATTAGTATATCATGCAAAGACTGAATGCTTTAAAGGTCCCATATTTTAGTAGTTCAAATATCTCTCAGATAATGTATTTATTTTTATTCCTCAAACTCGCTCGGGAATTTTTTATAAGTACAATGTTAGGCTAATAATACGCCAGAAAAATCATAATAAAGGTTAAGAATCCTGAACACTCCCATTACAGCTTTTATAGAGGGATTGTGATCTTGTATTTCAAGCTCTATAATTCCTAATGCAATGATGAACTGTCTGGGAAATACTGTATTATCAGGTATATTATAAATAAACTAATAAATGTGTAAAAAAAATTAAAAAAAAAGTCTCGAAATGCAAAATTACCCTGACCTCTGCTGCCTGTCCATGTCACAAAGGGAAATAAAGCTGATACACTACCGGAACATAATAAGCGGTCGTGACCTTTTGTACGGTAGGGCGATGTTTACAAGACCTTCTCCTGTCTTGGCCTGTTGGTGTTTCCCCGGCGGAGGAGACCCCCAGCCAGCAGGGAGGACACGCACGACTTCTAATGAACCATCTGTTTTAACTAGAGAGGATTACTGTTCACGGTTTCACCACTAATAAATCACAAATCAAGTTTAAAAACGTGCACAGATTTTGTTTTTCCTCATCATCGAAGCAGTCTGATGTGGCACTTTGTGACATTACGGGTCTGTTCACACTTGTAGTTCTCTTGGTCCGGACCAAAGCGTAAAATGATTCACTTAGCGTTCACACTGACATTTTCGAGACTGGACCACATGACACACCAGAAGGTCTGTGGACTATATATGGTGGTATTTTTATCAGCTGAAAAACGTTTTATAAAGAGTTTCTAAAATCTAATGTTAATACATAATGACATAACATTACAATTACAACATGATAACAGAATAATAACCACCAGCACCAGAGTTCGTTTTATTCAAACCAAGCATGTCGAGTGTGAACACACCCTTAAATGCCAATGTAAAAATTAAAAGCAGCTTAAATTAATGTCTGATGTAGATAAGTAATTGTATGTGCCAATACTGTTGATATAATATTAGAAATTACAATATCGAGAAAGCAAGGGTTCAGCTTCAGAGTTCTACTTCAGAGTAAAACTTTCACGCACATTTTATACAAACAGCAGACTGATGACTGATGTATGAATGAGGGGGGGGGGGGGGGGGGGGGCTTAAAACATTTTGGCACAGCGCTGCTCCATAACATGCAGCCGCATCCATCGGCACACACCCACACCAGCGTAGTTGTTCTGCAGTGCTTCAGAAACAGGTTGTCCTTGAGGCTTCGGCATAAATCAAGACTTTGGAACGACGGAGGAGCTTGTGAGCGGCGTGACTGCCAGGGAAGTGATGCATTTAATTAAGTAGTGTTTGCTGAGGTGGGTGTGCTTTGAAAGGCCCTTAATGGAAGAGTAAAACTGCTGAAAAACAACATCAAGGGGGGTGGGGGGAGGGGGGTGCTGTCGGGGATGGGGGAGGACAGACCTGGTAAGCCAACCGAGATAATGAAAAGAGGTGTCTTCATAAAGACAGTTGTGTACTGTTGTTGTGTAACCTCGCTACATGGGAGTCAATACAACTCTGCCATGTGTCCAGGTTTAAGGAAGCAGAGACGGTTAGTTGTAAGAGGAGGTTCTTCGGTTGAACCAGGGGTGTCGAACTGCACCCACACGGCCGTTTCTGGATCCGGTTTGAAACCCCTGGCTTAAATGTTCCTTGTGGCAGGCTCACAGTGCTTTGTGTGTCTCTCTGTGTGTGTGTGTGTGTGTGTGTGTGTGAGCGCCCTCATTGGTCTTGTTGTGTAAAAAGAAAAATAACTGGAAAAAGAATTCTGCGCAATGTTTAGCTTTTACAGATTAAGACTTTTTTTGTTTGTGAGGAAAAGCACCTATTAGTGCCGTTACAGGAAAACTATCGGCCCTCCGGTGCCACCATTAGGCTGATTTGTTATCTATAACACTACTTCACAACTTACGTACTACAGCAATTTTCCAATTGTTACCATTTTTATTAGTTAAACAATGATGCGCTCTACTTTTTTTTATCCATTTCTAGTTATTTGACAAACAAGTTACCGCTTATGACGCCCTACACAATTGTTCCCTCACCAGCATTTTTCTTCTCCAAAGGTTAAAAAATAAACACAAGTTGTCATGTTAAGGAGAAAATGTATATGGGGAGGGGGGGGGGTATACAGGTAACTGATGTGACCTGGCCGCCAAAGAGAGTGAAAAACAAATAAAATCACAATCTCGATTCATACAAGACATACGTGATCTTTGCTGAATAAAAAAAAAACGAGAATCGAGTGAGAGAATCGTGATCTCAATTTCCTTGGAAAAAAATTGTGATTCACATTTTAGCAAGAACCATGCTGCGCGAGCATAAACGATTATCAAAGATGGTGGAGAATCTGTTGAAAGTGATCCAAGTTCTGGAGGCAAAACACCTGAGAATGTTAACTGTGCCTGGGCTGCAATTGATAAAGATAAGCAACTGACGGTGCAAGAACTAGAAGCTGATCTGGGGATTTCAAAAACGGCTGTGTCTGAGATTTTGACACATGAGCTACGAAGGAGAATGAGGCGTCACTGTGTACGACATTTCAACGTCTTCTTCAATAAATGTCTCGTTTTTTTCATTTCATTTTTTTTCTGGATACTTTTCAGACAGATTGTTAATTCATGATGACATCATCAATATTTAATAATATAAAAGTTAAAACACATCTAAGAGCAAAAGAAGGGGGGATGGGCTCAGGGTACATGAGGTCACAATAGGGGGGAAATCTAATTTACTTTTTTTAAGAGACAACCACCAGGGAATGCATATTAGCTTTGTATTAGGACGAGCACATAAATATTAAATGTATGATTTGAGGCTTGAATTAGTCTCCGAGCTGCTCATAAAGAAAGTTCCTCAACTGTTCCACCGTATAACGTGAAGTAATGAAATCATTCCTGCAACATGCTGGGGTTTGTCTCGAGTCACGTCAAGGCTAGCGCTTAATCACACAAGCCGCATACTCGTTCCTCCACTTTTCACCCAAATGACGGTGCAGTTTCCTGTTCCTTTGCTTGGGTTTAGATCATTACACACAAACAGACTTCAAACGTGGCTTGTGCACTACATTAAACACGAGCTAATAAAACGAGATGCCCCGTGAGTACACGCATCGGCTGCTCTTAATACAACCGCTTCTCCCTTTACAAGCTCTTTTTATTGTACAGGATCTGTTAAGGCAGAGAAATTACAGAGAGAGCAGTTGAGCGCAGCGAACCCCAGGGACAGGAGCAGACCAACAATGCTCTAAACGAAAGAAGAAAAGTGGATATAAACAGAAACGCGGGGGGAAGGGGGGGGGGGGGGGGGGGGAATGAGCTGTTGACAAAAA
>JAQMYK010000015.1:20959871-20974636 GCA_030014345.1 Clarias buthupogon
CCGCGTCGGTTTCTGTAAATTTAAATCATGTTTTTATTAAGTACTCGGTATCGGTATCGGCGAGTACTGAAATGCAATGATGTTTGCAAAGATGTTTGCAGCCTGTTGCAAAAAAAAAAAATGCGATTTTGGTCTTAATAGCTATATTTCCTATTCTTCACAACTATGAAGGGATGGGGGTGAATTTTTATGTAACTTGTCAGTTAAAATTCCGTTAAGCTACGAAATTATGCATTATTTGAATGTCAGCTGCGTTGCAGGCATCAAATCGCTAGCTGTCTGTAGTGCATTACTTTAGCTACCTGGCTAACTGTAATCGCTGTAGTTTAACTAACCACAAGAAATGTAGGAGTTGACATGGGGCGGCGATGTGTCGGGTATGGAGGACTGATTTCAATCAAATACAAAGTAATGTTAACATATAAATTAACGTTAGCCACCTTAGCATTTTAGCTGTTAATAAAATTCAGGCTAGCTTGTGATAACTGAGGTAAGTAGGCAGGTTCCAACAAACAGCCTTTATGATTCATTATTAAGGTCATTATTAAAACATCAATTATTAATTATTGGCGCGTGCTACCCGCTCACAGACTTTAGAGGAGACTGACGGCACTAATGATGTTGCGTCTAAGCAGCGATCTACTTCCATTCTCTGGTACGATTGGCCTCTATATCTGATTCGGTCTGTGCCGAGCATGCTGTATCGCTCTCGAGACCACCTCTTCAAGCGGACTCGGGCACGGATTGTGTTCTCACTGATAAAAATGAACCACACTTTGGGGTCGAGTGCGCTCGGAAACGATGTGAAAACGCCCTACATGATTTTATTTAACAGAGAAAAACATTTAAAGTGAATCTTTGTAGAAACAACGTACTAGTACACTCTAAGGCAAAACTGAAACTATAGGCTTTCTGGACTGAGGATAATAAAAGATAATAAATGGAAGTTATGATAATGTAAGCAATAACAGAAAATTTGCAGACTTTCAACAATATTAAATGTAACTATGAATGAATAAAAAAGTGGTGATGCTGCAGTAAAAATCAGTGCTGGGGAGGTAATTGTAACTGCACTACATGTCAGGCTGCCTCACATGGCTTGATTGTTGATTATAATAACAGTGTCTCTAATGATTTATTGTTATTCAGCAAACATCTTTCAAAAGGCTTTACTACTCACAGCGTTACACAAGCGATTCACCGTCGTTAAACGGGTCAGGAGGCGGTATACATACAGTATAGGGAGTAATGCAGGGATAGTGCCTAGTGTTTGTCAGACTTTCAAGAATTTACTTACCTCACCAAAGCAACCATAGATAAACGAGGATAGCGTTGTTTTTGGTTACACCCTTTTTTCTTTTGATTGTTGTCCCACAACTCGTTCTTATCAACCAGTAAATCGGTTTCAGTTCGCTGTTATATTCCATCTTATCTCCTACCTTGTGAGTACACGTTTCATTGGTATAATACCTGTGTGTGTGTGTGTTTGTGCTTGCACATGTGCGTGCGCTTTTTATCATTCAGTTCTTAATTTCATTAACGCACCATCCAGATGGAAGGCGATGATGTTGGAGCTTTGTGCAGTAAAAACATACAGGTTTGTTTAGTTCCAAGTTAACTCGCCTTCACGCTACCACGAGGTAGCACACTATTCAAAATGAGGCAGGAGGTAGTGAGGAATAACTCAAAGTCTCACACACACACACACACATACCAGCTATAAAAATCCCTTTAGCTCACTGCGAGACATACCGGATTCAGCAAAAGGGGAACGGCATTGTGTGTAGAAATCATTTCTCCTCCTCGAGCACACTTATTGATAAACTCTAATGCTTTATATAAAGCGGTAGGCCACTTCCTTCACTTCCTCTGCTACAGGCCAGGGTCGAACATTCCTGAACATTTACAAAAGTGCACAGCAAACAAAGTTAAGCCTTGGAGGCCAGGAACAAAGCTTTCATTGTTTTGCCTCTGCTTGAGAGACACAGATTTGAGTCACACACACACACACACACACACACACACACACACAGACACACACACACGTAATGTCAATACACAAACGCAGGAAAGTAAGCTCCCCATTTGGTATTTGTGATCTTCAAATACAAAACATTTATGACTGGTATCAATCAAGACTAAATACATTTTATTATTGACATAAACTAAAAACGCACCTCACGGTTTAAAAAAAAAAAAAAAAAAAAAAAAAGGAAAGAAAACGGGCCAAGCTGGACAAAACACCCTCAAGCTTCTGCTAATGAACTGAACACATTACATCCAGGACTGGGTGGAAATACAGTTATTATAGTCTGTGTAATACCTCCAGCTTACTGACAAAACCTGCTTGTTCCGCACCGTTCGCACGATCAAAGTCCAAATGCTATTGTATACAGTACATTCTTCTATATCTTTATCTTTTTTTACTGCTGGTGGTCTGAGAGCTACCAAACTAATTCCGATTGTATAACTACGATGACAGAAGTCGTCTCTTACTTACTTTTGACTAAAGTTAAGTTAGATTCTAATTGTGTTCACCGACCCAACTGGATACTTCTTTCTTTCTGGGTACTTTGAGCCCTGCTATGATAAAGCAATGCAGCAAAAGTTCATTTTGCATTCACTTTCACCACTCTGACAACTTCTGGTATTGAAGAGGACAGACGGGGAGAGAAATAATACATTTTTCAGTAGGGTTATTTGTGCAGAGCACCCCTTAAGTAATCGGTGGGAAACCGCATCAGGCTTGTCCGTGCGAGTTATACGCTTGTGTGTAAAATGCATTCGCCCTGCTATGCAGCGCTGCATCGATGTGACCGACTTAACCAGTCTTCCGGCGGCTCTGTGAAATCGTCTCATCTCTGCACATCTGGCCTTTCCTTCCAGAGCGACTCGCCGAGGAGGGCCGTATACTGCAGATACTGACCCTGAAGCAAAGACGGCATGGAATCTCCGACAGCTGACATCACACTGTTTCAGAACTTTAGAAAAGAAAAAAAAAGTACTGAAAATAAAAAGGTTCTAATGGATCGGGCGGACCGGATCCAAAATGGAAGAGTCGGGTTTATGAGGCGGCAGAATCCTGTGCTCGCTGTCAGGACCAGATCATGATGTTTTACACTCTGCGATTCTTTCCTTTAACCAGCCCCAGGGCCTTAGCCCAACTACACAAACCCATTTTTCTCCACATAGTCAGGCACGAAGGAGTGACAAAGCAAAGAGTCTGCCATCAATCGATGCATAAACAGGAGATTTTATGCAGCCCGGGCAATTATATCTGCCTCTGGGAGAGCCCTTCGATTCAGTTTTATCTGTACGGCAATAGTTATTGTTATAAAGCAGCTTCACAGAAATGTGGCTGTAGATTTAGGTTCTTAATAATGAGGCAGTAATGAGAGGAAGGAATCCCCGAATAGGGACCAGATTAAAAAGTGACCCTACTGAGTGAGATTATACAGTAGATCATTACCTCTTTGCAATTATATGCTATAAAAATCAAACAGTACTAAGTACATTATAAGGAGGTTATGTTATGACTAATATTCCTGGAATAAGCACAGGAAAATCTTTTATGATAACAGTATCACTTTTAAACCATGCAGGTGAGATTACACACTGAAGAAAGCAAGACCGGGTTTTTTTTTTTTGGCAAATCTTTATGTAAGACCAGTCACAGAATGCAGAAATTGAATCACAAATTAGATTTTTTTAAAGAAATGGTGGTTGCTTGTTAGTCTTTTTCTACTCCCACATGCATTACAAAAATCAATGAACGTAGAGTGCCTTACACTTTAATTGCACTTCGTCACTTACGTTGTGTACCATATGTCATGTGAATAGTGCTTGGCCAAGCATTACTGTGAAGCAAACTCGCATCCATAATCAGGGAGATTTGTACCGACAGCTGTATACAGTCTGCAGAGCCAAAAAGATGCAAGTGTGCTACGAGTTACTCGATGCTGTGGCTTGTATATACTACAGAATATGAGTTCAACCTATTCGATGAGAGACGGCTCTGTTTGTTTGGACAAGTATGCAAGCGAAGGTGACAGGCTGTCTCAGAGCTCTTCAGGTTTATCCAAGAAGGCCTGTTGTGGCTGGAAGCTTTAATTCCAACTAACCAGGAACCATCACCGATCAGTAACAACATTAAACTGGAAAACTAGTGTTGTGTAGGTTCCCACCAGGGCAGCTCTGGCTCCTCAGGGCATGACTGCACAAGTCCTCTGGAGGTGGGGGTTGCTGTGGTTTGTGGCGCCAGGATGTGCGGATTTGTGCTGATTCGGCTTTTCTGTGGGATTGGACTTTGGACCAGACAAGCTGTGTGTTAATGTTATGTCTGATCAGTGTATATGATTTTGTTTGTTTAATCAGTTCAGCTTAGTGTCCCATCAATCATCTAAGAAAGCCTTTGGCTGTAATGAAAGCTTGGAGTCATGTTGGCTTTTTACAGATAAAACTGAAGACCCCTGGTTTCGCTCCATGGATCGAGTAGTAAATCCTGTGCAAGTAGTAAATCCCTTCCCATGAACCACCATGCCTCACTCAGGCTCATTACTGCACGAGTATACGAGTACCACCAAATCATCAAATTCCAGCTCTTTCACAAAATCCGACTCAATGACTCAATCCAACCTATTCAAATTATCTTCATGGTTTATGCTTATCCATGTTTCTGCTTATTCAGCTCCAGAAACCAACAGCCAGAACCAGTTATCACATTCTGGATAGAAAATTTATACCTACATGCCAATAACTTTTTTTTCATAATGGCCTAATTATAGCCCTGAAATCCTTATTTAAGGGGCTCTCTTAGTGACTCATATGGTCAGTAATCTGTCCCTACAGTATATGACTCAGGAATACCGTAAGACAAAAGTGGCAAAAAAAAAAAAAAAAAAGATGAAGAAGAAGAGCTCTGCAGGGTGAATATTGCCTGATTGCTGTATCTAGTACATGAAGATCTTGTTTTAATAATTCGAGCTCACGGTGTCCCGGTTGCAACTGGCTCGACAGGGCGGAGCTGTCTAGCTCGGAGCTTTCTATAAATCCACCGAAGTTTTTCAGGAGTACGTGCAGTGTAATGATGATCCCCACAGGGCCTGAGCTGCTCAGCCGCGCCTGGTGCTGCTGAGAGATAAGTGACAACAAAAGCGCTGGTATGGCCATTAATTAAGGACTCGGAGGAGAGAAAGTGACATCGCAGGGACCTGCGCTGGACAGAGCGCCCTCATTCAGCCTTAATGTGATGACTGTTTACGTCCCCATACCAACAGGGAGATCATTTTAAAACGTACTGTTTGAAGAACAGTAGAGCGCTGCGGGCCTGAAGATGAGACTGCGTAACCCATTAATGTCATCGGCTCAGTGCAGTTGATGCTTAACAGCCTGAACACGGAACACTTGTATAAATAATATATACATTTAGTGATTACAATAATCACAACACTTCTTCTCGAGAGTGTCCTGGTTCCAGAAACCGTGTCTAGATGAGGTCACACAAGGACGCACATGCTGTTCCTTATTAAAGAAATAGTCCAAGTTGAAACAGTGAAATGTGTGTTAAAATATTGGTCTCACGATTCACGAATCATGAGTTATGACTCGCGATTCTTTCGTGCCGATTCATGAATCGCCACATTTACTCCAAAATCGATTTATATTAGAGATGCACCGGTCGATCAACTAAAAAGACTTTTTTCAGTTCAATTTTATTTATATAGCGCTTTTAACAATGGTCATTGTCACTAAAATGAAAAGAAAAATTATGGAAGTGTGTACGAGTTATAATGATAATAATGAGATTGTCCCTGATGAGCAAGCCGAGGGCGTTGGCGACGGTGGCAAGGAAAAACTCCCTGAGATGGCAATAGGAAGAAATCTTGAGAGGAACCAGACAACAGACGACCCATCCTCCTTTGGGTGATTATGAATAACAGGAATTATATAACCACATCATGTGTGTTAGGCTGTTGAGCGATCAGACGGTGACCGGAATATGTCTGTTTTTCAGCCGATCACGTTGGACTTAACCTAATCCTTGCTAAAGACTTTTATGCCGTTACATTATCAAAAGCTGTGCACATCAAAAAGTCTCTGATCAACGTTTTCTCCAAACTCTGCGAGTCGAGAGAATTAGTCTCAGAGCCACTCACAGCTGCACAGGCTTACACCAGCCTCAAAACACTGTGAGCGCAAATTAGTCTCAAGACACACAGAAAGCTGAAGCTTCGCTCAGCCACGTCTTCATGACGGTTTAACACGCGATAAAACATTGGTGTTTCTTTATAATCTCACAGGCGGTACACTCTGAACTATTCCCACATTGTCCCAGTGTTGTAGAAGGGAATCATTTGCTAAAGTGAAGTTTTTTTAGAAACAATAATTATGAAGGTTTTGGTTTCATTTAAGTTAAATGTTAAACTCTTGCATTCAAAGTTATGTTGTATTGTTTAAATGCATGGCTTTGTTTTTAAATTTAGACAACTAATGCGATAAGAAATATACTATATTTAATTGATCATGTGCAGTTTAGTTGTGAAACTGCCAAATAAAGCTAAGGTATACAACTTTAGAGTTATGACAATTTTTCAAGGTCTTAAAATTGTAACAAAATAAGAAAAAATGCAATACCCAATAGAGATTTTCATAAAATTGTGATACCTACAGATTCGCAATATTAATCAAATCGGTACCTGGGTATCGAGATATCGTATCAGGTGGTTACTGGCGAGTTCCATCCCTGTGTTTAAGTGACTTGTTAGTTTCATCTCTGTGGACCAAAGTGTAACTAGAACATGTTGAAAAAAGTTTCAAGTAAATAAAGTCAACGCAATTTAATCATAAAATAACTGCTCTATTAAATCGATAATAAAATATTGACTGTCTGGGTTGGATCTTTGCTTTAAAATGAAAGACAAGTGATTAAAAATAATGTGATTAGTGGAAAGCTCATTTCTATATCCTTTACAAGGTTTTCAAATTGAAATTCGGGGTCACGATAAACAAGTCGCTCTCACTTCTCCTTCAAACCTCCTTCTGAAACATGATTCGAGGATGTGGAAGTGGAGACGGTACGTGACACATACTTGGCTCGGCAATTTTAGCTGCTCTAAAGCACTATTGAGAAATGCGGTACTGTAGACAGCTTGGAGACTTGGCATGGGAACCGGTCTCTTGGATCGGTCTCTCTCTCTCAAGAAACATTCAGCACGACGCTCTGTAGCTGATAATCAACATGGACTTACAAAAGAAACCACTCATCGACATTTCATCTGAAAAGCTGATGGCTGGAGCCAGAGGGCCAACTGAGTTGCATTCCTCACAGGAAATCAGAAAAAAAAAAAAAACATGGATACTTTCTCACAAATAGCGCATGACTTTGGACCTGTGAGGACACTCTGCGGGGAGTCGGCTTACAAAACCAGGAAGGAAAAGGTTCCAGAACAATCAGAAACACTCCTGCTTACACACTTACACGCCTGAAGTAAGACAATAGCATAGCAATATAGCATGGCTCTCTAGTCGTGGAAAAATGATGATAATCACGTTAAACACCGGAAATAAAACCCTTAGAGACAGGGTAAATGTGGCGGTCATAGCCAGGGAACACAAATTCAAGTTCCCTAATGTTGACACACTAGCTGCATAACTGATCCACTAGATCAGGAGGAAACTCGCACTCTGCAGGACGGCATGGCCCGAGAACCATTTTGAGAAACCAAGTGCTTTACAGTAAATCACATCAGCAGTAAGTTTGGCAAACTAATTAAAATGTCATCAATAATCAGGTATCTTTTATACAGGAACAGTAACGATCACATGATGGCTGAGGAGGCGATTCGACCGTAATAAGGAATGACCAAACCTCAGCTTTTCAGAAGCAGGTGGTGCTGGACAGACGGTCTGAAAGGCTGGAGGCAGCAACAAGGCAGAAGAAACGAGTACAAGGGCGACACTGAGGTACAATTATAGATGTCATGCTTCATTACACCTAACATGGATACATATGTCCGTGCAGGTCCCGGTGCCGAATCATCTCCATCACAGGTACACGAGAAACAGAGGTGCCCAGATGATGCCTTTGTAACAACTCACTCGATACAACACTGTCATCATTTACAAAATTATACACTGGTTACTTTCGACCAAGTAATCTGATTGATCGAGAGACATTCTATGAGAGCATAAGACTTGAAGAATGTCTCGCGTCCATTCAGATTACTTAGTTGGTATAATTTTGTATATGACGATAGTGTTGGCACTGGGATGTTCAACTACATGCATCACAGGTGTTCTAACAACCGTTAATTACATTGTTATTACATTATAATGGTTAATTACACTAACTGTCGGTTGCAGCATGGGGGAAAGTATGTTGGTACGGTAACCAGTACTGGTTACAAAAACATCGATTCCAAACCAGTCACAGAAACACTTTCAGCAAAAACATTGTGTCATCTTTAATAACACTTAGTCTCTTTAGTAATTTAGCTTCTAATACCCCCATCTCACCTACGCAGTTTCGCACGGTGGCTGTGCGGACTGTTCATCATGATTCACTGCGAGTTTTGGCGCTGTGATCACGTTTCCATCTTTCCGCGCGAAAAATTAAACGTTTCATTTTTGTCGGTCCTCGCAGACGCTCGCGGACCTTGCAGAACTTGCCGGAACCTCAGGCAGTCAAACCGCATAGGTGAGGTAATGGTCATTCCAAATTGCCTCTGAATTTGTTATTTTGTTCACAGCTAAATAGCTTCTAACACAAGGCTGAATCCTTTTCTGTGTGGAACAAGGGATTGTACAACCTACCTAGTGCACTAACTTTCTATTTTATGACATTTGGTATTCAATCCAAATTTAGTTGAAACATTAATCTCGTGAGTTTCTCAGGAACGCCCACCTCCATGGCTTATTCTCATCACTATTTCGCTACATACTGTAGTACTGGTAAGAATTTAAAACTACTTTTTTTTTTTTTTTTTTACACCTGCTAATTATACTAACTTTGTCACTGTTAATAAAGATATTCAGCACTAATTCTCTAGTGGCCGTCTAGCCCTCTAGTACGACCTCGTAATTACACAATCATGCATGATACGTTATACACTTATCAGAGTCATACAGGATACTGGAGTTGTAACCTTTTGTTTTTCCTTTGCTTCCTGCTGCTGCTATCACTGGCACTGGTTTTGCTGAGTTTGGGAACCAGGAAGCACTTCACCGTAACATTTCTTAACAGATAACAGCCTCATTGAACCACAGAGTTGTGCAGCACATGGTCCAAAAAAATGTTATACAGCTGTATTTATTAACATTACTGTAGCATTACTCTGATTAATAATTAGTACAATCCTTCTTGCATCCAACTAAATATTCAAAAAAGATTGATTGCACTGGGTTTATTTATTTATTTATTTATTTATTTTTAAGAACACATGATTTAATTAGGTAAGGAAAAACTAGCTGGTTGAATTATATTTCACTAACAAGGTTATACAGGCATATCGAATAAAGCTTATGGAAAGGCCTAGCACATAAACTCATCCGATGATTGTTTAATCAATTATGCATAAATTAACTGTGCATGAGGTTTACACAAATATTTTTACACGATTAAACGAATAAGATGTGATCCATCTTTTCAGATGTAGTCCCTCAAACAACTAATCAATTTGATTGTCTCTATCGTGAACCAAGGGTTCTTGAACAATGAGCCCCATGATGCATGAGGATGTAGTGGACCTTGTTATATAAACAGATTACTGTGCAGCCTTTTGTCCTTGGAGAGACGCCGTGAAACTCTCATTGTCAGGATGTATGGAGTACACGCATTCTTGACTCCGAATGGAAAGGATTTAAAAGAGAGAGCTTTTCACACGGAGGGAACATGTCTGTAATCCCCACTTTTAAATTCACTGCGAAAACATTCCAGATCTTGTACCTTTCTATTCCGACTCCCAATGAGAAATGACATTTCCTTTAAAAAGGTAATTGCTCTTACGCTTTTAGGTGAGACTGCTCTGTTTTTGAGCAACTAGCATTGCTGGTTAAAGAGAGGAGACACTTTACGCATCTGTGATAAGGTCCGAGTTGTACTTTTGCCACCATTCTGCCCAACACTTTGTGTTCAAACTATGAATGGGTGATGCATTTAGGAAAAAACGACAGTGTCTTTAATATAAAGTGTTGGACCACCATGAACTGCAAGAACAGGTACAAGTGTTGAAGGTATGAGACACCATGAAAAAATAACAATAATTATAATAATATAACATGATCATGACAGAAACTAAACAGCTGGGTGGCCATAAGAAAACCACTTGTTAGTAAGAATAATGGAAACAGAGAAATATTTTGGTTTGTTAGGAAGCATAAAGATCAGACTTTAGAGAGTGATGGGGGAAAAAAAGGTCATGTGGTCTGATGAGTCCAGACTGATCTTATTCCAGAGCGATGGTGCGTCAGGGTAAGAAGGAAAGAGCATGAAGTGATGCATCCATCATGCATAGTGTCCCATTGTATAAGCCTCTGGAGACGGGGTTATGATCTGGAGTTGCTTCAGTTGCTTAGGTCCAGTCTCAGCAACATTATATGGCAATAAAATTACATCAGCTGACGACCTGAATGTCCTGAATGACCAGGTTATCACATCTATGGAGTTTTTCTTTCCTGGTGGCACAGAGCATATCCCAGCTCTTAGATTGTGCAAGAGTAGAACTGGGAGCATGAGGAATCATTCTCACACATGATGCTTAACTGATTAAGATATTCTTCTCACAAAATGTGTTTAAGGTTTCAAAGCACCTTTAGCATCACATGAGAAGCTCAGAATGACAATAAACCGAACCACCTTCAAATAAGCATTAGTGAATACGATACTGTTGATGATATCTGTTCATATTTTCCTTTGTGCAACATTGATCGGCTCATGTAATGGTTGTGGAAAATCAATGTCTGTATCTATGGTGCTATGTGATTAGGTTTATATTAGACTATATAAGGGGCAGGATAGGTCTCCTTCAAAATGAGACTAAAAGATCTTGTAACGTGGAGACAAGGAGGGGAGAAGGGGAATGGGTGAGGCAAAAAAAATGGTGATTAGAGAGTATCGATCGGTTGGCCGGCCAGGTGGCAGGAATTAGTACGGCGACTCATTCAGGGTCATTCCTGAGACTAAAGATGATTAGTCTGTCTGCAATTAAGAGGACGTGATGATCAAATGAAACAGCCAATACAAAACTCTCTAAAGATTTCTAGTTTGAAGCAATAAGCTGTTTTATGTGTGTTACCATGCAGAAACGAAGTAAACAACAATCGTTTACTACTAAATGCATTTTAAATAGGCATTGCAACTAAAGCAAGGAGACCCCACAATTAGGCTGGGTTTTATCCTCTTACCATGAGCTTTGGGTGTGAGAACAGGCCAAAAGAATAAGATTGCGATTTTAGCTTCAACAGATGGCATCGGGGATGATTACACAACTGAAAAACAGATTGGAGCGTTTCATCTAAAAGTAAGGGATTTCATTATGTCGCTGTTTTTAACCAAGTTTTGCCAGACGTTTGAGTGTTTCGTTTTTAACTGTTAAATGATCATAAATAAATCCTATGAATGCATATTGTAGCACTCTTGGATTTAGACTTTATAGACAAACTGGCCAACATCGCTTCCATCCATAATCCAATGTGTCAATAATGAGCTCGAGGTCCACTGGGCACCTAATTGGCACCTAATGAGTGGTATTTACATGCCTCAGTTCTCTGACCTCACAATCCCCCGGCAAAATGGCCAAACTCTAAATCCCTCCCAAACAGATGCTTAGCCAGCTGACCATCCAGAATCCATGCTTCCCTACTGCCTCATCAACCGAAAAAAACAACCAAACCTCCCCCGCCCCATGAAAACATGTTTTTGCCGGACTCTCATTATCTCTACGTTCCAACTCCCTTACTCTCCAATTCTATCATCAGATTGAAGTATGAAGGCATGTGTCCTTAGTTTTCACGTAAGGGAAAAAAGGAGGGGGGGATGGGGGTGCTGAAATTGTCCTGGGACAAAATATCAAGACCAAGACACATCAGTTAAAATGATAAATGAAGATGTAAGGGTTAAGGATATGTAAATAATAGTGACGAAAAGAACAGAACAGGACATTCTTCAGAGGCTGTTTCATTATTTGACTTGGCTGACAAATTATAAGGGTGCTCCGTTTTGACAAGCACGCAGTTTCGCCTGGATTTATTATAAATGCTTCTGCCATATCCATTACTAGGCATTTTGCATTTCTCAATGAAAAACTTTGTCAGCCAGAATACAATTAACAGATACAGAACAGAGAAATTGTTTGTTTTAGTAGAAAGATAAAAAAAATAAAATAAAATAAAAATGTGCTCAATATTTTTTCCACCCCAGTCACATCTTGGAGCCTCGACTCAACAGCATTGTTTCAAACCTGAGAGAGCTACAATGTCGATCTGCAGTCCGGGTTTTAGATGTGACGGTTGCTCAAGATCAATAGACAAAATGATGCAAGTGTCAGGTTGGAGATCTAAATCCAGGAACCATTGACTTGTCTAGAAGGATGAGCTGTGCGGATGAGCTGCCTTTTTATTTATTTTTATTTATTTTATTTTTTTACTGTGCTGGTCTTGATACTGTCTGGTCAGCAGCAGATGGATGGATTTTTTTTCCCCAGGCCAATGAACAAAGTAGGAGGAATGGTGACGGTTTGCTTCCTCATAGGGCTGTAGCTATTGAATATTTTAGTAATCGAGTATTCTACCAAAAATTTTATCGATTTATCGAGTAATCGGATAAAACATACTTTTGCTTAATTAAACAGCAATGTAAAATATATAAGAGAAACAAAGATTAATTGGTTTTCTTTTTAGAAAAATCTACTTTCATTTTTTAAATGCATATAGCATTTTATCAAAAATAAACAGTGTCATTATTCACAATACAAGGAATAGCTTAAAGTTGACTGAGATGAATTAAATGCATTACAGTTGCCATACATTCTTATTTTAAAGTCTTTTCTCAGATGCAAAAACAAAAAAAACAAAAAAAAGTATTTCAAATGACTAAGTATAAAAAAAAAAAAACTCAGGAACACATTAAAATAAATAATTATACAAAAACACCAAGTTATGCAACTTAACTTTCAAAACTAAAAGTTTCTCAATTTACAGCTCAGGCATAACATATAAGCCTTTACTGACAATTTCTGTCGTTTTCTCTTGCCCGTTTCTTCTTCTCTTGGCTCGCTGAAAATTTTATCGCTCCTTTTCATTTTGCAGCCGCAACAGAACGCTCCCTCAAATCAATACAGCTAACTGTTTGCGTCTCCTTCCACTTTGTGGGTGACGTAAGCGCTGCTTCTTCGTCAGTGGTTACTGCTGCGCTGTGTCACACCAAACAAATAATTGCGCAAAAACATAACGCAAGCTTTTAAAATTAAGTAAAAGTAGCTTCAAGGCAGAAGATTTTTTTTTGTAATCAAATTACTCGAGGAATCGTTTCAGCCCTACTGCCACACAGCATTGCAGAGCCTAAACCTGACCAACTGAAGTAACCCAGGTCATAACCCTGCCTCCAGAGGCTTGTACAGTAGCCACTATGCATTAGGGGTCCACGTGCTACCTTTTTACCCTGACGCCCCCATCGCTTTGGAATAGGGTCAGTCTGGACTCATCACACCACATGACCTTTCTCCATCACTCCAAAGTCCAATCTTTATGCTGTCTAGCAAATTTAAGCCTTTTTTTCTAATGAGTCTCACTAACAAGTGTTGTTTCTGTGAGCTCTCATACTTTCACTATTAATCATAGATATGGTTTTAAATGTTTTTTAACGATTTAGCACTATCCATCCAGGTTTTTATAATGAGTTGAAGGGTTCTTAATCCAGTTCTAGTAATTTCTAATCTCCTTAGTTGTTTTCTTTGCTTGCTGCAGCCCAATAATTTGTCCTTTTTAAAATGTCAAATTGTCTTTGGCTAGACAGTATATTTTTTGGTCTTCGGAGACAGGAAAAAGACAGAGATTCTTGTGTCTGGCTGAGAGCAATAAAAATATCAATTACACATCAGCTACACGGGTAGTCTCGAGATGTCCCCATGCAACCCGGCTACTGTTGGTAGCGCTGTCCCTTGAAATCATCTTCTTTCCATCATCAACTTATCAGCTATAGAGACAGGCCTCATTACGGTCCCTTATTAATTACCACGCAGGCTTTAAAAAGGTCCTTTGGTTATAGTTGCAGCAAAGCTGCTGTTGCCAGCTGGCCTCGGGCCTAGCATGACAGATGACATCGCGCCCAATTTCTCCAAAGCTGACTCCTTCAAAACGTATTTCCTCCTAGCACACGAAGCATCACTCTTTCAAGCAGATCCTCTCACTGCCGTAATGAAAACCGCATGAGCTCAACTGTGCAGCAAAAGGCAAGCCGAATAAGGGCTTATGACGGTGTCTGAGGCTTGAAGCATGACCCTTTGTCTGCGAGGACATGGCAAGGAAATCAAATGGGCTTCTGGTGGAGGGGATTGGGAATAGCTTGGAGACATTTGTACCCAAGGACACAAACTTGTGTTGATCAATAGATCAGACATGTCCATCTTTTTCTTTTAAAGAGTTTTAGCTGTATGAGAAAAGGACATACAGTATATATATATATATATATATATATATATATATAGGGGTGGGCGATATAACCAAAATCTTCTATCACGGTAGAAGCAATTTTCTACCTCGATAACGATATA
>JAQMYK010000015.1:20982312-20993072 GCA_030014345.1 Clarias buthupogon
GAATAAACTAGTGGTTCTCAACCCTGGACCACCTGCTCTGTGTTTTCTTAGCTCGCAGCTCACCTGATTTAACTAATCAACTAATTAACAGCCTTTTCTTAATTGAACTTGTGGTAGAGAGGGAAAAGACTAAAATATGCAGGGCAGTGGTCCTCCAGGAATAAGGTTGAGAACCACCGGGAACATGTGAAGTTAGGATCATTTGGAAAAACTGGTCTGTTTTATTCACGCTGACATTAGCATACTATTCAGCAGAAAGATCAAGACAAATATCCGGACGTGCTTGTTTGCCCCTCATTCCTCTGTTACGCTTCTAGCGTTGACTGATCTGACCGGTCGAAGTCCTTCTCGCTGTGCCAAGAGTCCAAAATCATCTCTGCTACGACAGGATCGTTATTTGGCAATAACCTGTACAGTCTGGTATTTTTATGAGGTAATCTGAAACAGACTGCATCCACAGAGTCAGGGGGGGGAAAAGCAGCTACAGTACAACACACACACACACACACACACACTACCTGCTTACTAATGGGCTGCTGAAGTTACACCTGAACAAGGGGGGGGAAAAAAAAAACTGTTTACGTCTCTGTTCATACTTTTAATTCAGACTTATCTGGAGTTTTAGAGATTGAAGAAGAGATTGAGAAATTGAACTAAGCAGACGTCTTCTTCAATCTTTAAAGCAAAAATAAATACATTAAGGCTAGTGCCTCACGAATAATCGCACAAAATTTTTTAAATACTTTTAAGGTGATAAATATTGGCAAACATCCTCTTAATGAGATTGCTTGTCCAATTATTTTCTTGTTAGTCTAGACAGATATAGCCGGATACAAAAATGGTCTGTATAATAGTTAAACATCGCAGTACGTGGCAAAATATCAAATCGCAATTTGATTTTTAAGCCCCAAATGAATTTCCATAAAACGAGCTTCAAAGTTAACGCCTTTGTTCAACGTCGAGGTAGGGCATCCTGAAAGTCAAAACAGCAGCTTTGACACATGGTTATCTCAATGTCAATCAGCTGGAACAGCGGCCGCCGAGATAGAGAGAGAGAGAGAGAGAGAGAGAGGCACGCGTTCTGGAAAGACTGGCTCTTCATTGTAACAAAACACGCACAGTAACTCCCCGAAACTTGCAAACTTGCACAGCTTGTTTTCAGTCCGAGTCGTTTTACCCCTCTCAATCTCGGCAGGACGGACACATTCCTTTCTCCCTTCCACGTACTCAACTACAGACGGCCCGTGAGGTGCGCACAAACTTCCAAACTTCAGAATGGAAGTGTAGTCGTGCTGAGATTCAGAGTCAGAACTTACAATTATGAATGCAGGAGACGCTCATGTTTCCAGTATGCGGATGATTTCTCTGCAGAAATAAAATAACGCTGCTCTCGGTTGCGCTCTGTTTGTTCTGGAAACACAGAGCTTTTTACGTAACTTTGCATTTTTCTTTCCACACATCTTACTGAACACTTGCCCTAGCTCCCTCTCAAATAAAACAAGATGATCAGCGAGAAAAAAAAAAAAAAAAGCAAAGATGACTCACAAACTGGTGAGGAAGACTGATCGAGCTCCTAAGCAGCATGACTCATTGCTTTACTGTATAAACAGCGCTCATTCATTCGGGACTGAGAAACGGCAAGTAAACTCTTATTATATCACTGTATGTGTACGAGAGCAACACACAGCTCAACCACGGCTCAACCGAGATCAGAGATCTTAAAAACCTCAGCAAGAAAAGAACATCATAATCCATGGAACAAACCATATAAATCGTGAGTGAACAAACACAAAAATCACATAAGATTTTACTGATCCAAAAAAGGTCACGTATTAAACTCAGTTTTTGTGTGTTAATGTCCTCACTAAAATACAACAAACAATCTTGCATGCTGCATTTTGCCTTCTCCTTCACTCCTTCTCCAAATGTGCTGTTTCAGTATCAGCAGCTTTAAATCTTTAAACAAACTGCTCACTGATCGCCCCGCCCCTCTAAGGAAGTGTGTTTTAATAGCCAATCAGAAAACAGAAACTGAAAAAATGTATGTTCAGGAATTTATAAAGGATCTCCCTGATCATTAACTCATGCTGACATCCTTAATATTTAACAATATAAATGGGAAAAAAAGAAGAAGAAAAAAAGAGCTGGAAAAGGCAAGGATAGCCATTAGCAATTAGCCGCTAACTAACCTTTTCCTTCTTATGAGTTAAAAAAGGCTAGGTTAGGTGTGGGTGCATAGCTGCTACTTGCAAGATTAGCTTTATTTGCTGCTGTTGTTAGCCTTTCAGCTGCCCCCGTCCGATCAACACATAAGCTCAGCACAGGTTTTATGCCGGATGCCCTTCCTGATGCAACCCCCACATTTTATCTGGGCTTGGGACCGGCACTACATCCAGTGGCAGGGATTTGGGCAGCGGCTGGGAATTGAACCCGGGCCTTTCGCATGACAGGTGAGAAACCTACCACTGAGCCACCAATGCCCAAATGCTAGCCTTATTTATTTACTGTGGCTCTTAAAAATGGCGCTCAGAGAATGACAGAACTGGGCGTAATTGAGCATCGAGTTGGGGAGGTCACAATAGGGGAAAAATAAGATTTGCTTGTTTAAGCCCTGGCCAAAACGCAAACAGCAAAACAACAAAGAATGTTTTACTCCTTTAAAATGTCTAAAAAAAAAAAAATGACCAAAAAAGGTGAATTGTTCATAACGGGTGCCCTTGAAATCATGCATCTATTAACACAATCATGAGAAAGAGATGTAAATAATTGCATGAGTGGAACTCAAGATAGACAGGGATTGGCCGCTCACGAGGACACAAAGCTGGGGCCACTTGTACGCCTGCCAGATCACATCACAGAAAAGCCAATAATATGAGCGTCCAAACCAAGCTGCTGAGCGAGTCGCTGTGACCTGAGCAGGATCACGCCAGTGACAAAACACACGAGCTGCATGAGTGCTAGGACTTTAAACAATGCTGCGAGCCAAATGTGTCCATGACACAAGTGTACCTTCGTTCACACAACCTGAGCGACTTAAGACTGTTTGACATGTGCACAGAACACACGTGCCTTTCTTATTCATTTGTGAGACACCGAACAATGAACAATTTCTTTTGTATGTTTATCAGAGATAAACAAGTGTACCATCACTGAGGGAGGGCTGTTACCATGGTGACTCGATTAGCCATCAGCACCCAGGCACAGGCCTAGTTTGAGTGCAGTGCACACACAATTATCGCACATTATTACAACGCAAAATTGATAATCATGTCTAAAGATTGGAGGGGGGAAAAATTATTAAATTATTTGGTATGGCTCGAAAAAAAAATACATTCTAAAATAAAATTTTAATTCATTTAATTGTGATAGGAGCGAAGTCTTCTTTTTAATTATAACAAAATCTACAAATCATTTATATTGAATCTGTACATTAATAAACCTGTGATACTTACAAAATTGCAATAAAAATTTAAGCGGCACCTAGGTATCGTGATATTGTATCGGCTCATCCCTGGCGTCTCTCATCTCCCGTGTGAGGAGCATCCCGGACAGCACGCACTCACTCACAGGTCATTGCTACGAGCAATTTGGAAACGCCAATTAGCCTACGACGCATTTTTTTTATTTTTTACACTATATAAGGAAACCAGAGTACCTTGTTGAAAACCCACCATGCACATGGTGACCAGAGGCAGGAGTTGAACCCATGAACCTAAAGTTGTGCGAGCACGGTGCCAACTACTACACCATTGTGTCCCCCAGACACTCGAGTTTGCTTAACAATCTCAAGTGAGCAGGTCATTGCTGATAACCAAGACCAGAGGATCATGAGGATTTCTCTCTCATGAACGAGTCCCTCCCTGGGAAACGTGCCCAGGCAAAGACAATAAAGCTGAACACATATTTGTATATTACTAAGCTGACTAAAGGCACGTGATTATACAGTATATAAA
The DNA here is from genome assembly GCA_030014345.1 of Clarias buthupogon. NCBI lineage: Eukaryota > Metazoa > Chordata > Actinopteri > Siluriformes > Clariidae > Clarias > Clarias buthupogon. The sequence continues at coordinate 20,986,266 of JAQMYK010000015.1, forward strand.
TAAAAAAAAGTTAAGTCTCCATAAATCTGGATAGACAAACACATCCTGACACATACTGGTACCGCCTGGTGCACGTCTCCCTCTCTGTCCCGAGTAATGACAATCAAACAGATTCGAACTATACAGATTTTTTTTTCTTTTCTTTTTTCAAAGAGAACAGCGATACTGTGGCATCTTGGAAACGTTACAGTTTTAGATATGAAACTCCTTCCATCGACAAGATTCCTTTGTTCGTGTTCTAATTTTGAAAAAAAAAAAAAAAGTCGTCTGTGTGTAGGCACCAGTGGAGGTGTGTTAGTAGGCCACCTGGAGACATGTCCTTCATAAGACTGTTCGAGCTCGCCTTCACAAATGCTGCTAAATCAAAGTGATACACCTGGCAGTAAACTAGGTGAATTACATAATGACTGCTGCAACGACGTCCTCACTCCGGGCTGACCTACAAAAAACAAAAAGGAGCTGAGCAACCTCATATAAAATACTAACTGTAATGTGAGCTTTGATTTATGTCTGGCACTTAATCCGGGACTAAATAATAGATTTCTGAAGGCATGGTCTCAGTATTACTACTCAACTATTACTAAAAAAACTACTCACTGTTTTGTACTAAATGTTTGGCTGCATCTCAACCGCAAGTCAATTGACTAGTCTGATCACCACCAAAAGTCACTTTTGAAGAAAGGGTGTAATAAGATGTTTTGGGTACAATAAAGTGAAAGAGAATAAATAAATAAAATAAAATAATACTTGCAAACAGCAGCAAACTGGCCATCACTGCTTGAACACGTGAAGAATTCATAACACTTTCTTCTTAAAAATAATAATAATAACACATCTAGGTATCTAGCAGGAAAGGGAATCACCAGGGATCACCCGATACGATATTATCCCGATACCCAAATACCCGATTCGATTTGTAATGCGATTCTGTGCACGCATCGCTATTTTGAACAAATATCCTGATCTGATATCATATATTGTTTTTCTGATTTTTTAAATTCAAAACAAAGTTCACAAATAATTGGATGTTATGCTGCCTACCAGTGTGTAAATTGTTTAGAGTCTTCTGTAGGATTATACAGGAACGACACCATTTTACCACCTTAAACACAAACGTACATAAATTAAAAGTAAATTTAAAAAATCTATTTTGGAGTCAGTGTGGCGATATCTGAATTGCTACACACAAAAATCACGATATGTATCCGAATCGATTTTCCCCTCAGCTGTAATGTCTAGGTAGTACATCTTTTTGTTAAGAATAGTAACTTCACTATCTACAGCAACAAACTCTTGCTTTTTTTAATAATAGACATTTAAAGAATTTTATTATTATTATTATTATCATCATCATCTGCACTATTTGATCCGCACAAAAAAAGAAGAAAAACGAGCACGATCTCAGCATGGATTGTGAATCAGTGTGTGACCGCATGCAGACACGAGGATGCCTGCTGCACCATGCTGTCCCTCCCAGACTTAAGTCTGGGTCTCGGTCTGCCAGATGCGGCCGTGTTCACTCCAGACAGCCATAAATTAGTACTGTTGGCAGTTTAAAGTCGTGACGGAGACGTCATCGAGACCAGCCGAGCTGTGGCATCCACTCCTGCCACATGAAAAGACTTACCCTGGGGTGACAGGCTGCAGGGCGTCTGCTGATGAAGAGGTGGCAACTAGACCGTCTCTAGAGATACGACAAGATCACAGAGTGCCTGAACCGCTCTCACTTGCTCTTCTAAAGGAATTCACTCAGTAGAAAAATCACGAAAAATAAATAAAATCATTCTTGTTACCCAAAGTAGCCTCGTCTCTTCTTTTTTTTCTTCTTTTTTTTTATATATAGTTTTTTCTTTTATGCTAAGATGATTTCTGGGCTAAAGCTGCGACACAAAAGGTCTTACAAAATAATCATATAATACACAGGAGACAATAAATGCATCCAAATCATTCTCCTATTTCTGATCAAGAGCCCTACTTGATATGTAGCAGTGAAGTATACACCCTACATAGTGCACTAGCTTTTCACTTAAACTTAACAGAGCTGATGTTCTAAAGCGGAATATGTGGAAGAATAAAGAGAAACGTACAAGATTTGCAGGAATGTCCATCACCTCCGTTCTCCCCACCTTTTGGCTACAGAGTAACGGTAAGAACTTAATTTCAGCGCTTTTAATAACACTACTTTCTACCGGTCGAGGGCCAACTTTCGGCCACCAGCTCTGCAAGTCACGGTTAGTTACCTTGAAGGAAACGTGTTGGCAGAGCAAAATAATTAAATAAATCATAATCTGTTGATAAAATGTTGTTTGTGAAACTGTAGTATAAAAGCAATATCACACTTGGGGTCATGTAGTCCTTCGGAACTCGGGCTGCGCCCTCATGCCTACATCCGCATCACAGCCATGCTGATAACCAGCACAACAGGTATTGCTTGAGTTAATCTTTTGGTCCAGTAACCCACAGCAGCGTATGCATGTCAGGTGTGAGAAAGAATCCCACAACCCATAGAAACCAATACAAACTGTTGTTAGGGCCTGTGTTCGAACCTCAATAACAACAATAACAACTAAGAGATGGCCCCATGTTAGGTTGTGGGGCTTGTGTATTAAGGGTTTTGGTTTATAGCTCCAGGTTCGGAGAACGTGCCAGAACATTTTAGGGAGAGGTGTGCATGCCTCTACAAGAGCCGAGCTCTGACTGAACCCAGAACAAGACCAGAAAATGTACTGCATCATGGTTTACTGATAGAAGAAGTGACAAGTGACTCATTGCTTCAAATTAAAAATGTAATTAAAAGATGCAAACCTAATGTTGCTAGACGTTTGGTAAGGTTTGGGATTCACTCACTAAACACTGCCTGGGCTATTATTCTTTTTTATTATTTTTTCCCTTAAGAAAATCTGGATCTGAAGGTTTATGCTCCAAAACAGCATTTGAAAAAAAAAAAAAAAAAAAAAAAAATTCAGTAACAATAGTGTGGATTAAGCATTCCAACGTCATCAATATCCATTTCTCTCTATAGAAAGGTCTTAAGTCCACATAATCCCTGAACAAAGCACTGTACTGAGCTATAAAGGGACTAAGAGCATAAGCACCTGTTAACAATATAATATTTCCAGCATGACATCTTGGCTGAACACCGAGCACGGGCGGACATTCTCCGCATTCCTCAACTATCTCTACTTTTCTACTTGCAAAACCCACAAGGTCACCATTTGCACTGAGTAATCTGCTGTGCTAGTTTACTTGTAACCGTAGAACCTTAGGATGAAAAGTGTTAGGGGTTCAAATGGTATCGTTACTGAAAATATTTGTGATTCGTGGAGGCCAAAAAATAAAATAAAATAAAAAAAACGCGCCAAATCTGCTGCATAAGCAAATTTCGAAAATGAAGATTACAAACAGGTGAATACATTTTGCATTAATATTTCAAATACTGTTTAGCAGCAATATTTTTTTTTTAAGATTTGGATTTTTTTTTTTTATCCTATTTAGTGGCAATTTGTTCTTTAACCATGGTAGGTGCCTTCCTGTAAACTGCTGCTTAGATAAATCGAACTCTGAGAAAAGCACTATGTTGCAAATGTGATTGCATAGCATTGCTCTGATTGACGGGGAATGGAAGCGTACCGTCCCTCCCAGTCATTCATCTGTTTTCATCTTAATGGGTATCCAAGCAAGCATAATTAGCCAAACTGTCTGAGTGGGAGGAAAGGCATTGTCTCGTTCCTCCTGTCAAATCAAAAACAGCTCACTAAATTTGCTTGATTTCACCTTCCTGCCACAGTGGGATTCAAATGTCCGGTTTCGCACCACTCCTTGGCATCCTTGGGCACTACCTGCTCCTCTGCTGTATATCTCATCAGAGCGTTCACAAAATACTCATACTTCACGCTCATTCCAAAGTCTCCCTAAGTAGGCAACCTCCCCTTCTACAGGTGTATGAAGGGGCGGGGCTGCTAGATTGGGCATGAGGGACTTTGGCTACTCACGGGGATCCACTCTGCCACTCTAACGCTGCCAAACTTCACCAGCCTGGACATTTGAGTGGCATGTGAGCGAGGCAGAAGCCAATGCTCACGTGAAACCCACTCTGCCACTCCTATCGCCAACACTCGCAAGCCCACTACCTCCCTGCCAACAGGCCACTGCCTCCGAACCCGCACGTGCACACCCTCACTACTTTCCACCGCCTCTTTCCTTCCTTCCTCCCTCCTTAAATCCCTTCCTTTTCCTATTTATTCCTAATAAAACAACCCTTTGTTTTGTAAGACCTCGTCTCATGTCTGTAGTATGGTGCCACCCGAAGAAAGAAAGAAAGAAAGAAAAAGAAAGAAAGAAAGAAAGAAAATTAGGTTTATGCATAACCATAGGTCCAGGTCGTTATATTCTGTCCTGTTTTGACGGTTCTGGCCTCGACTGATGTTGAGCATCTGTTTCACTGAGGACTTGACTTGGCTGCAGTTGCTCGATAGTTCAGGACTGGAATTTCCTACAAGTCTACCTGAGCCTCCAATAACTACCTGGATTCCATATTAACATCAGTTAACATCAACTGTTATAGCTGAACTGCCTGCCACCTAACCCCTTCTGCTCTCTGTTTCACCCAAATGAGGATGGGTTCCCTGTTGAGTCTGGTTCCTCTCAAGGTGTATTCCTATTGCCATCTCAGGGAGTTTTTCCTCGCCACCTTCGCCCTCGGCTTGCTCATCAGGGACTATCTGACCATTTTGATTCATACACACTCACATTCCATACAAACTTAAATAATTCTTTTGATTGTGTAAAGCTGACAATGACACTTGTTAAAAGCGTATACAACTCAAATTGAATTGAATTTTGAGTTTTTCATCCAGATAGAACATGTGTTCAATCTATTTGGGGCCAAATTTCACACCCCTCATTCCGTTAAAAAATCCATTTCAAAGTTCAGCTAGGACTCGTACGAAGCTTCTGCAATTACTCTGAACTAAAAGAAGTTGGTATCTTACGATGCATTTACGGTAGTACAAATTAATCTATTCCCAAAAATAACCGTATGTCCAACGGAAAAACAGACAGACTAACTATCCCCTTAAAGCTAACTATCCCTTTAAAACGTTCTCTTAACCAACCAAACAGACCACATCTGCTTTCTCTCTTTTGGCTCACAACACCGTAGCCCTTGACCTCACAAGTCAAAGTTCAGCTAAAGGTGACCCAAAGCAAAATTAGACCATACAAGAGGTAAATACTTGTCCCGTGTCTTTTCTTGTGGTGTGAATAAACGTTTCTTCTGATTTTTGAAGTTTTATTTACATTTTGTCTGGGCCTTGCTTTAATTTCGATGGATCTACCTTACAACTAAAAAAATTTAAATGTATGGATCATATACTGTAGATTTTAAAGTGAAATGGATCATATACTGTAGATTTCTTAGACAGCTATGCCTGTTACCTAACAACAGTGGCTAGAGTGTCTGCACTCAACAAGTGCTTCAAGTTAGACATAAACCAGCCTGTTGGCCCTGAGCGTACACACATCTATACCCAGGATATGCTAATTCCTCCTCCAAGAGGTTAATCAAGTTGGGCTGGAATGCAATAAAGAGTGTGTGGAGTGGATCTGCGAGGCTATCTGGAACACCAGAAGAGAAATGGGGGACAAGATTGGAATTTTAAAACGGTCGATCTTTTTAAACAACCGTTTGCTGTTAATTCACAAAAGACTGCTCGAGTGACGCCATGGGGAGAGAATTTTCTTTCAGTCCCGCGCGAGGTCTTGGGACTCGCCTTCTGCTGCTGCTGTGGCTGCGCTCATATACTGTGGTAACAACCTATTCAGATGAAACCTAAAGTCTTAGTCAGTAAATAATCTCACCAGTATACTTGTAGACTTGGCGATTTAATTACTCCAAATTTCCGGCACTTCATAAATCGACATCAAGCACTCCTATAACGGATCAGCACCACAGTCTCAAGTCATTAAGCCTGCGATTACAGAACAAAGCATCAAGGCCAGCAACGGTCACTTCCGATTAAATGCGTCTCCTTTGGGATTGTACAAAGCAATCAGCAAGTCATCAGAAATGGGCTGAGGGGTGAAAGGAAACGATGGTCACGAGCGGAATGTAGAGTTACAGGCTAACGTATTCATACACGCACCAAACACAAAGCTGGCAGACATATAACGTTGGACACGTCCTTCAGGTGGTGGATTCTTCGAGTGATGTCAGTGCAAAAACACCTTATCAAAAAGAAACAAACAAAAGGCTACAGCATATCATAGCGCTACGTATCTATAACATTTATTCGATCCAGCTCACTATTTCATTTTTTATTTACTGGTTGAAACTAAACAAAAAATTTGATAATTGCACAAAAACACAACAAAACAAAAACATCAACAAAATGACAAAACAAAAAAAGATATTAAAATAACAAAATCTCAAGATATAACAGCAAAATTAAACAGGACAACAAAACAAATATGGTTATATAAAAAAAAAAAAACAGCAGTAAATTAGAGTACAAAAGCAAAAATCTTGTTTTGTTGCCCTGTTTTTTTTTGTTGTTGTTTTCTTTTTGGTAAACTTGTGTCTGTTTTGCTGTTTTTTCCTCCCATATTTTTTGTTTTGTGGTGCTTTCGCATTTGTTTTGATTTGCTTTTTATTTTTATGTTTTCTCGTCACGTTTTGGTTTTGCTGTCAGCTTTCGTATTATGCTGTCAGATTTTTGCTTTTGTACCCAAAATGTACTGCCATTTTTTTAAATACTATTTGTTTTGTTGTCCTGATTAATTGGGCTGTTGTGTCTAAAGTTTTTTTAT
>JAQMYK010000015.1:20993172-21005499 GCA_030014345.1 Clarias buthupogon
TATATATTTATATTTATTTATTTATTTATTTATTTTTGCATTTCGTTGATGTTTTTGTATGTTGTTGTGTTTTTATGCAATAATCACATTTTTAGTTTTGGTTCATGTTTTTGGCTTTGCGTTGGTTTCACCACAACAGCAACACATGTTTTATTTATTGCTGTTGTTTTTGTTTCATTTGTTGTTGTTTTTTTGTCGCCGTGTTTTTATTTTGCTGTTGAGTGTTTAGTTTTGCTTAGGTTTCTCTGCTCTGTGCATTTTTTGTTTGTTGTACGCATGTGCTTTGCACCCACGGGTCCGCCATTCTTTATACACCCATTCTGAGTAACAAAGTGATATGTTTGCTTACAGGTTTCAGTTTCTATAAAAATAAAAATCTGTAAACGATCTCCACAGAAACCACGGTGACGGCTAATGGCTATAAACATCCTATAGGTTTCTCCTGCACCCTCATCGCTGCATTTTGAATGCTCGGTTACTTGAATGAGAGCCACCCGATCAATAACCCGTTAACAGACCCTGAGAATAGCCAAGGCCTATGTAGAGACAGCGAGCGCTGTGCATTCTGATAAGGACTCGACATGGTACCCGTGTGAAAATAATCTGATGAGAAATAAAACAAAAACAAGCCGAGATGCCGTAAAGCTGCCAGAGGTAAGCGAAGCAGTAGTGAATAAAATCAAACTTGACCAGGTAAGGCCAGTGATGAGAGCCATGTGTTTTACTGGCTACTGCGACAGCTGTAACATTTCAGGAACGTTACAACTTAACCTTCTGCTGACCATTTTTTTGTAAAGGTTATAATGCACGGGGACACACACACACACACAGAGCAACTGCTTTCGTCACAATACCACACAGGTGTGCGGTACAGCAAAACGAGAGTGTATAAAGTGAGCCACTTCAAAAGGCCCGAGATGATGAGGGCGCATCTGGCGTATACACAATGCCGGGTGTGTCCTTTCCACCTGTGCCTCCAGTGTTACCATGCAACACACACATACACAACACCATATGCATGGCTGTGGGATCTCAGTATACGGAGGATACTGGAGGGCCGTAGTATACGGAGGATTGAGCTCGGATCACTTCTGACAGCTGGGAGAGAGAGAGAAACGTACGTTCGCTGTAATGGTTATTTTCAGGATCCTGCGCAAGATCTTTCACTACTGGTGGTGATAAATTATTATAATTGATTCTGAGGTTTGCCAAGCGTGCGGGTTTCTACACATGCAGGGTGTAGAGGTGAAAACTTCGATTCTTGCGAAGTCATGTGCATGTCACTGCCTGCGCAGACACAAAACAAACCACAGGGTACGAACAGACTGATGGATGCCATGTTTACAATTTCCAGCTGTTTACAAAATCCAAGAAAGCACTTTTTTTTTTTAAACGTTGTCCTTATACACTGAATGTCCACTTTAATAGGAACACCTGGAGTCCTACTTGTATCCAGGGGTAAAGTTCAACAGCCATGCTTTACATCGACGCTGAGCAGAAATGCATTTCGCATCAAATCGTGAAGTGGAAAAACAAAAACATCCCATGAAAACGCTTGAATAATGACATCAACTTTACACAGTTATGATAAAAATTATTTTTTAGGCCAACATATTTCGGGCCACGTAGACACACCATAACATGTCAGCGGTGAAGAGCTCAGCAGAATGGCCGGAAAGAACAAAGTCAATTTGGGTAAGCATGTCAAAAAAAATTTATAAAAAAAAACACAAGAACTGTGCCAAGCACCTGTGATCGAGCACCGAGGACCAGCATGGAACATCTGTAGCTGTGTGAATAATTACAGAGCGCGTGCCGAGGAGTGAACCGATCACACTGACGTGATTACGTCTCATCTCAAAAAGGGCACTAGAGGAGGAGAACAATCCGTATTCCCGGCCTAATTTCTCATTCTTATTCTCGCGCGCGCACACGTGAACAGGTTGCTCAAGTGGAAGCCAGAGAGCATGGTGTGTTGTGTACGTTACGGTTTGCATGTCACACAAAGTGATCTTTTTCAGTATTGTAAATTCATGTTCAGACTTTTAAACAAAAGCTTGCCTCATATGTCAGTGTTGATTACTTTGTAAAATAAGAATCACAAATTATGCTTCATTTCCAACCCAAACAAGCACTCTGGCTGGACGAAAACAAATTTCTTCCTGTGGTGAACAGGTCATTTGTTTCATTAGTATAATTTTGTTTGTAAAAATTGGTTCAACAACTAGAAATCAGCCTTAACGTGGGGAGGTGTTTTGGTGGCGTTCCAAGGGTGCTTATATGTCCTATTTAACTGTCCTCACCGTGAACTGTATAAAACTTGTCAAACCATCTGTGACGTAATTCGTTTTTGAATTTTAACTGTATGAGCTCTGGGTGACACCGTCTTGGCAGGAGCCGAAAACCTCCTAAAACCCCGTTAATCCATGCATGGGCAAATGGGTAAGGCAGCTAATGTTACTTTAAGATAAACATTAATTAGCACTTAATTAAACTCCGTCATCCATAACCTTAATGTCATCACATGTCAACTACTACGTTTCTTGTGGTAAGTTCTTGTGGTAAGTGCTAAACTACAGAGATGCAGCAATGCAGCGGTCACTTAAATCACCCACACACCCTTCATTATGCAGAATTTTACAACTTAACAGAATTTAAGTTGATGAGTTAGATACAAACTCATTCCCTGTACAGTTGTCAGGAATGGGAAATCTGGCTATGGAGAACAAAACCGGTTTGTGTACAATGCGGTAAACTTTTACAGCTCTGCATATACCTCTGCATATGACTTGAATCCGTTCTGGAGACGAAATTTCATATTGTAAAATCATTTTTCCCCACAGGAAAGGATGTAAATGCAGATAATCCAATAAAGTCACCCAAAAATATATAAATTTTATTTGATATATATATATATAAAATATACCAATTTCCAACACTATTAAATTTTTGCATATAAAAACAAGTAAAATATTTTGATTGTTTTTATATATAAAAATTAGATAAAATAGAAAGACATATAAATGAAGTAAAATGTGAAATAGACATTAAACCTCACGATTCCTCTTGGCGCCGGCTGCTTTAAAAACCAAAGTAGATCCCTTTACTTCTTGCTGCTTCATAATATTCTAAGGACTCATGGTGGTACGTCTTCACTAAAGTTTTCACAAAATGCAACAAATCTCCACAAAAAAGTGGTTTTCCACTGAGGCAAACAAGGGGAAAGTTTTGAGCCCTTGGAGGGGCCCACAACTTAGCCAACGTTCGGTTCTGCTCGATTTGGTCCTTCCAAGAACGCTCCCCAGACTGAGGCAAATTTCTTGCAAAATTTCAGTTCTTAAGGTGAAAAATTTCTTAAGGTGAGGCGTTCGTACCACTGTATTTCTGTTGTAAAGTTTTAACATGGGGCTCGACTCACTTTTGAAGTCGTCCTAATGGTCGATCGAGGAACTGCACATTTTCATTTTTCAGAAACAAGAGTTTGCCCCGTGGTCTTACCCACATAAAATTCCTCTTCCTAGTCAAAACCATTACCATTGTGGGTTTAATGATATCAACAGTGATCCTTTTTGAAGGGTGTTAACCTCTGGCTTGAAATATGTGACTTTTTTTCGAGCACATCCTCTCCTCTTCCGTTGCCTCCATTATCCCATTAAATGTCTGCTTATCAGTAGGTATAATACCAGACCTGCCGGTTATTTATGGAAAGAGCAGCTAGTGCAAAAACGAGTGTGTGTGTGGGGGGGTGTTAGCAGGAGGAGTGATGGGTCATCACATCAGCCGACATCATCATCATCATCCCGAAGTGCTTTTATCACCGCACTGTCGACACCCTGAAATTTCAGCCGTGCTCAATTTAATGACCTTATTCCACTTTGTTTATTCAGGTCACAGTATTGGATCTCCGGTTCATAAACATCAGGTAGAAGGATTTGCCGTTGACGGCTAATCGATTCCAGGAACTGGGGCACATGCTTCAATTTTTTTTCTCCCCCCCAGAGCAACACTCAAGCATACTGTGCAATTTCCATTCTGAGGAAAATCATTTTCTCTTCTCTGGCGTTTCTCGTCTCATTGTTAACGAGAATCAGGAATATGATGTCGTGTCTTAGCTGATATTTTATCAAGGCTAAAACCTGTGTGTTTGGTAACTAGTTACCTCACCTCACATTAGCAACACAGATTCTCAAATGCGTTTGTTTTCTATACAAGCAGATCTGGTTTTCCAAATAGCAGGTTTGGCCGATATGAATATGCTTATCCTATTACATTGTTGTTTCCATAGTAACACTTCGTTCAAAGGGACGTGTTCGCCAAAACACTTGATATAAGACTACCAATAAGAATTTGACCGATTAAAATTTTATTAACCGGATAAGTTTTGTTTCACATGTGGTGCTAACCCTTAGCTGTAATCTAATGCTAGCTTAGCGATCTTTAAAAGACATTTGAAGAGTTGAGTCGGCCTGCTTACAATCCATTTCCTCTTCCACCATCATTCTCTATTTGCATGGAGAGCTCTGTCTCAAAACCGATCGCTGCCAGGGTGGGAAATGTACGTCTGGTTATCATTATTGATTCTTAAGTCCCGAGCGGCAGGGACAGCGTTTTTCTTGGTCTGTGTTTCTCTGCCTTTTAACATGGCTCGAGCAGCAGTTCAAAAAGACGAGGTTGGATGGTGTCTCCTCGATAAGGGAATGCCCTAAAGATGGGTGTTAATGGGCAAGGACTAAATGAGGAAGAAAAATCTATCTGGATTGATGAAAATGTTCAGGTTTTATTCCTTATACCTTTGTCCACCTCTAAAAGGTCCTGTATTTTACTCTTCTTAGCACAGGTCTCAGAGGACACAAAAAGACTCCCCGACGTGTGTGTATGTGTTTATTAAAGCCCGGCTGAAATACCATATAACACTTTTTTTAAATCTCTCAAACTCACTCCTCTTTGAAATACATGTACACTGTTTTGGTGTCTATGTAAATGAGCTACTGCCGAGCCACGCCCCTCCAGAAAACAGCAGAGCAACAAGCCAGAGGACGGGATTAAATAATATAACGTCACATTAGTAGGGGAATCAAATTGGCATGTTTACACTCTGAACACGGTCAGGATGCAGACGTGATCCTTGTGTTGAGTCCACATCTGGAATTTCACTTTTCCTTCGTTGCATTATCGCTTGTCAAATATTGTACCGGTGTGTATGACAGCAGTGTTTACTGTGCTTCATAAGAAACAAGTGTTTAATCAAAAGAGCATCAACAGAAAGTAAGAAAGATAGTGATTTTGAGCAAAAAGAAAAAAAAATACAAAAAAGAACAACACTTGACAGGACAGGGAGGGAAAAAAAAGTAAAAGCAAGACAGAGAGACGCTTTAATATTCAGAGCAAGTGATTCTTTGCAATTTCCAGGATTCGAAACGCAGGTAATCACCAGTTTAATCTCCTGCTCCTCACTGTATCTGAAATGACTGTCACTTGTGATCAAGATCTCCAGCATAACCCCTGACCTCAAAGAAAAAAAAAAAAGAAAAGAAAGAAAGACAAAGTGTCTAATGGATTCTGTCCTGTTTTTTTTTTTTTTTTTTAACGAGTATGTGTTTATACCCAACAACTCATCACATCACTTGCGAGCCTTGATTACTGTTTTGTCTCATCCTTTAATTTTGTCTCGATGAGCCGGAGACGCAATCTAAACATGCTAATAATGTTATGATAATCAGTGAACAAAATGAATTGCAATTCGATGAGGCGTTCGTGGCCTCCGGCAGCGGGTTTCCTTTTCAGATAAGCCGTTCTAAGCAATCAAGTAATGCCTGACTTAGGGGGTTGGGTAAATATTTAAAAACAACTTTTAACGGGGCTCTATTAGGCAAAATTTACTTTTTCATTACATTTATCGACAGTCTGATTGGTCTAGAGAGTGTGTGTATGCATGCAAAGATTTTTGCTTTTTTTATATATATATATTCTTTCCCATTCTTGTTTTGCTCAAGCCAGTTAGATTTTCCCTTTTAATGTGACCTCCCAGAAGAAGAGCCCCTCCTCCAGACTGTTACTCATCTCTGCTGTTCTCTGAAGGGTTGTGGCACTACAAAGCATTATCTGAGGGGTATTTCAGCTGGGGCATTAACAGACACATTATCGGGGAGCTCTTAAAATCATTCCTGGCGTATTTTTACCTTTATGTCACTGCTGCACTGTCGAAACACACAATCAGCACCCGTTTATTTTGATGTAGTAGAATTCATGAATGCAGAGGGTCAATGCAAGGTTGATAAAGAAAACTCCAGGGGTGTTCTGGCTGCATTTCAATATTTACGCAAAGATCAATGCCAGCATGAAAAGCCTAGATTACATGCAGCGACCATGGCAGCAGCACTGAAAAACACAAGCCTGCAGTCTACAGGTCTAACGCACGAGTCACGGCGTGGTTTTAAAGCCGCATTTCCAAATCTTTTTACAAGTGAGCTTCTACAGAAAAAGCAGCTGGCAACAGCAGACTGCCAATAAACCTCAAGGTCTTAAAGGAAGCCGCAATAAAGCCGTCTCCTGTGCTGGGCAAAGCTCGCGTAAACCCACGTCTGCTCCATAAACCGCTGAAATCCAGAACAAATACAAACAGTCTGCGCTTTCTAAGAACGCGACCAAAGTGGCAGGAAGGTGTTTGAACCTGCAGACAGGTTCCTCCAGGACGTTTGAGACGAAGCCTTTCTCCTTTCTTGCATAATCGATCCCTAATAATCTGAATTGAGGTACACCGTGCAGCTCCAGGGTCACTGGTTCAAACATGAGTTTGTGGTTCAGCTTCCACGTGGAGTTTCCCATGGTTTGAACAAACCCATGTGGGTTTCTACTGGTTTTTCTGGTTTCAACTAGTGTCCCTAAAACACGTTAACTGACCAGCTACTCTAAAATTCCCACACTTAAATGCACATGTCAGTATTGCATGTCCATGTGGCACCAGGAAATAAACTCGTGTCCTAATCACAATGCGTTCCTGAGATCTACCCAGGATAAAATCAGCACATCCAATATGACCATGACCAGGACAAAGTGGCTCTTGAACATGAACAAAGAAAGCATTTTGCCCAAAGATGATGTCACTACTTATTTGAAGGTATTGGACTCATCCAGCACAACTGGACAAAAGTTCAAATCAACTCTGAAGAGAGCTAAGAAGATAACAGCGGTTCACATTGCATGAAAACGGTGCTGCTGCTCCTCGGTGATAAGACCAACAAAAGGAATCCCCATGGACACCAAAACACCACTTGCCATGACATCACCACTGCTGTAACTCAATTCATTTGGTTCTGGTTGAACCTTCACATTACGACTACGCTTCCTTGCTCTCTAGCTAGGATAATACCTGGAAGCTAGCCCACTACAGAAGCAGCGACCTGAGGAACAAGTGCAGGAACGAGTAACTTCACATCACAACCTAATACAGACCTGCCAACCTGAAAAAGGAACGAAGCACATTATTACACATTTTTAAAAAATCAGTACATTTAAAATGAGTCCTTTCCCAACCCAACTCAAACAAGTGCTCGTATATACAGGGTTCTAATCAGTTTTAGTTAAGATGTTTAGTTAAGACATTAATTAAGGCTTAATATACTTAAATGACGTTCATGCTTTCTATTATACGACAGCGATATCATGTACAGCCATTACTTGATAGTCAGAACGTAAACCTTAGGAGTAACGATAGATTTTTGATTGAAATTGATTCAGTTACCTATCAGAATACTTTCACATATCCATCAACTGACTAAAATTGTTTAATTACGTTTGCATTTGAAGTGCTAAAATTTTGCCATTCGTCTATGATCCTGCAGGTTGCGTGCTCTAAACTGCTGACATACTGTAGTACGGCATCCTGTGCGGTAGGAGCAAATTATTTCGAAATAATACGAAAAAAAAAGTATAATATCAATTTGTGATATTTATAAAATCATGATACTTACAAAATCGAAATACAAATCAAATCGGCACCTGGGTATCGTGATAATATTGTATCGGCGGGTTCCTACTTTTATGATGCAGTATTTATATCTAAACAAAAAATATTGGTGACAGCTTTTCCCAGCAACAAGCGCCTGGTAGTTATCTTGAAACCATTTGTATATAATATATGCCCAAAAGTTTCTGGACACTTGACTGTTATGACCATAGGTGGGTTCTTTCCCTAAAATAAAAGCAGGAAATTGTCTTTGTATGCTATAGCATAAAGATTTTCCCACCACTGAAACTAAGGTGACCTAACTTGCTCCAGTATGAAGCACAAAGCGAGATCCATGAAGGCATGGTTTGCCAAGGTTTGTGTAGAAGAACCCAGATGTCCAGCACGGAGCCCTGACCTTGACAGCACCAAACAGATTCGACATAAACTGGAACACACTGACTTCACCCCGGGCTTCCTGGCACAACATCAGCCAACATCATGACCTCACACTAATGCACTCGTGGCTGAATCACCAAAGCCACAATCCAAAGTCTAGAGGAAACCCTTCCCAGAAGAGTGAAGGTTGAATGAGGGGTGGGAAGAGATGATTCAGTTGGGTGTTTGAATGATTATTTGTAAAATGGTACACCAGTGTAAAAATTCAGAGCTGCTCCATAAAAAGGTTGACGGGTATGATCGTTCTAATGCTGAAACAGCGGAGCTAATGGGCACGTCTTTCCACAGGAGACCTGCCTCGATGGAAACAGCAGTGATTTAATCCTCGACGCTGCTCCCAGCACTCTGCTTATGTCGTATACCCCATAAACCATGTGTGGAATGGCTTCCATTGATCTTAATAACTTGGTGAAGGGTACGGCAGGAAATTAGCCGCGGGTGCGAGTTAAAAAAAGCGAGAGCGACAGGAGCAGCGAGGACGAGGATGGAAAAGGAAGGGACGTGACTTGCTTCGGTTTGGCGGGGGGAGGAACTTAAAAGCAAAGACACAATAAGAGCGAGGGAGGAGAGCACTGGAGGCGCATGAAGAGGACACCGCTAATCACAGCAGAGCACTACTGAGAAGCTGTACAGGTCACAAATCTGTGGGGGGAAAAAAAAAACAACTAATCAGCCTGGAGCATGTGGGGCTTTCATTTCTTTTTTTAATTATTTTTAGTCATAAAATTTTAAATGCAGAAATCATTTACTACACTGATCTACTGTAATTTCTTTAACATATGGCAGTGAGAAAAATCTTCTGAGAAGAAAGAATGATGTTACAGGAAATAAAATCACAACCTGTTCACTTGAGACAAGCTAAAACAGGAGATATCGTGTTCTTACTAATTAACACCTTGATTAATTTGAAGATTGTCGGATGTGTTTCAGGGTCTAACAAGACGTTTTGCCTTGTGCTTCAATTTCCACGATAGCATACCGCTTTAAAAAGTCGCACGACTGACGTGTAACAGCGCTGTGTTTTCCATTTGAAACAGAGAACTGTGACCGTGACGGAGGCAGTTAATTGTCCTCTGAATAAAGAAAAATAAAAAATTTTAAAGAGGACAAAATCCAAAACTCACAAGGTCATCCATCTTGGAACAGTTCAATTAGCGTGTTGGGGTGCCTAAAAAAATACCCTAAAAAGCGTCAATTTCTCTTTTGTTTTATTTTACCTCAGTTCACTCGCATTAAAAATAGCTTAATCTAAACTTTTAAAGCCACTTACTATATGAAAGCAGAAGTACCAGGACATCCAACTTAAAGTGCATGCTCATTTCACCAAGTAATGGAAGAAAACATCAGCTAAGCTAACAACAGCATTGTTCACGAAACCAAGCGATAGCCAATACCATACTAAATAGTTTAGATTTATTTTAGAATTCTGCATTAGGTGGTATGAAATACTTCATGCAAAACGCTTTAAATAGATATATATAAAACTTTCTAATGACACATGCTTTTGCCTCCTTTTGAGGATTTCGCGGAAACGTAATGTTGCATTCTTGTTAAACAGATTCATCTCCCGCACTGCTACAGCCTATCACTTGTTGCAGTACATTTACACACGCGCACACACACGGTCACAATGTTATAGTAAACAGTTGACTATATGGGTTGACGCGCGCACAGAGACTGAGCATGGGGGACGATTACCCACAATCCCACAGCACGAGAGAGAGAGAAGAACCATTGGCTCAGTTGTGATCTCGTGACACTCTGCAGACAAAACGCATGTGTACTGCTCGTATGTCAATATATATCATGCTTTAATCATACTGATGCTATGATTCTCACAACTTTAACCTTTGTTGGACTTTACACAGTTGTCCCTAACTGACCACATTACTGTAAAGCACCTGTGAGCTGCACTTCATACAGATAAGATTCAGAGAGATTAAAATGGGAAAAAAAATACATGTATTTAGATGTACTTGGTTCTGTGTCCACTCTAGAGTAAGAAAAATACACTTTTTGTTTTTTTTCCCAATTTGCTCACGTAATTAAAGAGAGAATCTCAAAAGTGTATAAAATTAACCTTACAACACTTTAAAATGACACATGCACAGTCATACTGCATTACTGGCTTGTCTTTTTCACCCACGTTATAACCGAAATATCTCCATACTTCACTTTGTGTCACGTTTTTACTGCAGCCATCTTTTCAAGACATTTCTCGCGACTCAATTTATGCGCTGGCTCGTATTTTAAACCCAGTCAGGGTCTCCCACCACGTCTCTCACACACACACACACACACACGTCACGGCCGTGCCTCAAGAGACAGATCCCTATTAGTCAGACCATACAAAGTACACACAATGTCAAAATGCATATATAGTACCGTTTTCAAAACTCTTAGTGCCACTGTTGCTGTTTGTTTTTTGTGTCAAACACTAGAGCACACTGGTGCTTTTTTTATTTTTTTGCCTAGTAGGCATAAAATTTGTCCACACCTGAATCTATTTGTTAACTGTTTTTCCCTTGAACAACATCCTGTGCCTAAGACGGCAATTCACAGCGATGTGATATCAAATGCACCACATGATCTGAGGTTGAGACTTGTATAGCACCCTAGCTCAGGTTTAAGCCACCAAGGTCTCTTAGTAACCCCAGATCCTCTGAGCTACCCTCTTCTAAATAACGCATAAAAAGACTCATAAAAGATTAAGAAGATGTGAATTAAAGATGAAACTAGGCAACAGGAAAGGAACACACACTCACGAGCACCGTCGAGTTGAATGAAAAATAATAACGTTGAGCTTATTTGTGCGTTCTGGGTAAACCGAACGAGCGTTCCAAACCACAACAGGGCAACATTACCGCATGTTCTACAACATCAAGCAATTATATTAAATATGTATGATACCCATGTAATGGATGGCACGCAAAAGATTAAACCATTTACAAGCAAGCATGCCTGCCCTCATTTACACAATATTTTTTATCAATCATGTGTATGCAGGGATACATAAACACACCCAGTGTTAACAATTACAAAAATAATGGCTCGTAACATGTTTCAAGAAACCGGTCTTTGTACTGGTCGATAAAATATTCAAGAAGGTCACACGTGATGGCTCTGTTGGCGCATTTATATGAAAGTTAGGACGATGACGCAGCATGTTTATGTACAGAATCAACACTTCTACTTCTACTAATACTTTATTATCTTTGATTTATCTGAAACAGGGGTGTTAACGACTGATAATAAAAGTATTAATTGCTGAATAGAATTAAGCCGATTCAAAATGTACTAACCTGATGATGTTTGTTCCGATTGGTCAGAATGTGTTGGTTTATTTTTATAAAAACAGCAGCTTCTGTAATAATAAAACTATTAGAAATTGGAGGAAAAGAAATCTATTCAGTTTTGAATCGTATAGCTACCAAAATTTTATCTATACGTGTTTGCATTTACGTGGTAATTTGTCACCATATGTCTATATGCTACTATTCACACGTTAGAAGGCAGCACAGCGTCCCCTTTCCAAGGAGTAAATTATTTTTGAAGTTTGTTTAGATTTGTAACAAAATCTGAAGAAAATATATAATATTCAATCTGCATATTTATAAAATTTTAATATTTGCAAAAGTAAACATACAAATTTAATCAGCACATAGCTTTCACGATAATATTGTTTTCTGCGGGTTCCTGGTGATTTCCATCCCTTCTAGCTATGATGTTCATAGTAATGCTTTCATTCAAAAAATATTTTTCTATAGTGATTTTAATTAACTGAATTAAATGATTTCTTGCTAGTTAACATAACACTATATAGTAGAGCTGGGCGGTATAACCAAAAATTTATATCACGGTATTTTTCAAAATTATATCGGTGTCACGGTATTTGACGGTATTTTTTTTTTCCATGCATGATT
>JAQMYK010000015.1:21009748-21028060 GCA_030014345.1 Clarias buthupogon
ATATTAATACAACACCTGGCCAAAAAAAAAAAAAAACAAGTTGCACTGTAAGATTTCATTTAATCACCTTTAGCTTGGATTGCAGCACACAAAGTGGTGGCCAGTTCACATGTTCATGCTCCCAGAACCGCTCTTTCACTATTTTTCTCAGACAAAAGTCCTGGAATATGCCTGTGCTATCAGGGAAGAATAACTCCACTGATGTCATAACCCGGTCATTCAGTACATTCAGGTCATGAAGTCAGATGACTTCTCTTTATTGCCACATAACATACATAAAAAAATTTGCATCAATTATCAAGTGTTTAACATGAATCGATACAATTTTACAATTTAAAAAATCCACAATTCTATTACTTTTAAGTTTCTATTTAGACTATTTTCATAAATTATGCCATAATGATGTGATTTACATTACTGTCAATGTACATTTGTACCATAGTGCTGTGAAATGTGAATGAAAGCAGTTTCACTGCTTTAATGAATTCTTCAGTCTTCTTCATGCATTCTTTTTCTGTAAGCACTTTTCTGGTCATGATTGAAATACCCCCTAGGTGGCATGCCAGTCCATTGTGAGACACCATGGACCCACACACACATTCACACACCCATTTACACCTAGGAGCTGAGCAGCCGAACCACCTGCTGAGACGTTTTGCAACTTTTATATAAAGGATTTCTAAGAACCACGTAAGAAACTGAATCATACTGTTTTAAAAGAATTACAAAGTCTAGGAGATCATTTGCAAGAAGAAATTTAGTTATTGAAACCTGAAGCTTTTTACCAGCCGTAAAATAGTCACACTTGGTTGATTAAATATAAAAGAGCAACAGAGGAGAGTTCTTATTTTTAATACATCATTTACACTGCCTGGCCAAAGAAATGCCTAAGATTTAATTCAGTCACTAACCCTAACCATAACCCTAGGGAGAATATATAAAACTATGGAGTTGTAAGATATTACTAAAAGAGTTGTCCTCTTCAGACATGGAAGCACATTTTATGAACAATCTACTGTATGAACCACATTTTTTTTTTTTAATCTCATTTAAAAAAATTGTTCTCCAAGTGGAAAAGGATCTCCAAGGCTCTGTGAAGCATAACCAAAGAGTCCATGATTGTTTTCACAGATGGATTAAACATGGTGATTTAGTGGTTAGCACTGTCGCCTTGCATCTCCTGGGTCCTGGTTTGATTCCCACCTTGGGTCTGTGTCCATGGAGTTTGCATGTTCTCTCCGTGTTTGGTGGGTTTCCTCTGGGTGTTCCGGTTTCCTCCCACAGTCCAAAGACATGCAGATTAAGCTAATTGGCATTTCCAAATTGCCCGTAGTTTTTGAATGAGTGCTTGAGTGTGTGTGTGTGTGTGTGCGTGTGTGTGTGTGTGTGTGTGTGTGTGTGTGTGTGTGTGTTTGTGTGCGTGTGTGTGTGTGTGTGTGTGCGCGCCCTGCAATGGATTGGCACCCTGTCCAGGGTGTACCTCGGATTGTGCCCCGATTGTGCTAAGTCTGAGTGAGTGAGAAGGTGAATAAAACCGTTTCCTGTTGTTTTTTACTGTTGTTTAAGTTATCTTTTGACAGCAAAGTCATTCAATTATTGCTTTGGATTATCAACAGCTTAATTGTCATTGTCCATGCAAGTTTGTTAAACAGATGCAAATGATTTTCTTTGAAGATGTTGTGCAATAATGCCATCTGCTGTTATACACAGGGAGAGTTTCACATGCTGAGAAAAACAAATGTTTTGAACTGGACGACACAATGTCACTCAATGCTTCAAAGGCACAATTATTGTATCTGTAGTATGTGTATATTTTGGCCTAGAAGGATATATCTATATATCTATACAATATACAATACAATATATACAGTATATATATTGTGCCTTTTTTTAAAAAGACACAGTGTATTCACATTTGCAGTAGAAAGATAATATACTGTACATATTAAAGGGCACCTACGTATTACACACAAAATCCATTACTATTTTTAAACATTCAGATGGGTACCTAGTGAGAAAAAAAACATTCCACTTTTTTTTTTTTTTGCTTATTGCCTGGGACTTTCCTCTAATGTGATGTCATATCAGAAAAGCCCTTCCTCCAGCTTGTTGCTCAGGTCTGCTGTTGTCTGGAGGGCATTGCTAATAAGTAGCTCACTTTACATAAACAATAAAATGGCACATTTGTAGGCAGAGTAAAATAAAGGACTTTTGCAGTGTAAATATGCATTATCTGATGGATATTTCAGATGAAGACACACACACACACACACACACACTGAGACCTACATTAACTTGTTAAAGAAATTCTAAAATATGGGACCTTTAAAAATGCCCTTCACGCATCATCCACACAGTGGCAAGTCACATTCAGCATGAATTTTACTTTAAGTGTAAGAGCAGTACTATTACTGTCCTGATTGATATTGTCCTTTTCCTCATGGTCATTCTGACTGCCATTTGAACAGCCATTCAAATACTTACAATCAAGTGAAATTGTTCAATAATAGACCTTTGGATGATTGACAGGATGTCCATACGTTAGAACTTATATAGAGAGTACATAGAGAACTAATGTATGTTCCCACCTCAGGAAACTTTTCAGAATTTCAGGGGCTTTTTCAGCAACTCAGAAACCATCAAATGCCCAATTGGGTCACCTCCAGGCTGACATGTTTTCCTGTCGCACTTCATGAAAGTATTACCTGCCCTCTTTTGCATACATACCCATGCTTGCCCAATGGGACTGGGATTGAGGGAGGAGAATGAATTTTGCACATTTTGCACCGCTCAGTAGCCCATCATTTTGAGTACCTGAATTATAGTGTGTAAAGGTGCTTTATTTAAAGACATCGTTCTCCTGGTGTAACTATGTACAGTATTACACAATTAAGCAACTGTGGAGGTGGTGGACAATCCTGAGAAACATTTTAGTTTGAATATTTGCTTTATATTTCCACATATTCCATTTTAAAATATCAGCTAACTCACAGGTTGAATTCAAAATAGAGTTAAATAGAAACTAGTGCTCTAGGTAGGGTATATAAGCCCTTGTTTCACACACCAAGTACTTCAATTCAATTCAATTTAATATTATCTATATACTGTAGAGCTTTTAACAATGGTCAATGTTTTAAAAGCTGCTTCACAAAATTCAAAGAAAATTATGGAAATTTGTATGAGGTGTGAGAAAAATATGTAATAATCTCAGATTGTCCCTGATGAGCAAGCCGAGGGCGGTTTCCGTTTGCAAGGAAAAACTCCCTGAGATGACAATAGGAAGAAACTTTGAGAGGAACCTGAGGAACTCAACAGGGAACCCATTCTCATTTGGTTGATAACTGATAGCAGGAATTGTAGTGCATTCACTGCGGCTGTAAGTTCAATATACTGTAACAGAAGATGTTAACATGGAGTCCAGTTCGGCACCTGGATGAGTCAGACAGGTGCGGAGGGCAGAGGGGGGTCTGGATCACTGGGAGCTCAAGAGCAACATGTGTAGCTCCTAAACATCACGAAGCAGAATCTAGCTGGAGCTGGTCCATCTCTGGATGCCTCAGGATCCTCACAAGTTTGGCCTCTGTCTGCTGGAACTGGCACAATCACCAGATCCCTCGGGATAGGTAGAAAAACAGGTGGAAAAAAGTAATGCCCTAGATCATGGATTAAAGAGGGATTTGGGATTCATCTGTAGCTTGCATTAGCCTTAGCTAAATAAACAAGGATGCTTCAGAGGCACTTTCGAATGACTTAGAAGCAATTACTAATTAGACAAGGAGCTGTTTAAGATGATATAACATTAACAGATGTGTTTTCTTGCTTAAAGTGACCGGTTTTGAATATGGATTTTGGCGGGCAGCTGCTCTCCCCTCTTTTCAGTACTGCAGACCGTACCGGCCTTCTTGTACTCATGCTGCAACCGAGAGTTAGTGGAATTAACAGTGCATTTACATTTAGGCGTTTGGCTGTTATTCAGAACAACTTACAGAAGTTCTTTGAAGTTTCTGGATAGATCCTTACACTGGTTACTATGTCACTAACTAAGTACTATCAGTCAAACACTGCTGGGACGGGTTGGGTTTTTTGTTTTTTGGATTAAACCCAAATATCTAAAAGGTTTGTCACCATTGAAGGTATTCTTCAATTATGGAACATACAGTTCCATACAGTACAGATTTTAATCAAGACATGTTTTTTTTACATCATGTCTTAACATTACCAAAATGCTATAGATAAACCTGAATTAAACCCACACAGTGTCTCTTAATGTTGGTTTCCTTTTAGTTCTTTTGAACGGAATGTGATTTGGATAAACCGTATTTCAACACCAGGCTTATATATCTGTCCTCCAGCTGCAGCAAGTTTAGGTAATTATTAACAGAGATAAAAATTCATACCCCTTCATGGTCACCGCTCTCAATGTCAAAATAAGCTCCAGCATTCCACTCTGACAGGGACACCCGTTTCTTTGCACATTTATCGAATTACGAAAATAAAGGACGGCTTTTCTGCCAAGGCCACGGATATGAGAGAGGTAGGAATCTTCTCCTGTCAAACTGAAGGTGATTTGATTGGGTGTTACATGGGTTATAGGAATGTTATGTAGCTCGCACACAGTTTCTGGTTTTAACATACAATGCCTTAAAGCTTTTTGCTGTTGTTTTGTTTTTTTCTTATTTTTTCATCATGGCAGTCATGAGAGATGCTTAAGATAAACTACAGATGGACGTTCGGGTTACGTGCAACGGCTCCAGCATTGAATGTGGTAACCATGATCAGTATATTACCTGACATTTGAAAAATCACTACATTAAAATCAGACAGGGAAATGATTCAGAGATAAGTTCACTAGACGTCAGTGTGGATAAATGGGAGTTTAATGATACCGGGATATGTGAAACCAGTTAAAAGTTTTTATAATGGTCAGGAAAAAATATATGAGGGTGAGTCAAAAAGTATTGGCACTCTGAATATATTTTAATAAAAGATAAGTGCGTAATATTTCAACATATTCTTCTTGCTTTTTTAAATACACATCTTCAATCTGTCAACAAGCTTCCGTATTCCCTCATGCACCGCTGACCCGAATGCACCGCTGTCTTCAATTCTTCATCAAAAGTGAATCTTCATCCTCGTAGGGCTGCTTTCAGGGGACCAAACAGGTGAAAGTCTAATTGAGTGAAATAAGGACTATAGAGAGGATGCTTTAACACTTCAAAATGAAGTTTTCACAGAGTGTCGACAATGTGGGAAGAAGTGATTTTTTGGATGCGACCTTCTTTGAACTTCCCTATCCGTTCATACACACTTCTTCAGGACAAAATGGCACCAGGTACACCTTCAGACCACAAAAAACGTATCACTGCACACTGCTCTTCTTTCATGCAAGTGGGGCATCCATTTTTGCTTGCCGTGCAGTTATAAATGAACTGAGGTAACACATAACATGTAACATAGCGACTGAGGATACAGTAGTAGGCAGGAGTGCAGATAATTTTTGACTCACCCTCGTACTGTAGTTTACATGTAGTATTAATGTAAGTTATTATATTAATGATTGTGCTTTTAAAGTTATTCACTGGTCAGTTATTGAATATATTTAATACAAACGTTAATAACTGCTAAGAAAAAACAAGTAGCCATACAAATGGAAACTTAGTTCAATGAAATGACAAATTTTATATGAACCATTTTATTCAAAACAGCATGTTTTCTTAATTTGACAAATTTTATATGGACCATTTTATTCAAAACAGCATGTTTTCTTAATTGCACTTTCAAATTACATTTTAAAATGGCATGTAAAGGCCTTTCTGTGAAGAATGTGTTCACAGACGAATGAAAAAACTGGACTCCAACAAAATCCCAAAAGATTTATAGATTTTTTTTTGTTGTTGTTGAGTTTTATGAAGTATGCAATTTAAGGCATGTTTATTTTGTGTGTGTGTGTGCAGGTCAGTTAGCACTCATTCTCATCCCCAGTCTTCTGGTCTTCAGCACAGTGACCATCATATCTTGGATAATATGGAGCTTCTTGAAAAACAAATCGTCAATTCTGAGCTCCTCTGCAGTCTCTTCTGATCAAAACGGTAATACATAAAACTTAATATATGCTGATGTAAGATAATTACATTCTGAAACGAGCATGATCAAAAATACAGCAAACCCCATGATTAAGATAATAGTATTTATTAATCAGAAACACATACGCGTTATGTTGCACTGCTTCCTAGGAGCATAACCCACTCTCTGTTCTGTATTAGAGTTTTCTACAATTCTGATTTTATCAGCAGGTCCTAAAGCTAGACACAGTGCTCTGAGCTCATGGGAAATGCCTCCTCAGTGCATTCTGGAGGAGGTGGAGTTCCTGAAAAATGGCCGCTATGGGGCTACCTGCATGGGCCAGCTGAAACGAGATGGAGTTGCCACTGCTGTGATAATTAAAATGTTCAAAGGTAAAGTATACTGCCTGTTCAAAAAAAGTCGCCATTTCATAAGGGTCAAATTATTGGGCTGCATCATGCAAAGGACTCTTGTTGAACCGTTGGATAGTGCTGAACCGTCAACTTTGTGAAGAGAAGAAATGTGGTTGAAAAAACAAATCAGGAATAGACATCACTTAATGCTTGGTGAATTTGCTTGGTAAAAAAAAAAATCTGTGTGATGAGAACTCAGGGGATTAGGACTGTTTGGATAAGAATAACTACTTGTTAGTGAGACTAATCAGGAAAAATGTTTTAATTTGATAGGGAGCATAAATATTAGTCGTTGAAGCAATGGAAAAGGGTCCTGTGGTCTGATGAGGCCAGATTGACCCTCTTCCAGAGCAATGGACGCATCAGAGTAAGAAGAGAAGCACATGAAGTGATACAGGTGGTACGGTGGTGCAGTGAGTAGTGTTATTTCCTCAGAACTCCAGGGTCCTTAGTTCAAACCAGATATTGGTTCTTTCTCTATGTGTTTGTCTGATGTTCTTGTGGGTTATCTTCAGGGGCAGTGGTGGCTCAGTGTGTTAAGGTTCTGAGTTACGGATCGGAAGATTGGCAGCTTGAGCCCCAGCTCTGCCATGTTGCCGCTGTTGGGCCCTTTAGCAAAGGCCCTTAACCATGTCTGCTCCAGGGGAGCCATAAAATGACTGACCTTGCGCTCTGACGCTTGCCTACTAACAAGAAGCTGCGATACAGTATGCGAAGAATAAAGAATTTCACTGTGCAGTAATGTATGTGTGTGAACTTAACTTAATAGTTCCTAAACATGCACGTGGGTGAATTGTTGACTTTAGTGTTGTTTTTGAGGAGGAGAACACTCAGAACGGCTCCTCAACACCCCCGTTTATGGACTCATCAAATCATCATGGTGGCACACAATATCTACGTTTACATGGACAATTTCTTCAATCAAATTGAAATCATTCTGATTAGAAATTCCAGCTGAGCTGCTGAAGAATTTTTCTACAATTTTCAGGTTTGGTTCGACCCCTCACAGGTTTTCTGATAAATCCCACCTTCTGCCTTATGATTGGTTACAACATTTCAGTCAAATATTGATAGTGATTGGTTAGATTCTGTATTATGTATGATAAGGTGAGCCAGTCAGTAGCTCTTCTTCAGCCAGAGATCCAGTGGATGTAATTCCAAAATCAAAGCAGTTATGCTTCATAGAGTACACTGATGAGAAATGGAAGCATATTTTCCTTCCAACAGCTTTGCACACCATCTTGTTGACATGCCGAGCTTGTTGTCTATGATTTCTTGTTTTTCTTTTCTTTAGCAAGTCAACATGCCATGGTGGTAAAGAATGTTATAACCCTTGCAATTAGCCCCAGGTGTAGATGAGTGTGAGCAGTGGACTGTCCCATACAGGGTTTATTCCCGCCTCGCACCCTGGAAGGGCTCCGGATCCACCACAACTCTGACCAGGATAAAGCTTTTTATTTGTGCAATAAACAAGTCTAGAGGAAGTACTGTAATTTTAGACATTTGACAGGGTGTTTGTTTGGAGCAGTAGTTGAAGAAGGGTTGGTATGTGGTTTTTAAAAGCATGGACAGGTGCAACCACTCTAGCTGTGTGTTGAATCTCAATGAATTTGAAAGTTTACTGTCTCCTTGTGGTTGGTGATTGGAATGATACACAACTTGAGCATGTGTCAGTGCTTCTTTGTCCTCTATACACTTAAAAGCACCTGCTCATTCATGTGATTACAGTATCTAATCAAACACGTCGCACTTTTCTGCACACCATGGTTGCAAAGAGTGTCTGATTGAGATACCACAGCCTCAGAACTGCTGCTTACTTGGTTTTTCACCATTCTGTATGAAGTGAAATCTAGAACCAACCGCCATTCCACGGTCCCATGTAGTATTTTCGCCAATTTGATTTGTGAGCATGACCTAACCTAAGATCTTCACCTGATAATGAATATACAAGAAATTAAATACAGTGCACACGAAGATTAAGTAAGTTGCCAGTTGCAGTTGAAATAGTGTGCTGATCTCCTGATTTGAGAGATAACATTACATTGACATTCATGCATCTGTTACAGGAAGTTCAAACAGTAACGAGGCAAAAGTGTTCGCGGAGTTGGCCCTATTCTACTCAGCAGTTTGCAAACACGACAATCTGGTGCGGATGCTGTACTGCCAGACACGACGCTCTCCGATGTACTTGGTTTTTGAGAAGAGCACTCCTGGAAACCTGCTGCATTTCTTATGGAGCCTTCGACAGGTAAGAATTGGCAGCAGTAAATGTTATATTATTTAAAGAAATTATTACAGCACATATACTGTAAATACTATATATTTTTAAAAGAAAAACATACCAATTTTCAACACACAGGGTGGACATGGGACGTGCCATCAAGAACAGCCTTTTTCAGAGAGATCTGTGTATTTAGTAGCCAAGCAGGTGGCAACCGGTCTGGTAAGTGTATTGCAACAATAGAAACTTGCAATTTGGAATTTTGTATGTATAATATTTCGTACAATGTAGTCCAAAATGCTTTTCGTGCCTAAGGACTACCTGCTGTCAGAGCACAGGATTGTGCACGGAAACGTCACAGCACGAAGCATGCTGATCGGCCCCACGCTCCTGGTGAAAGTGTCCGGATTGGCCGTGGCTTTCCAGTCGAGGCAGACAGAAACAGAGACGGAGACGGTGGGAAAAGAAGGGACGACCGGAGCGCCTCTGAAGTGGCAGGCACCAGAGAGACTTCTCGGACTTCCGGTTACAGCCAGGAGTGACGTGTGAGTCTTATAGCATACTTTATCTGTGTAAGAGTTAAAGGGTTCCATCATACTCACATGTTCAGACAGTGGTTTATTATTTAAAAATTTATATTTGATTCTGGTGAGTGTGTGTGTGTGTGCCCTGCGATGGATTGGCACCCTGTCCAGGGTGTACCCTGCCTTGTGCCCAAATCCTCCTGGGATAGGCTCCAGGCCCCCCGCGACCCTGATCATAGGATAAAGCGGTATAGAAGATGAATGAATGAATGAATATTTGATTCTACCAAAAGAGAAAAATTTATTATATTTCAACATTGCTCTATGTAACCTGTTCCAATTCGTTGTTTCAGATGGTCCTTCGGAGTCTTCCTCTATGAGTTGATAACTTTAGGTAGGATACTGTATTTGACCTTTATTTTTTACTATTCTGCTGATTATATAGTATATAATATGTGCACCCCTGAGCATCACACCAATGTTATTTAAGCATCGTACTTCAAATTTAGTCCCCCTTCGCAGTTAAAATAATCTGTGCTCTTCTAAGGCTTTCTGCTAGGTTTTGGGGTTTTGGAGTGACATCAGGCATCGATGCTGCATGAGGAGGTCTGGGGTGCAATCAGTGTTCCAATTCATCCCAAAGGTGTTTAGTGGGGTTGAGGTCAGGGTTCTGTGCAAGACATTCGAGTTCGTCCAGTCCAAATTTGGCAAATCATATTTTTATGGAGTTGGCTTTGTGC
Source organism: Clarias buthupogon (assembly GCA_030014345.1). Taxonomy (NCBI): domain Eukaryota; kingdom Metazoa; phylum Chordata; class Actinopteri; order Siluriformes; family Clariidae; genus Clarias; species Clarias buthupogon. The sequence goes on from JAQMYK010000015.1 coordinate 21,019,710, forward strand.
ACAGGAACAGGTTTGGGCCTCTTAGTTTCAGTGAAGAGTGAATTGTAACATTACAGCATATAAAGGCATTCTGTACAACTGTGGGATTACAAATGGGTGTCAACAGTTTGGGGAAGGCTTACAAATGGCAATCTTGGTGAAGTGTCCACGTAGTGTACTTGCATTGTTGCCAGTCTTTTGACTGTTCCCTTTAAGCAGTCGCCACAGTGGACCATCTGATCCGCACAACAACTTGGCACAGGTTATATGCCAGATCCCCTTCCTGACACAACTCCCCCTTGGGACCGGCACTCTACAGTCATGAGTGGGAAAAACAGTCAACAACAAAAGCTTGCAAGCTGAGTGTGATTTCCTCACACAGTGATAGTCTAAAGCTATTGGAGTGAAAGAGACATTAATGCTAATCAATTCACTTTGTAGTTGGATACCTGCTGTCTGCACTGCAGGTTGGGGCCTCAGGCTTTTTTATCCAGAACATCTAATTGATGCTCAATCGGACTAGGATCTGGGAAGTTTGGAGGCTGGGTTTTGGCGGCCTTGGGCTGTGATGAACTTGGTGTTCTGGTTCCGTTTATCAGGGCCATCATTGACTTGTTTTGCCGATTTGTGATGCCTTGACTTTTGTGGAATTGGACCGGAGAGGCTGGACTTTGGTCCCTGCAAGCATGGATGAGCCTGAGGTGCTGAAGATGCGGTCACCAGTTTACTTGTATGTAATGTTGATGATTAATTTTAATGTGTTAAGGTCTTATGGGGTTATAGTAATATTATAATGTGATGGCTGATCAGTGTAGATATACAGGTATTACACAGCAATAATTATTCCAAGTTATCATGAACAGTGATCAGCCATGTAAAGAGGCCGAGAGGAGGCAGAGAATGGGGATGGTGCTGTTGGGCAAAGTGAGCTGTACATTTATAACACATTAATGCTATTACTGTCATTTCCCATAAGCAGATTAAGTTGGTTTGTTTACTTTTTATAGCCGATTAGCTTGGTACAGTATAATAGGAAATAATATACCTAAGATAATGTAATTGTGTAAACAATAATGTGCTGAAATATCTCTCATAGTTAATTTTTTATACCTTAAACTCCCTTTATAATCACTCCTTCTCTAAACGTGCCATTTCGGTGTCTACTGTATGTAAATGAGCTACTCCTGAGCCATGACCCTGCAGACAACAGCAGAGCTGAGCAACAATTCTCTGCTCATATGAGGTCATAATAGGGGAAAATCTAATTGGCTTGTTTAATCTCCATCCAAGACAAAAAATGAAAAAAGAGCAAAAAACACTGAGCAGCATCTTTTGTTCCTTCACGCACACTGGAGACCTGTTTGATTGTCTACAAACTGACTAAAGTCAACATAAGTTCTATTTAAAGTCATACTCATTGAGGGCTTTCATGTTTTTTTTGTTTTTTTAAGGTGCTCCTCCGTTTCCTGAACTGGAACCATCAGAGACGTTTCTCCAAACTTTGGCCAATTATAAGCTAAAAAGACCTCCAAACTGCGGAGGGGCACTGTGAGTCAAATCAACAAGAAAATTGCAGTTCACTGTGATCAGCGATGTTGCTGAAAGAGCTTGTCGTTTCTCCTCCAGGTTTGACCTCGTGAAATACTGCTGCATGTGGAATTTTAAGGATCGCCCAGCTTATTCTGCTATCATCAAACTGCTGGAGTCGTACATCCACCTGGCTGACACTAAACCCCTCAGTGTAACAGAACACATGGATATTTCTGAATACAGAAGGAAGGCGGGACTTCCACCTTAAGCATCAGTGTGCACACAAAGCTGTATTATGAGCATCCAGCTTAAGTCCAAATGTAATCCCAGTGTTGATGTTATTTAAGTGTAGCTATTCAGACACAGGTTACGCAGTTACGAATCAATTTTCTGTAGAAGCATCTTAGACCAGGGTACTATAATCATATTACTACCTTTAAACACCGGTGTTTACATTAAGAGCTGATAACATCATGTGACTGGAGAGCAAAGTGTAATATAATTTAACATTCAGTACTGTGCAAATCTCCAGAGTCACTGCTCATTTATTCATATTTTCCCTCCGCAGAGACAGACTTTCTTGTATTTTTAATGTAGTCTTGAGGAATAGTTCTCCTGAACGACTTTTTTTGCCACTCATTTTCAGTCCAGTCCCTGTTCCTGACCAGTTTCAGAGAAATGTTTTTGGTTTGCTAAGACACACAGTGAATCATGAACCAGTGAGAAACACGCACAGATGATCAGGCCGATGATTAGTATACTGGTGATGCTGAATGCTGAGAGGTTGGAGCAGATGAGAGGGGAAACAAGGTTGCTGCTAATGTTGTTACATAAACACACATTCAAATGTATCTTTAAAATGTACACATTTAATGTTACATTAAAATGTATCTTTAGTCACTTTGCAGCCTGTCACAGTAAACATTAGTCCCAATTTCTTTAATTTAATCAACATAATTGAATTTAAAGAGAAATAAAGCATGGGTTAAGATCTTTACACAATACTGTAAATAGCAAGAGTTTAGTATAATGCTACTATTTTAATGCACAGCTAGTCCTAGTTTAGCAAATTTGGCTTTCACCTTTTCAGAAGTTTATTAAATAGCACTTGATCCAAAAATCATAGTCTTACAGCCTTTAGCTACTAAATCAAGGTCATAAAATTATAACATGTATGTGGAGTAGGCTTTACCCCCCACAGACCTAAACCTTTTTTTCATAAACATTGGTGTGTCTTGATTTAAAATCCTGCAGTGTTTTCAGGTTTCCTTTATTAATTCCAAAGAGAAATTGTAAATTAAATGAGAAAAACAACTGTTTCGTGCACTATGAAATTATATGCTATTTATTCATTCTTTAATACTGTAATATTTATGACTTTAATGTTGTCCTTAAATGCCATTGTCATATTTGAATGCATGTTTGTAGCCCAGAACATGAAATCGGCGTGACACGTTGTGGTTCATCACAATGTCAGACAGTAGCACTTCTTTCTAATCAGTTCCGCTGATATCACACACAAAATACTGAGATTGTGTTTAAAAAGTTTAGGCAAGCTCTGGTTTCGGCAAACTCCGCCCACATGTGGCCCACAGTTCTCATACAACTCTCTGAATTAATTATGTAGTTAATGTGTAGAGTTCTGTGTAGACAGCTGAATATAAATGTGCGCTGTTTTCCTAACGAGTCTTCACTACGAAGATCTGCAGTCTTAACTGAACATTACAGAACAAAGAAAAGCCTTTTATCTGTCTTTCATTTTTCATAATCTAGAAATTAGATAACTGACATTAGCAAGCATTGACATTCATCATACTGCAGTGGCTTTTATATTTATTATGTATCACTGCCTACATGTCAAAGCAGATCCAGAGGCACTGGTGGTAAAAATAATTTCAATAATGAATAATTAAATTCCCTTGATTAATAAAATACATTTTAAAAACCTGATTGGATTTTAAAATGTCAGTTTTAGTTTTAGTTTTCCTATAAAGAATACCTAAGCATTTCCCATGCTCATGTTCTGTTTCCCTTTTAATAAAATATCCAATCTAGCAATATGTCTCTGGAATATATCTCAGTTATGGTACATATATACAAGATGTTGTTCTTCATAAAATAAAATTCACCAAAAATAATATCACACAGCAGCTGTGATGAAACCCTCATAACATTTCAAGAGCGACATATAACACGACAGGTAATTCACAGTTGACTCAAATACTAAAGGTTTTGCAGTCAGACTTTTGTTTACAGACTGATTTTAGTGAAATGACTTCATACAGTCCAGACATCCTGATTTCATCACTGCATCCCAAAGTTCATCACCTTAAGCACAGGATATCCAGTAGTAAAGTTTTTGTGGTAAAGCAAGGTTTTATACTCCGAGGCAGAGGCTTCTGTTCGGCAACGTGACCTTTCTTTAAGCCTGGACTGTCAGACTGGGGGACAACACATCGCAGCCTGTTAAACTTTGCAGCTCCATAAGGACATTGGGAACAAAATGTAGGAGACTGACCATAGTAGATAGTACAGACAGACAAGAGGGAATGAAGAGCAGAAGACCATAATAATACCTGGAGGGAAAAAAACAATAACAACAAATTATACCGTATATAGCAGTGTGTCTGCTTTTAGCTGGGTATTACTGTTATTATTATTATTATTATTATTATTATTATCATCAGGCTTTTCCATAAATCACCTTAATACAAAATATTTACTTGAACATCAATTGATTAATAATTTGTCAATAAATTATAGCTATAGAAGTTTTTTCAATCTTTGAAGCTTCAATCAAGAGAACATATTACTGTGTTTCCAAACTGATATAATTTATAGACCTCCTTGTTTTTAAATTTTGGAAACATCCTATTTCACACCAGGCACATGGCATCAGGCAGCATAGTGGCTTAGTGGTTAGCACTGTTGCCTTGTACCTCCAGGGTCCGGGTTCGATTTCCGGCCAGGTTCGATTCCCGCTTCTGTGTGCATGGAGTTTGCATTCTTGGTGGGTTTCCTCTGGGTGTTCTGGTTTCCTCCAGATTAGGCTAATTGCCGTTCCCAAATTGAGTGCGTGTATGTGTGTGTGTGCCCTGCGATAGATTGGCACCCTGTCCAGGGTGTACCCCGCCTTGTGCTCTAAGTCTCCTGGGATAGGCTCCAGGCCCCCTGCGACCCTGAGTACAGGATTAAGGTGTATAGACGATGAGTGAGTAAGTACATGGCATCAAACATCACACCTAGCTCTGACCCTTTTTTTTTGTGTGTAAGCCAAGAAAAAACTCCATAGTATCTGAATGAAAAATGAATATTTAAATCCTTGGAATTTTGGGTGTATTACTGTCGATCATTAATAATGGCTGAGTTTATGCATGGACAACATGCGGTCAATTATTTAATCTGTGTACATTTGAAACTGGCTCATATTGTTCGTTCTTCATGCTGGGAGTGTGGCACATCGATATACACTTACCTGCCACTTCATTAGGTACACCATGCTAGTACTGGATTGGACCGACGTTTACCTTTAGAACTCCATTAATTCTTTGTGGTACAGATTCAACAAGGTGCTGGAAACATTAATTAGAGGTTTTGCATCATATTGACAACATCTTTTTTTTGGCAGCACATCCAATGATGAGAATCTCCAATTCCACTACATTCTCAAAGGTCCTCTATTGGATTAAGATCTGGTGACTGTGGAGGCAGTTTGAGTATAATGAACTCAGTGTCACACTTAAGTAACCAGTTTGAGATGATTTTAGCCTTGCGACATGGTGTGCTATGCTGTGGTCATAAAAGTATACACATGGTCAGCAACAACATTTACTGTAGGTAGGCTGGCATTTAAATGATGCTCATTTGGTACAAAAAGACCTACAGTAAAGTGTGCCTAGTACACCTAGAATGGTGCCCACACCATTACACCACCAGCAGCCTGGACTACTGATACAAGACCCTGCCAGCAGAAATCGAGACTCATCGGGCCTGGCAACCCTTTTTTCCTATTGTCCAGTTTTGGCGAGCCCATATGTAACGTAGCCTCAGTTTCCTGTTCTTAGCTGCCAGGGGTGGTACCCGCTGTGGTCTTCTGCTGCTGTAGTCCATCTGCTTCAAGGTTCAACGTTTTATGTGTTCAGACATGCTGTTTGTTAAACTGTACCTCATTCGTAATGAGGTGTTATTTGAATAACTGTTGCTTTTCTATCAGCTTGAACATGTCTGGCCATTCTTCTCCGACCTCTGGCATCAACAAGAGCTGATTGATGGTTGAGATGGTTGTGCGTGAAAATCCCAGTAGGTCAGCAGTTTTGGAAATACTACATCTACATACATACATCTAGGCATTTGGCAGACGCCCTTATCCGAAGCGATTTACATTTTTCTCTTATTATACATCTGAGCAGTTGAGGGTTAAGGGCCTTGCTCAAGGGCCCAACAGTGGCAACCTGGTGGTTGTGGGGTTTGAACCTGAGACCTTCCAAACCATAGTCCAATGCCTTAACCACTGAGCTACCCCTGACCCCTAAATACAGTACTAGATGGTCTACTATGGTCAAGGTCACTTAAATCAAGTTTCTTCCCCATTCTGAACTTCAGCAGATTGTCTTGACCATGTCTACATGCCTAAATGTTGCTGCCTTGTGATTGGTTAATTAGATACAGTATTTGTATTGACATGCAGTTAATCTGGTGTACTTAATGAGGGGGCCGGTGAGTGTAGATAGGCACATAGATATTAACTAATGTGCAACTTAAAATGGTGCATCGAACCGACACATAAAGTGATCCGTACAGCAATATTAATGAATAATGGCAAAATCCCAAACTGTAGCTACATAAGTTTAGCAAATATGTTAATGTTTACTCTTGTCAGAAAAAGGTCCCCAATCCATCACATTAAAATAATAATAATAATAATAATAATAATACAGTACATGGCCAAAAAGAGGTTGCCCACTCAAATATTTCAATTGACGCCTTTAGCTTTGATTACGAGTTTGATTATGAGGTGGCTAATTCATGTGTGTAGATCACTCTTTCTACCACTAGAGGGCCTCAGAATTGCCATTTTGGCTTCACTTTCTCACACCAGTCACAAACCAGTCACAGATAAGTTGAAGTTGTTATAGCTGCAAAGCTATTAAACCCTATGGATTGAGAATTGGATGTTACTCATGCATGTGAAGGCAGGCGAGTGAATACTTTTGTGCATGTGTACACTGTATAGTGTACATATAAAGTCATTATAGTTGTTATATTAGTGCCCTCTTCAGGACTGTTAGATCAAAACATTTACACACACCTACTATTACAGAGACTACTTATTGTGTTCCTATATCATATTATCCTGTATAATCCTGAATAGTATTGTGGGTTACAAAATGAGGAAAATTTATACAGGAAAATAGCACACAGCTAAGTTCATTATTAAACAGGAGAGGCTAGGGAGTGTTTTTAACAAGGGTTTCCAGGATCTCTTGACTTTTTTCACTGCTCCATTAAACATTAAACAGTTAATCTCAGCTTTAAAATAAATGAGGGCTCGGCATGATGCTTGATGTGAACCTCGGTGCAGTGGACAGTGAGTGACATCCAGTGAAATTCAGGAAAAGAGTTCTAAATTAATGCATGTATTTCCGACTGTGTACCCAAATCTCAAAAAATCCCCAGAACCCACAGTATAGAGTACATGAGACTATGGATAGAATTTAAATTATAGCAAGTAGTTTGATAGTTTTTTGATGTCGCATTAGGAAAACCACTTAATACAAGTGGCCAGGCATTTGAATCGAAGGCTGATTGAAAAGAAAGGTGGAAAAAATATTACAATTTAAGCGTTTGTACCTCCAGCGTAAATGACCTTTTTCCACGCCTGTGACTCTAACACCCGGTCATGAGGGTAAAGCGTCTGGCTCACCATGAAGAGGATCATGACTACGGCAGTGAAACGGAGTACAGCCATGTTCCCTCCAGTCAGGAGAGACAGGCAGGCGAGAATGGCGGATGAGTAGATGCACGGCAGGCCACGATACATAAAAGGAATCCCTGCAAATGATAGCAAAAGAAAGTAATTCGGACACATTATTTTCCTTTTTATCAAAATGTATGGTTCTGGATGTTTGTCCATAATGGATGGATGTGAAATTTACATATGAGGAGCCTCTCTAATGGGAATCTTCAATCAGATTCAAATCATCAACTCTTCAATGAGCTACAACAATTTTATATACAGGTTACAAAGGGCAAAAGTAAAGGCTCACGATAAAAGAGTTGGTTTGTGAAGGGCAGGAAAACATTTCGTAGTTCACACAAAAACTGCCTTTAATGTGTAGGTGCAACATGCGCACATATGACTACTCGACTAGCGAGCGAGCGAGATTCTTTTTTTTGGCATGGTACTGATACGCTATCATAAAACTCTTATTATCCTCCCACGTGAATTTCAAAGGCCAGTGCTACTCTCGCCTTTGGCAGAATTTTCACCATGTCCAAGTGGTCGCTTTCTATTTTCAAAAGCTGGAAAAATTTTCAGTTGTTTACTTTTGTTTATTTCTAGGCTTCTTATTTGACTGTTAACACAAACAATAAGCTAAATTTGAAAAGTGTGCATTTACTGCCGGACATCAGTGACGTAAAAACCGACCAAAATCATTAAAAAATTTACACACAGGACGCACAGGATTATGGCTGATGCCATCCCTGGGTGTGTTTGTTTCCATGTCAGTTGATGCACTATAATGGCTGAACTGCATTATTGGAAAATGTACAAACCGGATTCCAAAAAAGTTGGGACACTAAACAAATTGTGAATAAAAACTGAATGCAATGATGTGGAG
>JAQMYK010000015.1:21110847-21138486 GCA_030014345.1 Clarias buthupogon
ATTTTTACTCTCACAAGGCGAGAGTGGGTAATTTTTACTCTCATGCGGCCGAGAGTGGGTGATTTTTACTCTCACGCAGGCGAGAGTCTGTGATTTTTACTCTCACGCAGGGGAGAGTGGGTCATTTTTACTCTCATGCGGCCGAGAGTGGGTGATTTTTACTCTCACAGGGGCGAGAGTGGGTGATTTTTACTCTCACACGGGCGAGAGTGGGTGATTTTTACTCTCACACGAGCGAGAGTGGGTGATTTTTACTCTCACTCGGACGAGAGTGAGTGAGTTTTACTCACACAAGGCGAGAGTGGGTGATTTTTACTCTCACACAAGCAAAGGTGGGTAATTTTTACTCTCACACAAGCAAGAGAAAGCAATTTTACTGTAATGGATGCACAAGCTGGTCTAATTGGTGTTTAATATCAGATTAGCTATATCTTTGAGTCTTACCTATGATGATCTCAGCCCGGCTGCGGTTGGTGTTGAGCTGGTTTCGGCAGGTGCACGTGTACACGCCCGCATCAGAAGGCTGCACGCTGGCGAAATGCAACTCTTCTCCTGCAAACCAAAAAGGTTTGAAACCTCATTAGTGCAAAGGTTACCCTCCTGCTTCCATTGGCAGAATGAACAAGTGCTATCGTAATCTTCTGGCTCAGCAGAACTGACTTCCTCTGCTAATCATGACAGCATTACCTTGTCTGCGTCTATCGGCTGAACTGGAGATGGGACGACCATCATCACGTGTCCAGTAGAAATAGTGTGGCGGAGGTCCGGATGCCTGACACCTGAGGGTGACCGAGTTGCCAGGAGACACCTGCACCCTCTCGGGGTAGACCTTCACCACTAAAGAGGCACCTGCTGTCCACAAACAAGCACACAGTCTCCATAAACCATACTTATAATAAATGGTAGTGTCTTTATACCAAGCCTGCTGAGATTCTAAACTAAAAGTAATTAAGTAAGTAATGTTAACTGTATAGCTACTTGCAAAACTGCAAAAATACTTTGAGCTTTTTAGAACTGGTACAAGAAGGTTCTGCATAAAAACAAAAACCTTCTTGATTATTTTCTGAATTAAAGCCCTTTCATGTTGTTCAGTAAAACTATGTTTCAGGAAGCAAAAGATAATCCAAAGAATACACTCACCATTCTGCGGCCGGCATTTGACCCTCTGTTGTGGGTTTCCGAAATATCCAGGGGCACACCTGTTTCAAAAAGTGACCCGGATGTCTTATAGCCAAACAAAACCGCACATGCATGCACAATCATATATATATACAGTACACATACAATACATACATAGTTTACACACACACACAAACACACGTGTGTATATACAGTATGTGTGTGTGTAGATTGGACAATGAAACTGAAATACTGGCCAATTTAGTGTTAGTGTAGGATTCATGGCTACATTTGATCAGCCTGGGGGCCAGTCTTCAATGATTGCACATTCCACCAGTAAGAGCAGAGTGTGAAGGTTTAATTAGCAGAGTAACAGCAGAGTTTTGCTTCAAATATTGCAGTGCACACAACATTATGGGTGACATATCAGAGTTCAAAAGAGGACAAATTATTGGTGCGCATCTCGCTGGTGCATCTGTGACCAAGACAGCAAGTCTTTGTGATGTATCAAGAGCCACAATATCCAGGGTAACGTCAGCATACCACCAAGAAGGATGAACCGCATCCAACAGGAGTAACTGTGGACGCAAGAGGACGATGTCTGTAAGGAATGACCGAAAAACATAAAACCACAGCTGCCCAACTGACGGCAGAATTAAATATGCACCTCAACTCTCCTGTTCCACCAAAACTGTTCGTCGGGAGCTCCACGGGGTCAATGTACATGGCCGGGCTGCTATAGCCAAACCTTTGGTCACTTGTGCCAATGCCAAACGTTGGTTTCAATGGTGCAGCAAAAATCTTGGGCTGTGGACAATGTGAAACATGTATTGTTCTCTGATGAGTCCACCTTCACTGTCTTTCCCACGTCCGGAAGGGGTTATGGTGTGGAGAAGCACCAAAGAAGCGTAACCACCCAGACTGTTGCATGCCCAGAGTGAAGCATGGTGGTGGATCAGTGATGGTTTGGGCTGCAATATCATGGCATTCCCTAAGGCCCAGTACTTGTGCTAGATGGGCGTCACTGCAAAGGACTAGCGAACCATTCTGGAGGACCATGTGCACCAGTGGTTCAAACATTGTATCCTGAAGGCGGTGCCGTGTATCAAGATGATAATGCACCAATACACACAGCAAGACTGGTGACAGAGTGGTTTGATGAACATGAAAGTGAAGTTGAACATCTCCCATGGCCTGCACAATCGCCAGATCTAAATATTATTGAGCCACTTTGGGGTGTTTTGGAGGAGCGATTCAGGAAACGTTTTCCTCCACCAGCATTATGTACAGTAGTGACCTGGCCACTATTCTGCAAGTAGAATGGCTCAAAATCCCTCTGGCCACTGTGCAGGACTTGTATCTATCATTCCCAAGACAAAATGATGCTTTATTGGCCTCAAAAGGACCATACTAATTAATTATTGTGGTCTAAAACCAGGCGTTTTCAGTTTCATTGTCCAACCCCTGTATACATATTGTACACACACAGTTCAGGATTATGAGAGTGTCAGCCTACCGCTCACAGTACTGGCCCGTGTATCCCGGCTGACAGGCAGTACACCGGTAGTCCCCGTTACCCAGACTCTCACAAGTGGGCGAGAATCTAAACAAAATGAAACACATTGCACAAACTGCTCAAAAAAACAGTCTAAGTTCTAAGTGTGAGGTCATTCAGGAAGTGCAAAAAAGTAATACCACTTTCTAGGAGATATAATTCTGTTGAAATACATCGAGCACTATGATAGTCTAGTCCTACAAATATATTAATTAAGCAGTATCAGGAAAGGGAGTGATTCGCAGGCAGGAGAGTGCAGCCCAAGTGTCAAAGTTATCACAGCCGTGCTGATATTCAGTACAACATCATGACCTCCTGTGCGATATTTGCATGTATACAACAGTTCCACAAACAACATTTATCAACAAATTATGATTGTTTATTTAACCCGTTATTTTGTGTCAACTAGTGTTTCACAGGGTAAAAGTGGTTTTAAACTCTACATGGTACCAAAAAGTGAGGAGAATAACCCATGGAGGTAATGTACAGGCCTGAGATACGAGATCTACTTTATATTCCTACTTATTCCACTTTAGAATATCAGCTAACGGCTGGGCTCATTTAACGCTAGTACTCTTGCGCCAAGTTAGCCCAGCAGTTAGCTGATGTAGGGTGTACGATCCCTTGTTCCACACACCAAGTAGTGCCCCTGATCAGAGGTTAGGGAGGGATTTGCGATTCAGCATTATGCTAGTAGCTAATTAGCTTCTAGAATAAGATAACATTGGTTTATTGATCAGACTAACTGGTGCTCTGAGTCGGTATGAGGACAGGCGCAGGGCTGACAGTCTTCTGGGGTTCCCGCACTGGCGTCTCCGAAGAACCCAGCAGAACACTGTTCACACAGCTCACCCATGGTGTTATGCTGGCAGTACTGTTAACACACAGAAAGAAAAACCACCATCAATGGAAAGCTACAACTTACAGAAAACACAAACACCTTTTAAGCCACTGCAAAGGCAATTGAACTCCAAAATATAAAATCATAAAAATAGCTTGGGATGCCAGGATAATGATTAGTATGAATAAGCTTTACCGTGCAGGTGCCAGTCTCTGGGTGGCAGGAGTCAGAATGACCGTTGCATTCACACGGCTCACAGTGGCCCAGGTAGAGTCCTCCACCTGTCCGGGTGTAGCCTTGAGCGCAGTCCTAAAATACACCCCCAGGTTAAATCTGAGACAAAGGCTTTCCTTAGGCTTTTCCTAATTGAGACACGAAAAAGTATACCTGACAAGACAGGCCATGATACCCAGGTGGGCAGCGACACTGCTCCACATCCAGAGCCCGCTCCTGACCAGTGTACTGAGGCACGGCGATCTCCATGCTGACCCCCGAGATGCTGGACGAGCGCTCGACTGTGTGGTAAGAGGCTCGAATCAGGATGTCATCCAGGTCGGCTAGCACCATCAGCAGGTGTTCTCGAGTGGCGGGCATGCCATCAGGACGCTGCCAGTACTCCTACAGAGAACATGAGACCAAACCCTATCAGTTGTGTCATCTTACAGTATTTAATCAGACGTCCTAGGAAAGCATGCTAAGGGATAAGGACGTTAAGGGATCTTACCTCTCGGAAGATGAACTCGAAGGTACGGGTCTGTCTTGTCCCTGACCCCATTCTCCAATCCTGTCGTGCCACCAGGGTGATGTCATTGCCCTGGAAACAAGATTATAATGGTGTGGTCATCGACACTGACTCTTCCATTCACTGGTGTTCCATTTGAAACATCACTTACAATGATCTGAACGTCTACGTCCTCAATCAGAGCGCCCCTCGGACCGGTTACGTACGAGATGGTATACTTGAGCTTTCCTCCGTAGGCGTTAACCTGTAGAAGAAAACGGTCACAATGAAATATCATCTAGAGGACAGCTGGGTTTATCATTGTCCTCAGTAAATTTACAGCGGTATGACTCATGTTATAAAATATAGAACTGCGGCGCAAGTGAACGCAGTCTTCGGTTATTCCTAGTTGAGAGTTTTACAGGATCGTACATCTGGGATGAAACATCACTCATGCTAATTCGTCCTCATTTACGAACTCAAATTATTTGTAGGCGTATTTATGAGATATGCGTTTCTCATGAAAATCCACTTAGTTCAGAAAAACTTTAACATCCTACAAGAAATGCTCGTAAATAATTCAGAGCTGAATAACTCCCACCGTTTTTATTTTTATTGCATGGCTGCATCAGACATTTCATTTCAACCAATTCACCAAGATAGGAATTTAAATTAGCGCTCTTGCCACAGTCTACTCATTGCTAGTTACCTTGTCCCCATGGTACTTCTCGGGGAGCTTCCAGAAGAGCACATCCTCCGAGTGCATGCTAGACCCTTTGTACACCAGAGAGTACTAGAGCACATGAACAATAAAAGGTGCTAGAATGTTAGATGATAGAAAGAAAGACGAAAGCACAGCAGGACAGCAAGGCAAACAGGTATCAAAAGAAAAAGGGTTTCAGTTTAGTAACGGCTGAGTTAAACTAACATGTCTGAGATGTTTAGTAGTGGTGTTGGAAGACCATTAAAAAAGATATCATTACAAAACTTTACAAAAAAAAATCTACAGACAAGAACCACCCTAAGGTAACAGACTAATTAACCATTGCCTACCTTCTCACAATCTGGAGGCACAATCGGATGACTGATTAACTAAATTCTTTACTACACATTTTGTTACTAATTGACTGAAAGGCTTAATGATCAAAAAGACTGTGTGCCCTTGCAAATGTTCAGGTCAGCTGTTCCTTCATAGGGTGGTAACTTTGTGTAAACAGGATGATGCCATGAAAGACTACCTTGTTGGAGGAGCCAGGCGGAGCATCGTTGGATGGTTCCACTGTGTTTTTTCTGACCTTATCCTGTCAGTAAGACCAATATCCCAAAGCGTTAAACCAATGTCAGACCAATGCTGCACCCAATTACACCAAATGTAAACCATTTTTCATAGACCATATAAAATACCTTGACTGTGGTACGGTGTGGGAAACTGCCAGGGGCACCAGGGTACGTCCCAGAGGCCAACACAGAGGCTTGTAAAGGTAATGGGGGTAAAGGAGGAACGGGGGCGCGGCCTCGTGAACGCCCTGCCGAATCAGGGGTTCTGACTGGAATGGAGGAAGCAGAACTGGAAGATGAAGAGGAAGAGGAGGAGAAGAAGGAGGCAGGAGGTCCCTGCGAGAAGTTGCTGATGAGCTCCCAGATTTCGTCGTCAAGTTTATGCACATCGTCGCCGGACGACTTCAGAACGTCGGGTGGAGGAAAGTAAGAAAACCAAAGACTTCAAATGACGTGCAGCATAAGGTCATGCAGAACTGGGCTTACACTCAAGGGATGCATCAACACACCAAAGTGCTCATGGGTAGAATTGTATGTCATACAGAGTGCGGTCATGCTCATTACTAATGACTCAATCTAGTACGTTAAAAATGTGTTCATGCAAAGAATTTTCATTCATGAACATAAAACACTGCATACTACTCAGTCGAGCAAGCAACTAACACCCAGGACACTCTCGCTGGTTTGGCTCCTTCAAGTTTCTTTTTTCTTGCTATTTTCCTTTTCTCAGTTGCCCCTCTAGCAGTGGAGAGTCATCCTGGATTTATAAAAATAGCACCAATGGAAACTATATAGTACTTCCACAAACTCATTGTTGAAGTTAGCTGATCATTTTCTAAATAGATAATCTATCTATCTATCTATCTTATTTTTACTACTGAAAAATAGAAACTCGGCTGAGGGGAGGCTGATTGGATGATCGGGGTTCGAGCCTCACCACCACCAGGTTGCCACTTTTGGGTTGTTGGGCAAAGCCCTTAACCCTGTGCCCAGGCACAAATCACCCAATCATTGTCGATCGCAAAGCCTGGATAAGAAAGGAAGAGGGTTGGCAATTGGGCAAGAACCCCGGCCACGGAAAAAACACCATTGCTATAGAAACGGATGAACCCATGAGCTGATGTGCTCAACTCCACTGGAAAGGGTGGATGGGCAGGTTGATTTAACTTTGGACCAGAAAAAAAAAACCTGTCTTTACATTGCATTAAAAAAAAAAGAAAGATAATATAATTGGGCAAAACGTTTGGGACAATGGGGCAACTGTCAATCATTCCAGAGCCACATATCTGCCCTTCTTAATGGGGGAAGTAAAAATATTTTTCACATGTTCTTATTTGATAGTTTTGACCATCTCTCATTGGAATATTAAAATGCAGAGCTCCTGTGTAAATGAGTAAAGGTTGCTGTTGAATGTTCTATAAGCCATCATAAATCATGAGCTTGTTTAAGGGGAACCTGTTGTACAAAATTGACTTTTTAGTCATTTTTCAATTCCAGATGCCTCTCCAGTGTATGTACAAAATAAAATGAAAAAAAATTCCTAAAAATATGCCAATTACATTTTCCCCTATTGTTACCTCAAATATGAAGATACTGTCCCCACCCCCCACCCCCCGCCCGTCCTGTTACTCCGCTCTGCTCCATGTGCTCGGAATATTTCATCTGGGGCATTAATAAAACACTTCTTTTTTTTTTTTCTAATAGAAATAGTAAAATATGGGCCCTTTACTGAAATCACTTTGGATTTAACTAGTGTTAGCCTGATTAATACAATACTAAACCATTTGCCCTTGAAGTTACAGTTATTTGTTTCATGCAGCAGTACGATATTATAATCACTGAAACTCAGCAAAGGGTCAAGCATCGAAGATTTGTTATAAAAAAAAACAAAAAAAAACAGTTACACCACAACTGTTTAAAATAATTACCACATGGAGGCAGTGCAAAATTATTTTCCATTCATTCTATCAATCCACTCATTATGCTGTACCTTGTGTGAGCGTTTCAATCGTTTAAAGTGAGTCTGCTTCTAGAAAGCGCAAAAATAGATATTTATTGTGAGAATATGAATATACATGTAAGTGGTTAAATGAGATAAAATCCATCAATTAAAATCCATTAAACTAACCCAGTACTTGAACCAGTAGTTACTGGTCTAAAAATGGCGAATTTAAAATTTGTTTCCACAAAAGCCCAAAATAATCCTCATTATCGTCAAAACAAAAGAGGGAAGAAATTCAAAGCATCCAGCATTGGGAAAAGGGAAAGCTGGCGAAGCGAGCGACGAGATTGACTGGAACAGACGTGAAGAGTAAAACCACTAGACTGTACTGTACCTTATCTCCCTGGTAACTTGAGGGCAGCTGCCAGAAGTGAGGCTCGAGGCTGTGGTGGTCGAAGTTGGTGAACGAGAGCTGCGTTCCTTCCGTGGACAATTCCACAGAGAAGCCGGTAGTGATGCGGTTGGTGCGTTGCCGGTTCACCAGAGCGAAGCCTTGGACATTTCCGGGTGCGAACACAGTGCTGATCTGAGGATCGATCCGAAACAAAAGGAGAAATCTTAACAGCGATCAGATCTTCGCTAGTTTTAAAAAGCAATGAAAGCTGACAGCATGTTTTCCGGCCTTACAGCGTCTCTGTACAAAGATGAGCTGGAGCACTGCTGAGTGACGCCCATGCAGAAGCACGCCAGGCAGCCATCTTTGATGGCAGGGCTGAGGTTAAAGGCACCAGGCTTGCAGCTGGAGCAGGACGGACCCTCGACGTTCATCTGCACATTGAGGACACACAACGAGATACTGAGCAAAATCCTTCTCCACCTCCTGGCTGCACATAAACGTGGACATAGAGTACAGTAAAGGTGTTTGTATCAGTTCGTGTGCATGCCTTGCAGCGGCAGATCCCGTTTGAATCGCAGCCTTCGCTTCCTCGCTGGTCGCAGTTTTGGCAATTCCCTGCAAACAGGAAAGCTCTGTTCAGGCTGAGCAACAATATAAAAACAAATATGCAGAGCTTTACAGTGCGATTAACATTTGGCTCATCTTTAAACACGGAGATGTGCCAAATGTCAAAAATAAATAAATCACAGGAAGAGAAAGTCTTGAAGCAGGAAATCAAACAAAGCTGCTTCAAAAGCAAATTGATTTTAATGTTTATTCTAATGCGCCTGCATCCAGTGATTTCATGAAACAGCATCCAACAACGAAAAAATAAACTACATGCTCAAGCAACATGTACCGTTTCCTTTAGTGCAGCTCTGTCCATGTTCAGGATTGCCGGTGTATCCAGGAGCACATCTAGAGCAGGAGCGAGAAACAGCACAGTGAGTCAAGAAAGCTGCTTATTAATGTGACTAGACTAACTAGCAAGACCTAAAACACGGAAAGATGACAAATGATACTCATTTTTAAACAAGTTTGTATAAGACATCAAGGTCTCCGTGTTTCAGCTGAAATACAGGTAACAGTACATTTACTCAAGTATATATATTTCACATACGTTTATATTTAGCTTGAGTAATTTTATTAGAGGATACTTTTTACTTTCACTCCGCAGTAAATATGTGCACTTTGACTTAACTTCATTTCTGCACGGCGTAACCAACTACAGTGGTGTGTAGTATTATAAAGCAGGAACTTTGCCACCTTTTTACTCAAGTACAAAAGTAAATGAAGGACTTCTACTTTTACTTGAGCAATATGTGCCTTAGAGAAACTCTACTTTTACACAAGGCCAGAATTTGTCTACATAGTCCCCCTCTGATTGTGTCAGTTTTGAGGTTGCCTTTAAAATGCAACCGAGTGGCGCAGTGGTAAAGTGCTCGCCCCATCATCCGGAGATCGCTGGTTCGATTGATGATGATGCTGTAACCTCTCGCAGCCGGAGGTCTGTACATTAATCTACAGCCAATCAGGGGCATCTGCGTTTGGAAGGAGCGGATAGCGCTGTCCTCCGAGTGCGTTACGCCGCCCCCAACGGTGCGTGAGCGAGCTTTTCGAAAAGATGCGGTCGGCTGGCGTCACATGGTTCGGAGTAAACACGTGATAGTCTTCGGCCCTCCCGGCTGAGTGGTAATAGTAGCCTTAATGTGGGAGCGCCCCCTAGTGACGGGGAGGAATTGGACACGACTAAATTAGGGAGAAAATCAGAGGAAAAAATTATTTTTAAAAATGCAGTCCTGTTCAGTGTAGTATTTAAGCCCTAACTTTGAGTGACATTGTTTTTGAATACTTTCTCATGACGTAAGAGGAGCACTTGTAGTTTTTTCCATGTACAGTACATGCTGTTCATCTATTCGCTTATCCAGTCAGTGGTTTTAAGCTGTCCATTCTCATATAATGTTGAGTTGCTGCTATATAACAATCCATTGTCTTATTAAGACGTGTGATACATGGCATCAGTTTTCGAAATTGTTTTGACTGCTGTTTTTTTTTTTTTTTAGACGGCTTAGTAGCGGCCATAGTGCGGTCCCGAGAGTAGTTTCCCACTTGACTTGCTTGATTTTGTAATGCTCTCAGGTCGACCCTTACAGTAAGATGTCTCAGGCTGTTCCTCGGTTTGGACTTTTTTGTTATTCTCAGCCATTCTGTCTGGTTCTTTTTTTCTGCTTCTGAATTCTATCCTCTCCCTCTTCATGTCTGATGTGTTGTTCTCCAGTATGCTCAAGCAGTTACCCAAACAGTTCAAGTTCTTTTGAAGCGCTTACTATGTTAAGTCTCAGGGTTGAAAGTTTACAAAAGAAAACCCTCGAGTCTTGCCAAGGGTTATGTTGTTTCTGACCACGCACTCCAGAAGAGCAGCCTTTTAGCTTGAAGGGGAATTTTTTTTTCCCCCAGTGTGCAGTTTTAGGCCATAAAAGAGCATCTTCTCTTTGGTTGAGAGCGTTCCCAGATTGGCTTCCATCCAACACCTGCCTTTTATCAGCGACGGCAGAAACTACATGACCGCATTCCTCAGCGAAGACTCTATCCAGCTGTGCTTCTGGATAGAAACCTCCAGAGTTGTCGGCACTCTCACTTTTTGAAACGTTGACAGCCGTAATCAGAGAAAGGCATTTCACACTGAGTTTCTTGTGCACGGCACTTCATCTACAACCTCTGACGCTAAACATACATCTAAGGCGGGATTCGAAATGATGACAACTTAACCATGCTGATAAATCCTTAAAAATTTGGACATGCAACCTTATGAACCCACGACCCTTCTGATCTTTACATTTCAAACTAAAAGGTTTTTAAATTAGGGAGCTTAGATTAAAGATGCGAGTCGAAGTCCATGGAACACATCGCAAATTTCAGTAGTCTTATTATTGAAAGCTTATTTTCTATATTCGGTGCTGTAGAGTTTATACAATCATGATTGTAGGGAGGAGAGAGAGAGAGAGAGAGATGCTAAAGGGCAGGACAGCATGGCGCTTGAGAGGATGACCTCTCCACATATGCAGCGTGGCCAATTCAGAATCCCTAAAGCATTCAATGGGGGGGGGGGAACAACAACACAGTTCCATGACTTACTAAATGTTAGACGAGGACAAGGAATGGAGAGCTCACCTCTCACAGCGCCTTCCGGTATAACCAGGAGGACAGCTACTGCAAGTAGGGTGTCCATCTGTGTCCAAGTAGCAAGCTTTCATCTCGCTGTGAAGGAGAGATTTTATATAGATATGAGCTCTAACACAGTACAACATATTTCTCATGTTGTGATTGATGATACAACCAAGTTGGACAAACCTGCTTGCAGAGGCGGGTCCAAAACAAGGGCACTGTCGGCAGGCATGTATACCACCGGTCACTGGATCACCGTAGAACCCAACACGACAGTTTTCACATCTGGGTCCTGCTGTGTTGTGCTGGCAGTGCTAGAATTGCAAGAAAGTAAAAAAAAAACGGGGTTTACTCATGATGCTGGACCACTGTGAACTCTCAGGTCCTGGTTGTTAATTGGTGATTTATGAGGCTGGTGACTCTACATGAACTTCTCCTCTACAGCAGAGGTCAGTTTTGGCCTTGCTTTCCTGGGAAGGTCTTCATGAGAGACAGTTTCATCATCATGGTGCTGGATGGGTTTTGCAAATGCACTTGACACAATACTGTTCTTGCAAGAACTATTCCAGAAAGGCTGATCTTTGCACCTTAAAATAACTGACTGTTGTTGTTTTTACTTAATTACCTAATGCTATACGTGTTATTTCATAGTTATGAAAAATCTAGTTGTTTTTCAAGAAACACTGGAAAACAACAACAACAACACTGAATTAGATGAATTAGTGTGTCCAAACTTTTGACAGGTACTGTAGATTAAATGAAAAAAGTGGGAATAAATGTTTGACAGGCTGCAAAGTGCCTAAAGACACAATTTAAATATTGGTTGTTTATGTAACATCCTCAGCAGCGACCTCATTTCCCCTCTCGTCTGTTCCAACCACTCAGAGTTCAGCATCACCTGATCATCCATCTTCATCTACACATGTTTCTCACTGGTACATGCCATAAGTTTAATGTTTTTTTATGCTTGTATTATTTTATAGGTCACTGTGTGGCTTATCCAAACAAACAAAATCCTTCCTCTGGAACTGGTCATGTTTGACTGAATTTGACAAAATTGTGGGCCAAAAACGTCCTTTAGGGAGCTTGTTCAAGATCACGTTAAAAATAGAAGAAATTCTGGCTCTTTGGAAGCAAAATATGAACAAAGGAGGGTTGGCTCAAGACTTTTGCACAGTCGTATGAGTACAAAAAAAAAAAAAGAAACACTTCTTGACATACAGTTTTGGGAAATTAATTAAACTTTGCGGTTGTAATTGTATACTTTTATCTACTGTATAATCGGTTTCTCCTAAGTGTTATATTTCTTACTTAACTTGTTTCCTGAGGTCATGGGCAGGTCTGTACCAAATGACAATGTCTGAGACAGTGAGTCATGTCTAGACCCAAAATCCCGCCGGCTTCACAAGTGAGAAAAATAGCGGCATAAGTTCCGACGGGTTAGGAGTTCTCACTGGCTAAATGGTCCATGTTTTGTTTATTTCACTAAAAGGAAATTTAAAAGTGATATGAAGATATACTTCGTGTGTGTATGTGTGTGTGTGTGTGTGTGTGTGTGTGTGTGTAAAGGATTGCTCACGTACCAAGCATGCACCCGTCTCTGAGTCACAGCCACCAGCGTGCCCGTGGCACTCGCACTTCTCACAGGTGCCAAGGTAGAGGCCTGATCCTGTACGTGTGTATCCCTCATCGCAATCCTGCAAACAAAGCAGCAGTCAGCGAGACCGAGTTCACGTGTCGGCACGCGATATCTAGAGCGTTGATAGATTTCGTCTGCAGATTTACTGTAGGACGCTGATGATTCAGAGTTAATGTGAACCTCCACCTTACAAGTACAAAGCAGCACAAGAAGAAACTCGGTTGTGTATTTATGGTTCCTGTGTAATCCTGATCCTGCCAGCTGTGCTGGTTTAATGAGCTCACGAAGGCGGTGTGTTTCACCTGGCACGATGGGCCTCTGTATCCTTGAGGACAGGCGCACTCCTCTACTTCCAGAGCCTGTTCGTTCCCGGTGGAATGTGGCACCGCGATGTCCATCTGGATATCAGCGAGACTGCGCAGAACACACAACCAGGAGATGAACACCAGTAATCATGGTAAGACGCACAGATCTGATCGTCATGGTGCAATCATGTTCTCGTATCCGATTGATCCGTGTTTAACCTGATGATTTGATTGTGTTATTATTTCTACAGCTCTTTTTCACGATGTCTATAGCTGTTAGTGATGAAGACGAAGCGAGACGGACAGAGAACACAGAACGGGCACCTGCTCTCGGCCATGTCGTCCGCGTAAGTGGCTCTGATCATGAAGACGGAGATGTCAGCCAGGGCCATCAGCAGGTGCTCTCTAGTGCACGGCTGTCCGTCAGCTCTCCTCCATGCAGACTAGAAGAAAAGCATTTCTATGTAACTAACACCACATCAAAGTCAAAAGCAGCCATTGTACAAGATTGTTAGATGCAATTTTAACACACCTGTCGGAAGGTCACAGAGAAGGTGGTGGGGACCCGGGGCAGTGTCTTGGTGAGCGAGTAGTGCTCCAGGAAGATGCCGTTGCCCTGGAGAACCACATCAGGCTTGTTTTCGATCACCAGGCTGCGCGAGCCCGGCTCATAACGCACTTTGTAACGCAGCTCTCCTCCATACGCCGTCACCTTCGTGCGGGGAAGAAGGAAAAAAAGCATATTACAAATGCCTCTTGTTTTTGAGAATGGCATTCGTGACTGGATATTCTATTTTAATTAGCTTCCACTAAGACCCTGTGAAACTCTTACTGAGCATGTGTCATGTCAAAACTGCACTAACAACACAGTGCTTTCGAATTCTTCGTTCTGATTGGTCAGAAGACGTTTATTAATTTTCTGAACAGTAATGCCAGCTTGAAAAAAAAAACAAAACTTAATATTAAAAAAAAAAATTGACTGATACTGCTGAAGGGTGTTCAAGTCAAACTGGGACTTTTGATTGTGCAGAATAACAGAACACAGTTATGAGAGTAAAGAATCTATTATATCCTCTGCTACAGTAATGCACTCCTCCCTACATTAGTTTTCTCAGTACGCCGGAGCCATGATCAAACTGCCTGCTTCACATCTGAAACGCTGGCCTCCCAGGAACTCCTTTAATAGGCCAAACATGTGAAAAGGTTAGGACTGTGCGGTGATCAATCAAAATAGGCTCTGAGCCACCTAAGACGCTTGTCTCATCACCACTCGGTGCCTGAAGTCTTCTACACTGTGTATGACAATCATTCATTTATGAGAAACCTCCTCAAAGTCCCGGATTGACCCGAACACCACTTGGCTGGTGCTGCTATAAAACAAGCGAGAACAAGCGAGATCTGTTTCGTGGGCTTCCAGCAACATTACAGATGAGACGGATTTTCTTTAATCAATATTCTCCGTCCTGTAACGGGTGTCGTCCCAGCACCCCGAAAACACACGCACCTTGTCTCCTTGGAAGCTCTGGGGCAGCACCCAGTAGTAGATGTCTTTAGGGATGCTGGAGAACGAGCGATAGACGACCTCGGCGCCACCTCTCTGCGTGATGCCCTCGGTGACGGAACGAGTATTGCCTTCGTTGGCGAGAGAAAACAGCTGGCCGTTGACGCCGCCTCGCACCTGGAGATGCAAGCGAATTGGTTCAATTACAGGAACAATTGACTTAGACTTTAAAACCATCTCATTTGCTCTCTCAAAAAAAGCATCTCAACACTTTAGAAGATCTTAGATCTGAAGGTTTAGGCTAGCTGACCTGATCTCTGGTCCAGGTGGAGCTGGCACACTCCTTGGTCACTCCCATGCAGAAACACTGCAAACAGCCGTCAGGATTTCCCCCGAAAAGATGGAAGGATCCTGGTTTACACTGGTCACACAAAGCTCCAGCAACGTTGGCCTGCAGATCAACCAAAAGCCAGATGAGATAAATACACTCGAAGATAAAAAACCAAATGCAGATTTAGATAAGAGAAAAATGTTACCTTGCAGTTGCATGGTCTGCTGCTGGAACTGATGGTTCCTCTGTTGTCACAGCGGATAAGTTCTTAAAAAAAAAAAAAGGGGGTTCGCAATAACATGAAATTAATATGAAGTTTGCAACAACAATAAAATGTTTTTAGAGGTATAGAGGTACGCTCTACCTTGGTTTTGTGGAATGCATCTGCCGTTGGGTTGTAGAGGATTTCCCTCATATCTGGGCGCACACCTACGAACAAAACCACAAGATCGGTTTTCTTCTTCTGACCAGCACGAGCACTTAAGGAAAGTGACATTGGGAAAAAAAGACGGCCTTACTTCTCACAGCGGCGTCCAGTGTAGCCTGGTTCGCACGCGTCGCACGTGGCCTGACCGTCCACATCCATGAAGCAAGTGTCTGAAAACCTGTACATCAACAGAGACGCGATCAATTCCGAATAATCATTTATTCTAACCCGAACTGTCCTCGAGTGTTTTATTCCTGTCCTACTACTACAAAGTGTTTGGGATCAGTATGAAGCTCGAACCTGCGAGATGTCTCTGTGTAAGGACACGGACAGGGCTTACAGTCGTCCGGTCGACCACGGCTGGGATCGCCGAAGTAGCCGGGACGGCATTTGTCACACTGCGGCCCCTCCGTGTTGTGCTGACAACTCTGAGAGAGAAAGAGAAGAATTTCATACGTATAAACAAAAAAAAGAAAAAGAAAAAGAAAAGATGATTCTAAAATCTAAAAACTGAAAGTATTTACCAGGCAGTGTCCGCTGATGGGGTCGCAGGCACTGGCATGGCCGTGGCAATTACAGCCAGCGCAAGTGCCCAGATAAGGTCCCCCTGGTACCCGCTCGAACCCGGACGAACACGACTCGCAGGAGAGGCCGGAGTAACCGGGTGGACACCTTTGGAAGACGGGACACATGCATTCTCAGTCAGGGGGACAGTTTGCATTGAAGCGTAGCAAGTGATAATGTTTGTGTTGAGAGAGAGAGAGAGAGAGAGACCTGCACTCCTCCACGTCTTTAGGCTGGCCCTGAAGGCTGAACGCTATATTGGTGGTGTCCATGATTATGTCACTCAGACCGACGCTGGCCATGCGGTTGTTATAGACGGTGCGGATGCTGATGCTCTCCAGGTTCGCCAGGGTCATCAGGAGATCCTCACGACTCACCGGCTGCCCAGACGAGTGCTGCCAGTTTTCCTAAAATAAACCACAAAATGATAGTAACAGACCATACACGTTTAAATCGTCTAATGGTAAATCGTCTAATTTTCATGTGGCACATCCGAGCGTAGCGACCGACCTCAGTAAACTTGATCTCTCTCTGGTTTTTAACGTCGGGGAGAGTGGTAGGGCCACGGCGGTGGACCAGTCTGTGGCCGCTACCCCTCATCACCACGTCTGGCTTGTCCACTGGCTCGGAGCCATCCCTCTGCAGCAAGTAGCTCACCTTATACTTCAGGTAACCGCCGTAGGAGTCCACCTGAACATGGAAATGAGCACAAAACACATATAGGGCCGTTTGACAGGTGCTGTTCACGTCATGCCACCCTATCACGTTTTTATTCCGTTACGGTTGCACAAGGTTAACTTCTGCCATCTTACACATTTGTTTTATCAACATCGAGCACGAGACTTGTATCGTTTGTGTGTTTTCTGTTGGATTGTAAAATGACCTTGCTGCCAAGAAACTGGCGTGGTAGAGTCCAGTACGATTCCAGGTCCAGGAAACGACGAGATAAATCCACCAGCTGGAACTCCTCCACCTCCGGATTAACCATCATCTGTGTGGAGGAGAGAGGCGGAGGAGAGCTGGGCCGAGACGGGAAGGACACGTTGACTCCTGAGAGGCAGGTTGGGGGAGGAAGAGAGGGACACACAATAGGAGCGGAAAAGAAAAGTCAATGTTGAGTGGGAAATATAGAGAATGATAAAATATGACAGAAGGATGGACGGAAGTTTATCGCTGAAGCTCTGCAAAAAGCTATGAGGGATTATACTGTACGTGAATTCAGGATCTTGTCGTACCACAACGCTTCAAGAACACCATGCCGTCTCCTACTGTACCTTTAAAGTTCTCCTCCTCGGTGAAGCGCAGTGCGATCTGGCTGCGGTAGCGGCGGGTGCTGTGGCAGTTCTTGCTGATGCCGGCGCAGAAGCAGGGCACGCAGCGACTGGCGATGCTAAAGTGCCCTTCAGGACAGTTACCTGAGGAACAACACGGGGGGGGGATGGGAAAATCAAGACACTTCTAACACACAATAACACTCTGTCACTCATCCTCTATACCGCTTAACCTGTACAGGGTCACGGGAGGCCACGAGACATGTCCCAAGGTGGGGTCCATCACAGGGAACGAGCTTGCACACTTTGGGAATTTGGGAATGTCAATTAGCCTACTGTACCATTGTGGACTGTGGGAAGAAACCAGAGCACCCAGAGGAAACCCTCCAAGCACACGGAGAACATGCAAAATTAACATAACTGACCAGAAGCCTTGACCATGGGAGGTGCGATACTACAGTGTTCATAACCTCTACGCCACTCATTAACAAAACGCAAAACCTGATACAATTATGGCAAATTTGGATGGATAGAAGTTGGATGGATGGTTGGATGGATCGAATTTTATTTCAGGCTTGTCATTGAGCTGAGCTTACTTGGTGCTCGTGTCAGGGTTAAAACGCCATCTGGAATGGCGAACACCAAGCCTTTAGCGTTTATGGCTTCGCACGTGTACGCGCCCTGATCTCCTTCCTTCACGTCACGGATGGTCAGCATCCCGTGGCCGTTTTCGCTGGTCATTGTAATCCTAGTGAGACAGAGAGAGAGAGAGAGAGAGAGAGAGATAGAGTGTGTGTGTGTGAGACAGTGAGAGTTACATCTTATTAACTTGGCCTGTTTTCTCCAAGCTGAACAGTTTGACATTATAAGGCATGTCAAAATCCAATAAAGCACAATGCTGTCTTTTTCTCCCTGCGGTTTCAGATGACCACCGCTGACATTTTAAGATCTTGACACACACAAAAAAAAAAAAAAAGAGAGAGAGGAAAAAAAATGACCAATATTGTTAATACATAATCATTATAAAGCAGCTGAAGAGCTTATTCTCTTGCGGGATGACACGACTGACCAAATGACAATCCCAGAGACTTAAAATACCCTCCGGTCTGCTTCCAATTATCCACATGAGTCAGAGAGAACATTCTCTCGAGTCTGTTTTGGAGCTTGTGAAATGTTTTTATTTACTCGTTAAAGGATCCTGTGATCCACTGGCATTTTTGTGTGTTTTATGATAAAAAACTCCTTTTTTTTAATACAATACAATGAGGCAGAGAGTTCAATTCTGTAACTCTTCAAATGGTTTGTTTTAATAGCCTATAAAGTTTTTTTTATGCCTTTAGAATTATTCAACTGTCAGAGAATGCTTCACATGACCATAAAGTGCTTTGCTTTGCAGCCAGGAAACTTTTAAAGCTGATTTTATAGCAAAAAATTCAACAGCCAATCGAAATCCAGGAACCATGCGCACCGTGGTCTCACTGAAAAATCCTCATGAATGTAGTCGTACCTGTTACTGGCTGGAATGTGGCCCCAGTTAAGCCTCCAGGTGATGATGGGGACGGGCACGCCGATGGCTATGCACCTGAAGGTCACCGTCTGGCCCCGTGCTGCGCTAACCGACTCCTCCGGAGGGCTGGTCACAGTGGGTGGAGCTTAACCGTGAGACGGAACACAAAAAACACTTTTTTTCAATCTCACTCACACTCTGTGTCGATCTCAACCCCTCCTGTATGTCTGCAGAAACTAAACCATATATACACACACACAAAGGACACATTCTCATGCCAAATCAGTGACGTGTGACGAGATATGTTTCCATTTTCCATGGGATCAGATCAGAAACCTAATCATTTTACTGCAGTGAATAAAGTAAAAGTAAAACTAGTTTCATAAAGTGATTAAGACCAAAGGCAGGAATCGAACCCAGGCCCTGGAGGTGCAAGACGACATTGCTAACACTACGCCACCGTACCACCGCCGTATACATGACATTAGGATCAAAGATAATAGATAGATAAATTTACATAGGGAATTTTTTTTTTATTTATCTTTATTTACATAAATATATTAATAGAAAATTATTAGATCCAATTCCGTAGTTCTCTTTAATTTTATATTAGGTATAAAACAGAAAGAACGGGAAATGACCGAATGGAAGAGAATGTGCAATAAAGAGTCACTGAGCCACTGAGGGCGACGACAGCTACAAAGTCGCCTTCGTAAGAAGTGAAGAATGCTTTACCACAGCCGTATTCATCGGAGCGGTCAGGACAGTCCGCCTCCTCGTCACACTGGTAGCTGGCTGGAATGCAGGTCTGGTCACTCAGACACGTGAACTGCTCTGGCGCGCACACATCCCCGGGTCTTTTAGCCGCTACACACACAGAGGACACAGGGTGAACATGGCCGAGAGTTGGTGTTATAAAAATTAAAGTTGATTTAAATTGCTATAATCCTGAGCATTGGGATAAGTGGATGAGGAAGCGACTGAGACGCAGCTTACGACAATTGATCTCGTCGGAGTTGTCATGGCAGTCGTTGTCTCCGTCGCAGCGCCACAGTTTGAGAGCGCACCGGCCGTTCTGGCACTTAAACTCGTTAGGCTCGCAAGGAGAAGGGGTGCCTGAAGAACGAACACATGCTTGTTTTACATACAAACCTATACACAGAGTCAATTTCACCCTGAGCTCAAGCTTTAAAAAAAAAAAAATTTTTTAAAATTTAAAAAACTTTCCAAATGTCAGCAAAAAAATGTTTGATCAGATTCCTACCGCACTTGAGCTCATCACTTCCGTCGCTGCAGTCGGACTCTCCGTCACACAGGTAGTCTCGCGAGATGCACTGTCCGTTCTGACAGGTGGACTGATCGGAGCGGCACGGCCCGGGGCGTGGCGGGGTTTTAATCTCTGATGTGGTAAACGGTATTTGAATGGGTGGATGAGTCACAGGTTTTTCTATGAAACACGATAAAGATAAGGTCATAGTTTTGCATCAGATTGCAGATCAGCAGTGATTCATTGACTTGCTGAGAGTGTGGTGTTATCGCTGTTCACTTTACATACAACCTGGAAAATTAAATCCCTACACATAAAGATCTACATGGAATTTAACTTGAAATTCCCTATTATTACTTTTTATTACTTTATTATATATGTACATGCAGCTCTCACTCACTCACACATTCATTCGTCGTCTTTATCCTGTATACGGGGTTGTAGAGCCTATCCTAGCCTATCCTTCTGTACACACAGACTGTACACACACTAAGGGCAATTTGGGAGCACCAATTAACCGATAAGTCTTTTGACTATAGGAGGAAACCCACCAAGCACAGGGGGAACATGCAAACTCCATGCAAACAGACCCCAGGTGGGAATTTAACCCAGACCCCGGAGAATTTTTTTCGAAATTTTGGAGTATAAAAATACTATATACCCACATACATATAAATTTCACATTACAGTACAATCCTAATGTTCTTACTCACCACAATTAATCTCATCGCTCATGTCTGGACAGTCTGGTCTGTTGTCACAGACATAATACTGAGGTATACACGCTCCGCTTCTACAGCTGAACTCGTCACTGGAACAGGCCTCAACTGGACTGGGCTTCACTAACAAGAACAGCGAAAGTCAGTGGGAGTCGACCAGACCCGGGATGCAAACTCAATCCATTGTTGTCATGCAAACACAAAGCAACATCTCAAACATTTCTTTATCAAGAACACTCAATCTGAAGACATGCAGTCTCCGTTTCGATTTTTCACCAGGCACAGGTTATCCACTATCACTATCACGTATAGAAGGGTTGCATTCATCATCATGCAAAGCATCTCATTCTTCTCCTTCAGTGTGTGTTTTGGACATCCATGCACGAGAACATCCAGTCCATTTCTCACAAGTGAAAACCACTACACTACAGCAGGCACGGTGCCGTACAAACCTGGAGAGGCTAGCGGCTCCACGTGGAGGGTCGTATCAGCTATAAATCCAGACATAAAAATGATCTTTATCAACGTGTGCTGGTTGTCTCGCAAATCCACGATGAACATGTACGAATATCGGAAGGTGAATAAAACAGGACTAAGTCAGATGGTCAGCGGGAGTAACGGAGCGGAGACGTGCCGAACCTCTGAGATTTAATATGAAGTAGATCGAAGATCCACATGCACTACCAGTCATACGGTCACTAGTTGCTGCTTTGAGGTTCATCAAAGCATTTAGATTTATTAAGGATTCCAGAGAGTGTAGTGACGAGATACACTAGATGACAATCTTCTGCTTTAACACAGTTATTTCTGTTGTCCTTTGATGCTAAATACGGTACAAATACATTTCTTAATGTGAAATTTTGTATTGTGAAACGGATTATCCCATAGGAAATAATAATAATAATAATAATAATAATAATAATCCATTCCTTCTACCCAAAATATTACCAGTATCACCAGTTTCCAACACTATAATGTTATTTTTGCATATATATTAAAAATACATCAAAACATTTAGAAAAGACATGTAAATTAAATAAAATCTGAAATAAACAGATATGAAATGAACCTCACTTAACATTCATTTATAATTTCTCTTGGAACCGGTTGCTTACAAAAAAAAAAAAAAAAAAAAAACTGAAAGTGGCAAAATGGCAAAAAAAATTATAATAAAAAAACACGCAAAAAATAAGTAAAGTCACTTGTTTACTAACCCAAACAAGTTTTGAACGGCTCTCGGACGTACGATCAAACTGGTTTACAAAATCTGTTCTTCTTCTTTATCTGGTATAAATCTTTATAGCAAACCAAAAACACATAAGCTTAATTTTTACACTAAGATAGAAAGTTAAAATTTCACCAAGACAAAGTTCAGTTCGTGAGGTGGGGCGTTGGTATGATGAGGTAACACTGGACATCTTAAATAAAATGCAGTGCTGTAATAAATTCCATTCTAACCAAAAAGACGGAGCCGCGGGTTGCGAGTCGCCATCTAATCTACTGTACCTTTAACGCAGTATTAGAATCTATGACTTTAAATGGATGACCAGTTTTAGTGACCAAATGTTAAGGATCTGTGTATTATGTATAAAACACAATTTTATTTGATGTGTAATGAATGTTTAATGCTGTTGTTAACGAAGATTTTTGCTTCAACTATGGAACTAGTTGACCAAAAAAAAAAAGAAAAAAAAAAAAGAGTAGTTATGCCACCCTTAATATCAAAAATGTACTGTATAACTGCATTAATGTGACAGCACTCAGGGTCCTTACGTTCTCCTAGGCGTCTAAACGCGAAGCCACTGGGAGAGATCGTGTAGGATGAAATGGATCCCTCCTCAACCACAGAGTAAAGGACATGCCGGAGCTGAGACTCGTTGGCGTTGTCTTCCGAGCCCACGTCCAGTTCCACAAACACATCCTTGCCAATTTGCCTTAAAATACAAGATGGGTATCGAGTGAGAAACACTTTTGAGACACACCGTTCTGCAAAAAAACTGACTTAGAATTGGAGTCATAATTCCGCCTTATATCAGCTTAAAGTAAACCATCCTGTAGGGGATTATTTTCCTATAACAGCATGCCTCCATATGTTTTATTGCTGCATTTAAAAATCAGAAAACAGTCATACTTGATGAGGACCACATTGACAGTCTGGGTTCCTGGTATCTTGAAGTAGTCAGATTCAAGCTGCGGGAAAAACAAACTTCATCAGTTACATGCAAACACATGCAGCTTAGATTAGAACCAGCAAGTCTAAAGAGGTCCGAGTTTAACATTAACCCAGTCCTACTGTTTAAACAGACTGAGGATATATGAGGCATGTAGGATGGTTTGGAATTGTTAAGTGATGATGCACACCGTGTCAACAATGGCAGCGGAGATTTCTAGGAAGGCGGCGGACTCGATGTCGTCAAGCTCAGGCCCATAGGTGAACGAGTCTGTGAAGTTCACCAGGGCGCGATAGTAAACTGTAGGAAAAGAAGAAATGGAGCGTCAAATGGAGCTCGATTCTACTGTAAGACAGAAACAAATCAGAATTTTTATACTCTATGTACAGTAAAAGACAAATAAGCTTAATTTTTACACCAAATGAAAGACAACAAAAGTAACATTTTTAAATCAAACCAAAAGCATGTAAGCTTAATTTTTACACTGAAATAGAAAGAAATAATTTTTACCAAGACATACAGATACAATTAATTTTTCTTTTTTTTCTTTTAAACACAAAGACAAAAAAGTTAAAAGAAAATTACACTAAAACAAGGTACAGTATATTAAATTTTTTTACAACATGCCAACCCATAGCAAAGATGAAGATATCATGATCTATGGGAAAGAAAAATCTCTATTTACACACCAGGTCAATAACATACTAGTCTCAATTCCTATACCAAGTCAAATACAAATAGGATACCTTATGAAATTTACTCCAGAAATAATCTTAAATTGCAAACTTTACACCAAACTAAAAACAAGAACGCTTATGTGTTACAACAATGTAAAGACAAGTGACATTTACACCAAGCCAGAAACAAATCAGACTTCATTTTATACCAAGTCAGTGACAAAATAAGCTTCAGTTTCACTCCAGGCCAAAAACAAGCAAGTTACAAAAATAGTAATTTATAATATAACTATTATATAATATAGTAATCTAATTTTTATACCAAGCAATATAAAAAAAACTAAGGGGAAAAAAAGGGAAAAAAACAACATAAAACAAATCTAAGTTAAATATAAGATTTTTTTTTTTTTTTTTTTACAACACAGACAACTTATGAAGACAAATTTTATACAAAAATATTAAAATCCAGAGGATATAATTTTAAATACCAAAGACAAATTACACCAAGCCAATTATAAGTAAGAAAACCAAAAGTAAGTAAGCCTCAATTTTATACCAAGCCACAAACAAATAAGTAAAAATTTTACCCCAAGCCAAAGATAACGATGGATTTTAACTGACAATTGAATTTCAATTTTGCTACTCAAAACCAGCCAAAAATAAACCAAAAAAGCACTGACAAAAGTCTCACCACGTGTATAGTACAAAAACTCATGGTCAAATTTATTTCAATAAAGGTTTAAGTTAAACAATGTTGAAACTTTCCAAGAGCCTACAAATATAATCCTTAAAACTTTATACAAACATTGTTGAAACGTTCATAAAACATTTCCCAAAACATTCGCAGAACCTTTGGGAAAACTGGACAATTTAACGTTCTAGGAAACAAATAAACAAAAAATTCTAAGAATGTTCTAATAACTAAAATTATTAACTGGGATGCTGGAATGCCACCTGAACTTTTCATCAGATATCATCAGCATACTGTTTCCTAGAATAGGTATGTATTAATTGTAATAACAGGATAGAAAATATAAGTGGCGCTCAAGTCAAACCGAGACTTGTGATGAAATGTCTTCTGATGAAACGATGTAAGAGTGATCCCCGGCCATACAGTCCTGACCTCGCTCCAAGCCATTGACACATGTTTGGGCCAGTAAAGGAGTTCCTGGAAGGCCATTTTAGACGTGAAGCAGGCAGTTCGATCATGGCTCCACCGTACTGAGCAAACTTTCTACTTTCTACCAGTAAAACACTGGGACAAGTGCATTAGTGTAGCATAGGATTATACAGAGAAATATGGGAGTTTTTACTCTCGTAACTGTGTTCTGTTATTCTGCACAATCAAACGTCCCGGTTTGACTTAAACACCCTCATATTATTTTTCATATTAAAATGATGCAACAATCTATCCATCTAGGTAGATGCTGTGCCAAAATGTGGTCAAATGTTCGACTGGTCAAGTTTCTCAACAGAACAGGCATTTCTTCTCACATAAGGGGTTATCGCGGATTATCTCTACAGACCGAGCAAGCAGTCGATCTTTAAATAGCTCCAGGCTTCCATTCTCACACACATGCCAGCACCTCTCATGGGTGGCCTTTACGTGAGTCTGGTTTCAGTCTGTCATTCCAGGTTAAGCAAGGAAGTCAATATTTGAGGTATTTCTTACAGCCTACTGCTACTTCCCTTGGTTGACTTTGGGTGCCCTATTTTGCATCGACAGTTCAAAAGGGTCTTACGGTGCTGATGTACATGATGTCACACACATGATCCACACACTCAAATGCACAAAGCAAGTCAATTCACCTAGACATAATTGATTGTCTTCTTCTCTAATGTTCCCTGGCATACCTACTGTTTGCTGATATAACACACTATTTGGTCACCATATGGTCATTTGCTCTGTACACACAATGTGATGCTGAGCTGAGCCTGAAACTGATGGGATTAGTGACAAAAACAGCTTTACTGTACAAACACAGCTCAGTTTCTTCAAATGCTCTAAATATGTTTGGAGCTTTCAACACTTTTGCATGACATTTGGCTACTGAGGATACACATTTCCCAAACAGCCTTCTCACCCTTATGAACAATCTCACCTGAATACTATACTATTCGTATTCCGTGCAAAAAATCTTAGCCAAATAAAATTAAAATAAGATCACCACAAACCAAATATAAGATAATTGTTGTTGGTCTTTCGGCTGCTCTCTTCGAGGGGTCGCCACAGCGGACCATCCGGTCCACACACAACTTGGCGCAGGTTTTACACTGGATGCCCTTCCTGATGCAGACCACCCATTTTATCTGGGCTTGGAAACGGCACTGCATCTAGTGGCTGGGGTTTGGGCATTGGGTGGAATTGAACCCAGACCTTCTCCATGGCAGACGAAAAACCTACCACTGAGCCACCAATGCGCCAAACCAAATATAAGATTCTTCTTCTTCTTTCGAATGCCCCCGTTAGGGCTCACCACACTGGACTATTTGTCTCCATCTAACCTTGTCTTCCACATCTTCCCTTGTCACTTCAACCTCCTGCATGTCCTCCCTCACCACATCCATAAACCGCTTTTCCTCCTGACCAGCAGCTCCATCTCCAACATTCTCCTCTCGACATACCCCTCATTCCTCCTCTGCACCAAGCCCAAACCATCTTAATCTGGCCTCTCTAAACTATTAAGCTAATTTCTAGTCTAATGTTACCAAAATTGCAAGTGAATAATGTCTTCTTTCATGACATATAATTTTGAAATATTGAAAAATTGAAATAATTTTTCAAATTAACAAATGAATCTTGTAATAATCTTGTAAGAATTGTAATACAATCTAAGGGGGAAAAAATGGTGCATCAAATTTATAAAAACATGATATCGCAATGCAAATAAAATCGACTTCCGGATATCGTGATAACTTGGTATCGGGTGTTCCATGGTGATTCCCATCCCTACTATCTTATGTCCGAAGATGATGGGCTCGCTAATTTTGTCATTTCAGGATGTTTTTACTTACTGCTCCATCTGCAGACTTGCTCATTAGGGCTCTAAAAATCAACTTCCAGATTTCTGTAACAATGTCTATTGTTGAGTGACTTGAAATTCCACCCTACGCTGATAGACGAGGACAACGTTCTTCTTCCTGCCACCCAGGAGTGGCTTATATCACTGTTAAACCATTGCAAATGTACTTCAAAACAAAACAACAGAAAATGCAAAGCCTGTGAACAATCAATACCTGCTGGGCTGTATTAGGATTACATTTCTGAGCACCAAAAGGTCTTAATCTTCTGTTGTATGAACACGCCCCAGACAGTAGCCCATCCACTGCTTAAATCATCAGTGCAGGCAATATCCTTTCCTCTCCTTCTCCAGCATGACTCTGCTCACTTTTTCCATGTGGGAAATCCCCAGTCAAGTGGCCTCGAACGCCAAGAGAGCAAAAACGTAGAGGGGGGAAAAAAAGCATTCCGAACTCTTGATTCTGAAATGTTTTGGGTGTTAGAGCAGCGCGGTAGAACTGTGGAGGCTTTATGGACCAAGAGCTCAGAGGAACACATGAAGGCCTGTTTGCCAGACAAAGGAGTGATTCAGGCACACGGCTGCTCAAGCCTTTTCCAGCATGCTGCTTTCAACTCAACCTTCAGAGTACTCCTCCGGTTCTTGGCGCATACCCTTCACAGTTCACACCAATTTAAAAGGCACAGAGAAAGAACGAGTAGGAGAAATAGGCAAGAAGCGTGAGATCAAAACCATTCATCGGCCAAGTTGATGACTTAATTTTTCAGCAATTCCTTTTCATCATTTGGTCCTGGTTATCTCAGAGATTCCTGGCTTTTATATACAGTATATATTAGATAACAAATAATTCTGAGTGTTGTATAAAAATCGAAAGGAGCGAGTGTGACAAAGTTGCCAGAAGAACTCTGGCATACCCTCCAGCATGCTCAATAAAACCTAACAGCTGTTTTACTTATAACACTGCACAAATCTGTTTCTAACACTACTGATTATTTTCACGCAAATTGTTTTCACACCAAACATTGACTGTGCTTATTTATTGTTCTTTACAGAAGTTTCCTTAATGTACTGTAGAAATTTCTTTCAACGGCATCTTTGTTTATGGGTAGGGATGCACCGATACCACTTTTTTGGAAAACGAGTACAAGTACTTGAATTTCAGTACTCGCCGATACCGATACCG
>JAQMYK010000015.1:21149392-21159485 GCA_030014345.1 Clarias buthupogon
AAGGCTGAATGGCTAGTGACTCCGGAAATCCACTAGCCACATTGGCCAGTCAGCAAAAAAGTTAATGTCAAGCCCTGTCAAGGATATATATTTTTAGACATATCTTCAGGATGGAGGATCTTGTTCTGAGCAGTTTCCTGGTATTCACACTTAATCCTTAGACCTTGACTTAAAATAGTTTGACTTAAAAAGAAAGAGAAAGAAGAAACTTCGTCATTAAATAGTTTGCCTGCTTTTTTGCTTAATTTTGTTTAATATCTATACCAACGTGCCCACATATCGCCTGGTAGCTCGACCTCAGATTTAATCTTTATCTTTGTATACGTGCATGCCATGCCAGTTCCCATTTCCCAGCCTCTCCATCAGGTCTGCTGCCCCATTTAAGTGGCTCCAGCTATACTAAATAACTTGATCTCCCACCCAAATCCCTTCTCTCCTCACTGAGCACCCTAAACCAACAGCCACGGGCGTTTTTCAAAAGAAAATCGCTGACTGGCAAAATTCTTTTCAGCAAAGCCGCTCAGCGAGCCGCCTACATGATCAGCTCCTGCTTCATCATCCCTCGGGGATGGAGCCAGTCCAAAAGCCTGGTACATACCCCCCCAAAAAAAAGAAAGAATTCCAAGAACTAGCTAGAAACTCCATAATATATTAAATATGATATGAACAGCTAAGATTCATCCATCTATATATTATGACTTAATAAAAGTCACTATTTTCATTATAATTGGAGGACTAGAAGGGTAGAAGGATTTTTGTCAAGGGTCGGGTTAGCGTTGTCGCATGGAAACCATGAACGGAATACTGTATGGTTCAGAAAAGAAAAGGTCAATAGCTCAGAGCCATTAACATTAGGTTGCGACAGAAGACATACAGTATCTGAAGTCACACCTAGACCTCCTATATAAACATCTAGTAACCACACCTGGCCGCGGCCCATTTAACAAAGGAAATGATAGGAAGTGCAAACATACATGTGCGCAGCAGTCATCTATTTAGGAATGCCACTGTTTATCTTCCAAATGTGTCGTTTAACAATAGAGTTTATCCTGTTGAAAGCTGATGGGGTACGGGGGAAAGGGGAAAAAAATAAACAAAAAAGACGACAAGAAAGTTCATGGCCCAAAGTTCACGAGATACATGAAACCATCAGAACATCAACGTTGTTCTTGGGTTGGCCCAGCTGTTGTTTTTGGCCTAGACCAAATTCCCATGTCCAATGGCGTCCATAGTCAATCAATACATGAAGGGAACAGCCAAGAGGAAGTTGGTGTAGAACACATCTGCTAAGAACACACTCAAACAAAAGTCCCTTTAGAGTAATAACAACTGGACAAATGTGGATGGTTACACTGGAATTTTCTTTTCTTTCCCATACACGCTCCCATCTACGGCAATCCTGACCCCTGCTTAAACTCACAGCCAACTGGCAAAGTCCAACAAGAACAGTGTGAGAACTCTGGGTGTTGAGGCTTCCATTCACGTAACAGCACAGCTGCAAAAGAGTGTGACCAAAGATAATACCAAATTACCAGTAAACTAGCCAATGGCAGTGAACACCTGTACACAACAGATGTTAGAAATGACCCTCAGGCACTTTGACGTCAAAACGTTCCACCAGCATGAAGATGCATGAAAATTGCCTGGTGTGAGAGTTTGACGTCTGGAATAAAAGAGCCGTTGGATGAGAAAGGCTATCCATTATCAGCAAGAGCTTTCAAAGATGACTCTGGTGATCTAATCTCACAAGCGGCCTTAAGAGCTACAGGCAGGAAAAAAACGATCTCCCATTTCATACCACACTGTGATTACATAAGAGGCGTTAGAGCAGAGTAGTTGATGTTAGAGGTGATGTGTTTCGAAACGCTAATGGAGCATTAAGTGAGGCCTAACTTCTGAGCTGGACCTCCTTAGCACACGCTGGCACAGGCTGGTGTTCCATAGAGCAGTTGTTTAGAATACTGCGAGGGCACTTCCACAACTCCGCCACATTTCTGAGCGCGCCTGACGAGTATGGACGGGTGCCGCGGAGAGATTAAACAGCTGTTTTTGCCCCATTACAAACAGTGACATGGAATGAAAAGCTGTGCAATGCGGACACTTTTAGAGGCAAGATGACAGGCAGGTTTATAAGAGTACATGTTGTATGACAGGACGGAATGAGCAGGACGAAAATCTTCTTTCCTGAAAAGCGACTATAGGAAACTGACGATCTGTATTATTTTTGACAATTCCCTCAACTCCCTCGGGCATAGCGAACGTGATGAATGAAGCCTCTCAGTGCGAGATAGCAGCGCACCGTACACTAAAGCCTAAAGCAACCAGGAAGGAAGCATACCATCTGTCAGCAATCCTCTATTCTACACATTGCTTTCCACCATGAGCACGTAGCATTGCAAATGCTAGCTCGAACAAGCTTCGACAAGTTGTAAGTTGTAAGGTGGGGAAGGAAAATAAGAGCTGGACGGAGGTTTGGGGATATTCGTAACTCTCCTGGAAACTATAAATCTTCTCCTGTGTGTCAGACTGCTCTCTCCCACATGTGGATCGTGCCATGAGTTAGCGACGACTCCCACGGGCATTCCACTGTGTACCGCCGCCTGATGCATCCTGCACTTCACAGCTGTTTCCCCATCCTGAAATATTAACTGTGAGCTCCCAGGGCTAGATGGCGCAAAACCGTAGGTTCATTAAACTTCTATCAATAAGTATAATCTGCAGTCTTCACATAGCAATGACAAAAAAAAATTAATAAAGCATTTTGCTTTGTTTCTTACCCCTGCAACCTTCCACAGACAGAATTAAGCACTGATTATGTGATGAAGTCTGGTACAATTTGCTAACAAGGTCAGCCAACTAAAGACATTCGGTACGTTCACATGCACAGTTAAGTCGTGGTACGGTTACATCTTGAATTTTTAGACAAGGCACGTTAGATTTGTACCATACATAGGAACAATTGCTCTACCTCCCCCACCCGCCAGCATTCGCATTGTTTTTTTGTTCTCCGTTCTCGGGTACACTTCTCCAATACTCAGGTGGCAGTATGCACCCACTTTCGTGTGTCACTATTATACAGAAGGGAAAAAGGGACGAAAGAAGTTCCACGCTACGCCTAATACAGTATTAGTGATATTCCAGAAGAAAAAAAAAAGGTCAAGAGCTTGGAACGATTGTGTCCTCACCAATCAAAATGAACCAGACTTTGGGGTCAAGTGTTCTCGGAATCGATCCCTAAAGTGAAAACGTCCTTAACTGAACTGTTGTCCTTGTCCCAATATACAAGCACAGCAGGAGAATACATTTATTTACCATAAGATGTCTGACTCTGCTACGATAGGTGGCGATATGCACCCTTTAAGCTTATAAGTACTGCATTACATTACAGATCAACACACCACGTGCTGTATGCCTTGCTTTTTGTGCAAAGGAGATGCACGTGATCCCTTGTGGAGACGGTATTATTGAAAGGCAGACAACACAACCGTATTGTTAGCAGCTTCTTCTCCTGTTACGCGTTTTGCTTGACTTTTGGATCAACTGTGGAGCATGTGCAGAACACCTAGGCCGATTTGTGTCCGACTGAAATTCAGGAGAAGCTCGACTCCCAACCAGGTTAAAAGTCTGGTTTTAATTGGATTAACACAGCATCGTGTGAACATACTGATAGGAAATAACTTTTAAGTAATGACTGAAAACTGACAACCAGGTAGTTTCTCCCGTACACTGAGATGTAAAGGAGTTTGCCAAGAAGTGTGTTTGCATGGTGGTTCAGAATGGACTGGAATCTGGCATCCTATCCAGTCTGGATTCCTGTTTCACATCCAGGGTTCCTGGGAAAGCATAGTATATGCTAAGATAAATGGAACTGTACAGTTCTTCAGTGAGAACATCCAGATGCCATTTGGTGCCAGGGAGGGATGCCAGACCAGTCAGCCAGCCAGCAATGTGCCAGCCTGTGCCGGGGAGGTGGTGTTAGCCATGCAGCTGCTGGATGTTCAGGATTAAGGAAAATTGTGAGGCTTGTTTTGTTAAGCGCTAAATCTAAGCGCACCCTGTGGTTCAGTAAGAAGAGCGTTGTGGTAAAGCAGAGTTCCCGTACTGCTTCTATCTATGGAGACTGCTCAGAAGCCTGAATCATTACAACAGTAACTCGACCTCTAACCCTAGGGCATATAGAAATAACCAAATGTCCCATGCTTTTAAAAGCTAATCATTAATTTGCCACCACTCTTGTCAGAGTTACTTTTATAACTATGAATCAGGAGGACAATGTGACAAGGGTCTAAGTGTGTTCACAGTATTTCAGCATTCGGGACCAGACATAAGCAACACCCAGTCATGAAAGAAGAGCTGAGCATTACATGTCTGAGATCCCATAATGGGTCTGAAGTCATAACCCAAATCCAGCTCTGGTGGCGGCAGAATCATGGGCATGTCAGTAGCTCGACTGACCTGTAAATCTTTTTTTATATGTTTCATGATCATATCTTTTTGAGCAGTAAGGGATTAGAGAGGCCCATTTAGACGCCACTTATTAGACTTGACCATATGACTAATGATAAACAAGGAATTAGCCACACAAAGTGCGAGATCAACACAACGGTTTCCAGAAGTGCCTGAAGAACACGCTCTTAATCAAACGTAACGGTGTGTTTTTCTCCAACCGAAGTCAGCGGGTGGGATGAACGAGCAGAGCATTCCAATAGAAGGCACTTTCACTGCTCGCTAGAGTTCAGGTGGCCCACAGAGTCCTCCCATTAATTACCAAACCAGCAGGATAGCCTTCAAAACCTCCTTCAAACAGACCACCTCGGCTTCACACTCCTTCAAAAGAGTCTGGGACTGTTGCATTTGATCTGCTGTTTCGGACTGATTATAGCTGGGGTGCAAGTTGTTGTAAATAGGGATGTCTAAAAATATGCTGAGGATTAATGAATGAGGTTTTTGATCAAATTTGACTCCAATCATAGACTATACTGTATACCATGGACAAAACCCCATAGTCACCCATAGGTTTTCTGAAGATCAGTTATGAAGCTCAACCAGATGCTCTTGATGTCGCCATCTGGTCAGGATCTGAGCTAGTTTAGCTTTATCTTAGCTAAAATGCTAAGGTGGCTAACATTTAATTATATATTAACGTTACTTTATATTTAAGGGAACGCCATCATCCATGTCCTACATGAAGTCCCAAGTAGCTTTGGCTCAAATCAGTCACGCTCATAATTTTGGAATGGAATGGAAAATCTAGCTATGGGACCCAAAACAGATTTTTGTACCAGGCTGCCAACATGTGAAACATTATTTCTGTTTTAAATTTAGACATTTTAAAATGGGGGTCTATGGGCATTGACTCACTTTTGTAACCTAGTGGTCTTTCGAGGAACTGCACGAACCCATTTTTCAGAAACGGGGGCTGCCCCTTGACCCTAATGTACACCAAACCTTGGGTGCGTTTTTCAAAATGTTACAAATATCTACAGTCAGGGCTAGAATGAAATCAGCCTCAGCATATAATGTATCTTGAACCATTCTATGCATTTTTACCTACAGTTTGCGGTTCCGTTGTAACAGCTTGTTAGTTAAACAAAATGTAGATACCAAAAATGACTCGTTAGTTTTATGCAAATTCTTTTTCTTTAAAGAAGCCTTGCCAGGCCATTTCTTCCCACCAGCCCAGCACAATCCCTCATTCAGATTCCTAACACTTGGATGGCTTTATCCAATTGCTTGCAAGACATTAACAATAATAATTACAAAGACAATTGCAACGCAAACATAAAATATCTGCCAACAGCCATTGGTTGGTATGATTACTGCATTCATTTAATAAACTTTTAATTTCAGAACAGTCCAAACATGACTTTTAATAAGGTCTGGATATTTAGTAGCGCATCTTTTTATACATTCTATATGATTGATTATGCAGTGGCATGTGTTACTGAATTTGCAATTGAGTGGAAATACTCAATATGTACTTTCCAGGGTTAAGAATGTCTGACTTATGGAGAACTGGTACTTATGAATGAATTGCCATAAAGCCTATCATATCAAACATTTGAATTAAATACACTGATTCATAATAACCAGTGCACACCCTACTTTGTGACTTAATAATAATAATTATTAGTATAATTATTATTATAACCTGCAGTGGTGGGATGTACTTTATTATTATTATTATTATTATTATTGTATTCTTGTGTTTAAGATGCGTTAGTGAAGTGGTTTATATACTGTACAG
Organism: Clarias buthupogon; assembly: GCA_030014345.1. NCBI lineage: Eukaryota > Metazoa > Chordata > Actinopteri > Siluriformes > Clariidae > Clarias > Clarias buthupogon. Next base: position 21,155,640 of record JAQMYK010000015.1, read on the forward strand.
TTGTTTAAGTAAATTCTACAAGAACAAACATTTGACTGTCACTAAATACGAACCACAGGTACCAGTTCTGCCTTGTTTTTACAAATTTGGTTTAAAGCCAACACTTAGTGATGGATCACAAGTACATACTGTACTGTGCAAAAGTCTTGAGCAACACCTCATTTCTTCATATTTCCACCCAAAGAGCCAGACTTTCTTGTATTTTTAACGTAGTAATGAAAAGTTCTCCAGGCTTCCGGACGCTCATTTTCAGTCCAGTCCCTGTATCTGACCCCTTTCAGAGGAATGTTTTTGTTCATTAAGCCACATAGTGACCTATGGATCATTCAAGCATAAAAAAAAATCTAACTTAAGGCATGGACCTGTGAGAAACAGGTGCAGATGATGAAAGATGATCAGGCCGGTGATCAGTATACTGCTGATGCTGAACGCTGAGGGGAAATCAAGTTGCTGTTTAGGTTGTTACATAAACAATCAATTTTTAAATTGTACCTTCAGGAACTTTTCAGCCTGTCGCAGTAAACCATTTGCTCCCATTTCAATTTATTTCATATGAAGGAACGAGGGATGGTTCTAGCCTTTCACACATTACTATACAGTATATACAGTATTAGCTTTAAAGGATCACTTTAAATAATAGGAGTCTATTTAAATATTTTGCATAACATGAGATGCGCAATAATGTCCAACATCTGCAGCAATCTATACTTAAATCAGTAAAAAATCAGAGAAACAAGTTTTGGCCAATCGTATCCAGGTAAACTGGAAATAAAAGGCTTTTGAATGATTCATGGCCATGTTAATGTACGGTATGAAAGCAGGTAATGTAACCCAGCATGTAGGTTTCCTATAGTCACATCTCCTACTTTAATACATGCACACAAACAGACACACATTTCATTTTGTTTTGATGGCTGGACAGTATTTCATAATAATAATAATTTTTTTCCCCGATTTTCTCCCTAATTTAGTCGTATCCAATTCCTCCCCGTCACTAGGGGGCTCCCACATTAAGGCTTCTACTACCACTCAGTCGGTAGGGCCGAAGACCATCACGCGTTTCCTCCGAACCATGTGACACCAGCCGACCGCATCTTTTCGATCTGCTCGCTCACACACCGTTAGGGGCGTCGTAACACACTCGGAGGACAGCGCTATCCGCTCCTTCTGCTTGCGTGAGCTCACAGATGCCCCTGATTGGCTGTAGAGCCGTGATTAATGTGGGAGCACAAAGTACCTCTCATTCCTCCCCTCTGAGAGAGCTCGGCCAATCAGCTCTCTCTAGACCTCAGGCTGTGAGAGGTTACAGCATCACCCGGGAATCGAACCAGCGGTCTCCGGATGATAGGGCGAGCACTTTACCACTGCGCCACTCGGAGGCCAGTATTTAATAATAATTTGATATAACTGGGAAAATGTACTAGAAGGCATAAGAATCAGGAAACTTTACAGATCGATTGAAACAAACCCATCGGAACACAATTTAAGGGGAATTCCTTTAATCATACACCTGAAATATCAGTGCGACAAGCGTGAGAGAGAGATGTGTGGAATTAGGCCAGCAGGATAATCTGGCAAGATGCGACTGGAAAGACCGCGCAGCTCAACGGAGCTCATTTCCTCCTGCCTTTTAATCACACCTTATATAGTGTTATCTTAAGACTGCGGACAGTGGAAAGAATTCCTGTGCTGTGATGATAGTTTTCGTGCTTATCCGCCACCTCATTAGTTTAGATTTTGATACATAGTAAAAATGTTGACGCTGATATTAAATGAATGCATGAACATGTCGGTGATTCAGACGTTGACCGATTCGAAAACATCTTGAGTTTGCAAACCGTTGTAAGGACACGCTTCTCTCTAAAACAAGGATGAGTAAACAATCATGGAAGAGTATTTTGAGAGTCTAAAAATACAACGTTATTTCCGGTAATGGCGTCTAACTGTGACTCGCGGCTAGAGAGATCGGGTATCTCCGGTTTCCCCAGACGACAGCTGAGGTCCTGAGGAGGCTGGGACCAGAGGTGACGGGCAGAGAGAAAGGACTGCTAGTGTTTATTTATAACGGGACAGGCCCCAACAGCGGCGCTCGCTACCATTCAGGAATGGGCTGCGCCCGCTTGTTAAAGGAACTTTGGCTTCATGCTTTGGCAGACACATCAACCAGCGACGCCACTGTCCTACAGGATAGACGCGATGATGGAATAATGTCTGGCGTAAAAAACAAACCAAAAATGAAAAAAAGACAATAGGGCCTTGAGTGAGGGGGGGGGTCAGTCTGGTCTTGAATGAGATCAGCGGGTATTTTAAGCTGCTTCTCTTTAAGAAGGCTGCTTCACACCTTTGGTATGAACTGCGTTACAGCGCTCGACAATGTAAACAAAAGTTTCCCGAAGTACTCTGTGATGAATGTCCAGGGCCGAAAAGGCTCATGGATTCCCCACAGCAGTGTTTCACACTATATACTCACACTAGGACCAGATAATCCAACACCACCTGTTGCCTTGGCACAGGAACAACTGTACCACAGCATGTAGGGTCAAAAGCAGCTTCATTAAGATTGCGACATGCTGTAATAGGAAAGTAATCAATCTTGCGTTTGAACTACCCCACCTTGTTGTTGATTTATTTTTTATTAAAGCACTGCCCCCCCCCCCTTTTTTTTATTCCCAACACCTCCAAGCATACTTGAAAGGTTCTATTTATTAACACAAGTTAAGCTGAGATAACAATCCAAAATGACATAACAATCCAAGCTGAGATAACAATCCAAGTGATGTCAATTACTACCATGAATTCCTGTGTAGATCCCTGCAATCGTTTCTCCATTACACATTGTTCTCTTGCCCTTAGTGTCCGGTTATTCAAAAACTGAAATCCCTAAAAACTCCAACCAAACAGTGCATTCTTCTGTGTTGGCTTTGGATACAATTCCAGCCTGGTGAGAGATTTTACTGTGTATAACCACCTGCTGCCTGTTCCCAAGTTCATGGTCAAAATACCAAGATCTATTCAGGGCTAAGATCATAATTAACTGGGATTGAGCTGGAAGCCTATGTGAATTTTTTTTTAAAAGTCCACCAATGTACTGTATAGCAATCTGTAAACATGTGGATGGAGAAGATTAGAAACCGAACAGATGTCGTAGACCATCCTTTTAAATAAAGCAAAGACTAGATCACATATACTGTAGAACATTTTGCTGGCAGGATCTCAAACTTGGAGGAAGATAAAAGCGTTTTTTAATCCCTTTTAAGTTTCTAAATCATCCTTTTAACTAGAATTGTTTATCAAGTTGATGTCCCTCACCTGCTTTCTCTGGAACAAGGGAAAACTTGTCTGGAACAAAGTTTAAAAGTCAGACAAGTACTGATTTCTCCTAGCAGTTTTAAATGGCAAATCAAGACAGTAAACACTACCGAGTGATTAAATACTGTTCAGACATTCAAGATCATAGTTTGTCCTATGTTTCCCTTGAGGATATGAATGTGTAGTGTTATGTTCATGGACATGGCCCTTAAATGCGACCTATTATGCAAAACTCACTGATCATTTTTAGTGTGCGCATGTACAAAAAAAAATCCTTGCTTTTTATCTTTTATTTTTTCACTGATTGTTTTGGTTTTAAACATTTAAATTAATTGTCACCTAATGTGACCTCATACAGTATAAGAAGATCTGCTCCCCAGCCTGTTGCGCAGCTTTGCTGTTCTCTGAAAGGTAAGCTCAGCGGTAGCTTATTTACATATTATTTTATTTTATTTATTTACGCCTATTTCGGACGCTAATCCTGCCGATTCTACTCTATGGATCCGAAACGTGGACGGTGTTGAAGGCGGACCTCAA
>JAQMYK010000015.1:21173540-21189149 GCA_030014345.1 Clarias buthupogon
CTGTTTTAAATCTGTCAGAGCGCGCGCGCTTGTAATTGTGTGCGCGTTAACTGTGTAATTGCATCAGTTCATAGTTGCGTCGGTTCTGCGCATATATGAAAACATGATCACCAAAATGATTTTATGAAATCTATAGTTCAAAGTTTGTTTAATACATTTATTTGTTTAATGATTTTTTTTAATTAATTGTAAAACCATTTATTATTATTTTATTTATTTATATATATTTTTTTTTACGTGGTCAGCACCGCGGGCCGCATTTGCATTTGTGACGGGCCGCAGGTTGAGAACCACTGGTATATCCATTACTAATCCATTATTAGTATATTAATTATAGTACTGTATAGCCTCGTGCCTGTGCCGCCTCCTGGTGTAGGCTCCAGGCCCCTCGTTAGCGACAATTCATTTCTTTGCATTATACAAGTTTAATTCTAGAGCGTTAAAGCTTCAGTTTTATATCGTAGCTTTAATTAACGCAAAGCCGTTCAATGACTTTCGGACCCAAAATCTGGGTCAAAGGTTTACTACATGCTATGCATGACTAGGGATGTTAATGATTAATCATTAATCGACTCATTTGCTCAGTTAAAACATTCTTAGCTTTGTTTTGCATAATAATGCTCCGTAGCTCGCATATTTATTAGATTTGCATTGATGCATTGCATTCATACACTTGCACTTAAGGTACAATAATAAACAATATTGGACATTGAATTAGTTTTTTTCCCAGCAGACTCGATGGAGACTTCAGCATATTTTCAACAGCTTAGCAGTGTTACAGATATATATATATATATATTAAAAAAAAGAATCATCCCAGGCCATTTTATTCAATCAGTATTGTTGATAGAGAGAAGGTATTGATGTTCTGGCCTTGTCAAGGCTGTGAAATGTTGTGCGAGCACTGATGCCAGATTGGGTGGTTTTCCTGTAGCTACTTTTATTACATTTGGCCGAAAAATGTGTTTTGAGTTGGAAATCAACATTACTGAAGCTAAATCCAGTGAAAGAATGTACTCCAGTACGAGTTGTAGAACTGATATTAGTTGGGTGTGTTTTATTAGCTTTTTTTTTTTTTTTTAACAATGTGACCTGGCAAGAACACGGAGTTTGAGCGAGCGAAAATGTAATTTGTGCACATGCAGAAAAACAGTTCTCTCTCATTTCATTCGACAGCCAAATTGATCCACATGCAGTGGCAATAAAATGGTATTTCGCACTATGATGATTAATCTCACCACATGGAGAGAGCTGATCAAACTTGGTCCTTTACACCATTGTTAAAGTTGTTTTTCTTTTAAAATAATATACTTTGTTTGCTTAAACTGTTTGAGGCTCATTAATTTGTCTCACATGACTAATTAGGAAAAAAGTGCATCTTAATCGATTATTGATTGATAATGAATTCAATAGATGAAGCCAATCCAAATAGCATAAAAACATTTTTGTTTTAGATTTTTTTTTTGAAACACTGTCAACTATTGCTTACTCAGCCAAGTGGTTTTATTTGGCTTTGCAGCATCAGACAGACTGGAAATGTACATTATGTCGAGTGTACAGTAGCTTAGATTTATTAGCCACCCGCAATGAAGTCTTGGGTGGCAGGTTTGCCTTTGATTCAATCACAGAGACCTCCAGCCACACGCCGAGACCACTGCTGTCTGATCTGACGCCGTGACAGAATGTCTCAGTGTGACGTAAAGAGGGTCTGACAGCAGGTGGTTCGTGGTGGTGCTGCAGGGGGAGGAGGGTCGGGGTGGGGGGGGGGTTGTTGTAGTATGTGTGTGTTGGAGGAGAGACAATGGTGTGAGGTCTTCTTCTGCATCGGGCGCTGATGTGAGTTAGCGCTGACTCGTGTCCGCGCTTGCAAGGAGCGCCGTGCCAGCTGTGTTTGCAGTCTGTCCCGTAACTCTGAACGGCTCACAGATGAAAAGTCTGAGGATCCCGCGACCACGCATCACAGATTAGACACAAGCTGATTTGATCACACCAGACAGAGATGCAGATGTGAGAGGCGTGAGAGAGGTTTGAGTAAATAGTTTGGCTGAATATACTGTAATTAAAAAAATAAATAAATAAAAAAAAAAACAGTGTTGACTGTGGTATGTGGATATTCTCTCAAGCTGTGGGGTCTGATAGTGGGTTGTTGCCCTCAATCTAAACCACAGACACACCTTATTTCAGGATGAACAAATGCAGAGCTGGAATGTTTGGTTTGGCCTTGTTTCTTCACACAAACACTGGTTTTCATTTATTCTACTAAAATACTACAGCTCTGGTACGAGCACAAGTGCTGAAAACTACAAAACATTAAATATAAGCCAATCAACATCGATACTGTGCTAGACAAATACAGTACAGCTCTAACATTACGCAATGAGTGATAACATTGCAGTAATGCTTATAAAAGTAGATAACATAAGCCTAATATTAAACTGCACACTGAAACGCGGGCCACCCAGGAACTCCTTAAATGGCCCAAACATGTGGAAATGGCTTGAAGCGAGGTCAGGACTGTACGGGGGGATGTGGCACTAACTCCCAGCCGAGTTCCTGTAATGTACAAGTGGTGCTGGTGGATGATTGATGATTTTGTCTTTCAAAAGTTATCCGTCGATTTTCAAGAATGAGGAATTCCGATCGCCGAATGTTCACGGGAATGACTGCAGTGGGCTCAGAGCCGCCTCAGCCAGGACTGTCGTTCCCAGACGTATGGCATTTTGTATCATTTAAATGTTTTACTGTGGATATTAGTCTCATCACTGGATTCACATCGTTGTTCAGCAGTCCCAAGTCCCAGTTTGACTTGAACACACCATGAACGTGGTATGACGTTCTGTTTTTACTAAACAGAAATTGCAAAACAATGTGACGCAAGAGGAGTAAAACCCTATTTTTTATTAAATTTTTCTTTTTTTTTACACAATAAAATAATCAACTTTGGTATAGGAACATCATCTCCATTTCTTATCGTTGCATCCTGTACTTAAACAATAGTAAATACGCACTGTGAAATGGGTTATTCTTTAATTCTTGCTCCAATGCATAATGTAGTCTTTAAAAAAATTTTTTTTTTTTTTAAGGGTTTAATGTACCTCTACTTTACTGACGAGTGACTTACGGCTTACGCTTTGAACAGCGGAGGTGCTTTGAGGGAGACACCAGGGGTTAGAGTGGAGCGAGTGCAAATAAACACGTCTGGAAAGAATTCACACTAATCAACCATGACAAATTTCATTTCCCACACTGAGGTTTGTCCTTGTGTAAGACTCCTGTTCATATTTACACACTTTTACATTATGTGCAGTAGCGTAACGGTATACAAGCTTTACATTAGACTTATAGCACAATATTAATATTTATGCAAATCTTCAAAGATTTAGGAATGTAGAATCCTTACTAAAATTTGAGTTGCCTTTAAACAACAATTTACACAGCACTGACTTTGAGCAGCAATGGTGCCAACTGTAAATGTAGTCACTCGAAGAAATCTTTGTGTTATTGTTTGCATAACAGAGAATTAAATGACCTTTAACAGACTGACATGCCTTAAAGGTCTCATATTTTTCTATTTTTGTAACAAGTTAACACAGGCCTCAGAGCTCAACCAGAGTGTGTATGTGTGTGTGTGTGTGTGTGTGTGTGTGTGTATTAATGCTCCAGCTAAAAACCCCTCAGATAATGCATTCTTTTATATCTAAAACTCCTTTTATTTCACTCCTTCTTCGAATGAACCGTTTCAGTGTCTATGTAAATGAGCTACTGCTGAGCCACACCCCTCCACTGAACAGCAGGGCTGAGCAATAAGTCGGGGAGGGGAGGGGGGATCTTCTTATATGAGGTCACATTAGGGGAAAAGTTTTATATGTTTGTTTATTCCTTAGACCATACACAAATGAAAAAAGGGAATAAAGCAGAATGTCTAATCTGAATATCTAAAACTGACCAAAAAGTAAATAATTCCATTTAAATATTTTACTAAATGAAAAATATCCAAATGATATTTGAAATCCGGAACTGTATTTAAATGACATCTGATGTTAATCAATGGCTTAGATGTAGGTGAAAGGTTTCAAGTTAATTTTTAGAATCATTAGGCTTTGATTTTGATTAATTTAAATAAAAAAATTTTCAAATACCAATTAATAGTTTTAAAACACAACTGAAAAAATATATATTTAAAAATCTCAGTCAATGCTAGAGTTAAGAAATTTCAATCGCACCAATTTGAATTTGTCACACTAGTATTTTAAAATGTACAAACCTTGAATTTCTCGGACATTTCCTTTTTGTTTGACAACAAGCCAAATTTATAATGCTGTAATTTTCATTATGTAAGGCAACTTTGGTACCCAAGTTCAAAACACTAAATAATGAGGTACAATATAAACCATCAAGCAAAATTTCTTATGTTTTCTGCCAAGGTTCTTACAATCAATTCATTTTCAGTACAAAGGATGTGCCGAGTGTGAGATAAGGCCTGTGGGCATCTGGTGGGAATGCTGGCGAGATCCCCCAGAATGGGGTGGGGATGGTTTAGGAATGACACGGACAGTCAGGAATGGGAATGAATTTCAAAAACCCAGCTTTTTTTCTTTTAATCAGAAGCTTCTAATCCCCAAGTGTTCACCCTGAGCGTGAAACCATAAACCATAAACCACTCAAAGTTGACACGAAATCCACAAAGCAGATTTACGTTAGGAAGAAGTCCTAAATTCTTCAGCCTCCGCACACAACTCTACCGAGGTTCCCGGGATCTTGATACCGTAATCTTGATAATACAAGGTGTCCTAAAGGCCTAAAGGATGATATGCGGCAAAATAGAAAACGATCCGTCACAACATCCTGGGACGAGGCCATGCAGTGTTATAACCCGGGAGTAAATGTGGACCATAATAATGGCTGATGGTCATAATGAGGGTGCTAGACACCACCAGAGTGCGTGCATGTCAACACGGAAAGTTGACATGGCAAGTGTGATTCTGCTGAAGCGACAGTCGTCACCAATTACGCATCAGTTAGACTAATTACACCAAGCGGTTCTGCGGTTCCTCCTCAGTGCAGTTCCTTTAAATCAAGGAGGTAAGCACTTGACTTTACTTTACACTGGGTGATTTTTAAGATTTTCTGCAACCCTTTATGTACCTTTTTGAGCATCCTTTTTTTTTGGCTTTTGGTTGATTTAATCATCTGTGCACTGTGGAACCAAACCAAAAAGCACATTAAGAAACAGGATAACTTTAGCTCTGACCTAAACAGACTAGAACATGCCAAATATAAAAGTGCCAAATTATGCCCTGTACAGGACAGTCCTCTAACTCACTCATCATAAAACTTAGCAATGCAGTTTTGGTTGGAACAACGCAAGCCATTCAGGCATTTTCAGGTTCTATAAGCACAAACAAGACCCCTTTAGCCTACTGCACAAGACCAAGATTTGAATCTTGAGTTCACGATACACAAGTCAATCAGTTTCATGCAATTCTAAATTGTTGTTGGACCACGCCCACTTTTGGATTAAATCTGAATGCACAAAAAGATCAGAATCTTTGGGGCACTACAAAAATACAGATTTAGTCAGATCCAGCATGGATACACCTTTTATTTAAGGCAGCTACTATATTTGACCAAGCCAACAGTTATTATGCAATGTCTTCATTCTGTGTGCAATTAAAGCGTGCCATTAAACAGAGTACACGTGTATGCATTACATCAATTTAACAACCTGCTGATAAATTATTAATCAAAGGCATTAAAGGATTTCACATGATCCTTGCTGAGGGTTTACAGTCTGGACACCTCTGCCTTGTAGGCAGGTTAAGTCTAAACGTAAAGGTCAAACATTTAAAATCTCAAGTTACTGCAAAAGCCTTATACATTTTTTTTTTAAAAAGAAGAAAAAAAAGCTAAATTTCACACAAGTGTTTACTTGTATACAACTATTTTAATGGTGCATACTAGGGATGGGAATCACCAGGGACCAAATGATACAATCTGATCACGATACCTTGGTGCTGATTCAGGCTGTGTTGCAATTTTATTAGAATCACGATTTTATAAATATATTGATTTAATATAAACAAACTTAAGCAAATAATTTGCTCCTATTACACAGGATATTATGTGCATGCCAATGTGTGAATAGCTTATATCGCACCACCTGTAGGATTATAGAGGTACTAGAACATTTTAGTGCCTCAAATGCAAACATATATAAATTTTAAAAAATAATAATAATAACATCTATTTTGAAGTCAATGTGGTACTTGAATTGCCACACAGAATATACATAATCATAATCAGATTACATTATATTACATCATATTATATCATATTTTCTTTTATATAGAAATAAATATCATCAGTTTAAGTTCAGCACGTTTACATTCTTTGCTTATTCATCCCATTTTAACATCTTTCTCTCCATCACGATCTTTTTACAGCTCCACCGCAGAGAAATCACCGGCACGGCCAAGCACAGCAAAGAATCCAGTAGCAATTACCAACCACCTGATTGCTAACAGAGAGGCGGGGAAGACTCGGATGTGCTAGTAAACTAAAAGATAATAAAAAGCATTTACTGCTGTTTTGTCGGAGCTGGTGGATATTTACGACCCACTGAAATTCCAATTGCGCAGCTGGGTTGCTTTTAGAAACTAGCTCAATTGAATCCAATAAGTCATGTAATAAGTAGTAAAGTTGAGCTACAGTGAAAATAATGATGTCCCTATCCTGGATAATGCAGTGATCAAGCCAATACAATAGCTTTCTGTTTAAAAAGAAAAGGATGTGTAAAGTCCTTTTGTTATGCAATGACGTTTGCACTTCAATCAATTATAACGAGACGGACTTAAACGTTAAATGGACATTCCATGGTAGAAATTTCCAATATAGCTGGCGGTACATAACAGTTATTACATTTCATATTAAGACTTCCGTTCATTTATAACGCCATGTCTGACCTCGTTTTTTTTGTTTGTTTTGTTTTTTTGTTTTATCCAAACCTCTGAAATCAATTCTTGTTTTCTGCAGTTAAGGCACATTCATGTCTCTAATCAGCCCTTTTTTTCCTAGACAAAATGATAGTGGTATCTAAGGGGTGATAAAATAACCTGTGTAAATGTATTAGTTAGTCCCTCAAGAGAATGAATGCACAACTGTGCTGCCCAGTCTGAAATCCCCCCCCCTCCCCCACCAAACTTAATTGACTAAGCCAAAAAAGAGATAGCTAACATGTTATAATATTCATGTTCAGCTAGTTAAGCAGCAAAATACAGTACAAAATAAAACTAGCAAAGGTTGCATTTGCATAATCAACAAAAACGTGTTGCTTAATATTTATTGTAAGCTCAAAGGTTGGGTCCGAGCACTGCAAATAAAAATATTAATTAGCTACAGTGCTGCACGATTAATTAAAATCAAGATACGGACCAGTGCAATTATCTAATCGCAAAAGGCCACAATTTTTAGTAGGTAACTCTACATATGTAGAGTACATATTTACATAGAGTTTGTCAGCAAAATATTTATTTTTTTAGCAGTGATCTTTTTGCCATTGTTTGCTTTTAACCTAGATTAATATCCTTAAATTAAAAAAATGGTAAATGTAATAGTTAGATATCACAGTTAAAATCCCAAACTCAATGTGTTTTTACATAATTGATGTTAATTTTGGAAATCGCGTAGCCATACCTAGCTAGGTTCCTGTAGAAACGTTATGTAATAGCTTTGCACAGGGATTTATTTTGAATCTTGGCCAATGGTATGTACTACTTACACTACTTAAACTATACCCTTATTTGTTTTTTGCTTTTTTCTAAAAGTAAAAATAAATATTTTCCTGGATAACAATAAATTATATTCAAAGTGTTCATCTAAAAATATATGACATGTTGTTCTTATATATTTTTTAAATAAAAATTTTATAAAAAAAAAAAAAAAAAAAAGACAAAGCGCTACAGCCCTTCCTGTTGGATTACTTTCTTAAAAACTGTACAATTGTGTTTCTATAAATTCGACAGTGACCGTATTGGCAAACAAGACAGAACACAGCTAGGTATCATTAAAGCTAATTGCTCGCTTGACTGAGTTAACCACCTAAGTAATATAACTCTCAACAAAGCGGAGTGCCTCAAGGGTGGATATTAGGTCCTTTTGCATTCCTATTAAACTGTGAAAGCCCTTTTCTGTGTAAGGTGGCAAAAAAAAAAAAAAAGGTTTACGACCAGCACCCGCCAGTCAAGGTGTTCACACTCGAGTGTTCCGTGTGTGCATGGAAATAAAGCTGGGAAAGTTTACAGGCATGCACAACGTCTATGAATAGCCGAGTTCCTATGGACAAGATTAGATCAGGAGAAGGACGCTGCAGAAGGCGCACAATAATCAGTGTCAAATCAGTGTGTAAGTGAAGTTAACCTGAACCACTGTGTGTGTGTGTGTGTGTGTGTGTGTGATCCTTTAGCACTAATCAGGATTACAACTGTGGTTATATGGTGATGGCTGCATCTTAGCTAAAAAGCTGCATTCAAATTCTTACACGTTACAATGAAACAAAGTTTTGGCACCCTTTATTTTCTAAGAATGCACCAGCTGAAGAAAGGCGAGGGTCACTGTGGATATCAGTGAGATAACCTACTCAAAGGAGTGGTTTTGCACTTTATACACACAAGGTGTATCAATCAAAGCAGCTCACTAGGACATCAAAACATTATAGCGCACTTACGTTAATGAGATGCGACCCGATGACCATGAGGATCAAAACAGAAAGTCCTCGCGCTCCGGTTCGAGTCCCCATTTTTCCCCCCCCAGGTGGAACAGGGACCGAGAAGTTCTCAGCACGAGCCGCCTGCACGAGAAAGTTTGTCTTTTTGCGCGGAAAAGCGGTGCCGTGTCTCCGTGCCGCGCGCTCATCCACCGACCCGAGCCGTGAGCGTGTGCGGCGGGAGCTTTTCCCAAACCTGCCGGGGGTCGCGATATCTGAGTCGGGCTTCCTGTGTTATTCTACGGAGACGAAAAGTTGTACAAAGCTGTCTGATGTAGAGAAGCGGAGCGGAAAAAAAGCACGCATCGGATCTACAGCGAAGAAACGCCACCTAGGGCTACAAAAAAAAGTGGTTGGGTTGCCAGATACGTGACACTGTAAACCCTCATTTTAAAAGTTTGCTGCGGCTCAAAACGAAACGAATAGAAATACACTGTAGTATTGAGAATTAAATACTTTAATTAGATTTATTTTCCTAAATCCCATTTTGGTATTAACAATTAAACTTTTATTTAAACACCGGAGAATGTGTTTAGAGTAAATCTGGCAACCATAAATATTAACATTTCTGAATGTAACTTTTGGAAACAATGTTACTGATGCGATACAAGATGAAAACATCGTTTTGTTTAAATTGTTTAAATTTTAAAATTATTACGTTAAGGACAATATCTGCCACAGAAAAGCAGTGAGGGTTTATATACAGAAATACCGTATTCATTTAGTTATGGTTCTGGTTGTTGTCGCCCTCTTCTGTTCATTAAATATACTGCAGTCACTACAGAAAATGTAGTCGTAATTTTAGTCTTTCCAAATTAGTCGCCTACTCGTTAAAAAAAAAAAAAAGGGTCGGAAAAACAGTTATCACAGTTATTATCGACGGTTCGAGCCCCAGCTCTATCAGGTTGCCATTGTTGGGCCCTGGTGTGTGTGTGTGTGTATATATATATATATATTATAATGTACATGTGACAAATATTTTTTTTTTATTATATTAGCAATATTAAAGACAGATTTTTGTTTCTGCAATACACAGTATATTAAACTGTTATTGGGAGTCACATTTAGACAATTTATGTTTAAATGAATACTTTAGTCTTGTTTATATACAAACTTCTCATGTAACTTTTAAAATCACCCAAAGGTTTATTTAGCATACCAATCTTCTGGATTAGATTAGTTCATTCGTTCATCTTCTATACCACCTATCGTGTTAGTGTGTCGTGAGGGGGTCTGGAATCCCAGGAGACTTTGGGCCAGTAGAAAGTTTTTTCAAGCTTAACATCCCTGTACATAAAATTGCTTAAAATTGAGTTTGGTTGAAAACCTATGTTTCCTAGAACAGTATTTCCCAGTAGACTAAAAAGAGCAAGAAAGATTCCTTTAGTTTTTAGTCACTTACATTTCATAATGTTGAAAATATAATGAAATATCCAGGTATTTCATTAGTCATATTGTAAATCTAGACTTTAGGCATTATGTAATGTGTTCAAGGTTTGAAATAACCAAGGTATTCATGGAGTCAGTTTTTGGTTGTTTTTGGGTTGTTTGCCTATAATGTTTAAGAACCTTTCATTTATCCATCTATAATAGCTACTTTATGCTTGGGTTTGCAAAAGGTCACCCAGGAACACTGGGTATGAGGTAGGAACACATCCTGGATGGAACAGTGGTCCATCACAGAGCTTCATGCATCCACAGATTCACACTCTCCCTCAAACCTAGTGCCAAATTAGTGTACCCAGTTCACTTAAGTCTTTAGAGTAGGGAAGAAATCCAGACGAAACCCACAAAGACAGTAATAAAAACTCAAACTGGATCAAACTGTTCTGTCTTTTATTTATTTATTTATTTTTGGTAATTTGAAAGTCAATTTATGAATATATGTTTGCTTTATCTCCTTTTAGATTCTCCTTTATTTTAGAGGAATACATTACATTAAACCTTGACTGTTTCACACATGCTCCTCCCAAATCACAGCAGATGACGTGTCATGGATATAGTTCACATGGGTTTCTGGGTTGGAATAGAAAGGGGCCTGCTTTCTTCCAGGTTAGCTTTTTCTGATACAGATGAAGAATTCAAGATTTTGGACAATAATCACCCGAGGATAAAACGTCTTACTTATGCGATAACAGTGACATCCAGTGGACAAATGTGTTATTGCAGCAGATGGGATTAGAGTTTTTTTTTTTTTTTTAAGTTTGAATGAATAAATGAATGAATTAATGTATAAATATATAATAAATAAATAAAATCATGCAGATACAGGTTAAAAGCTTCAGTTAATGTCCAAATCAAACATCAGACTGCAAAGAAAAATGTCATCATTGTGACATTGTGACTGTTGTATTATTATTAGTGCCAAACAGGATGGTTTGTGTTTTTCAAGATTTAGTGTAGAAAAGAAAAAAAATCAAGTGAGCTGCAGTTCAGTGGACAGAAACTACTTGTTGAATAGAGAGGTCAGAGATGAATGAGCAGCCAGCCTAGTTGGAGCAGACAGGGTGTCTACAGAAATCAAATAACTCTTTACAATGGTGATGAGCAGGAAAGTATCTAAGAATTCCTAGTTTACTGAACTTTGAGATGGATAGGATACACAGGCAGAAGAACATATTAGGTTCTACTCCTGCAAGCCAAGGACAGGAATCTGAGGCTGCAGTTGCCCCAAATCACAAAAACTGGACAGTAGAAGAAGGCCAGGCAATGTTTTTCTATAAGAAAAGAGTAATTGCATATTACCCGTGGTATTTATGTAATTCAAATAATAGTAGTTAACTACTATATATAGTATACTTAACTATATTTAAAACAGGCCACATTCCTTAGACTTGTATGCATTTATCATTTTTGATGCATCTGTATCTTAAATACTTTTTTCTCCCTTTAAAATGGTTTTGGTATTTCTTGCAATTATCTCTCTCTCTCTCGCTCTCTCTCTCTCAGTTCACCTTCTCTGATTTACATTATCTATAATTCAGGTGGTTTAAACAGCTACTACACAGTAATAAAGCAATTGTGGTATAAACAAGTGTGCTAAAAGCTTATTGATTTTAAAAATGTCCTAAAAGGTAATTGAGAACTTTTTTTTTCCGTAAATCCTATAGCACGGAGGCTATTTTGTGCCCACTTTAACAGGATTTATTCTGGGTAATTTAATGAAAACTTTACAGGAAAACAAGCAAAGAATAAGGCAGCTTTGTTGAAGCAAGAAATAGAGGCATGTAGAGGACCACAAGGTGATCAAGAAAAGCTGGTTGTACAGAGTGTATTTTAAGAAAAGTCAGCCTTGTCAATCCAGTACTTGAAAATGTTTACAGAGAACACAAGCATTTCTAAGTCTTTGGGACTCCAGTAAACCACAGTGAGAGCCATTATCCACAGATGTAGAAAACTTGAAACCTTCCCAGGAGTGGCCAGTCTACCAAAATTATTCCAAGAGCACAACGACGATTCATCCAGGAACTCATAAAAGACCTTAGAACAATATCTAAAGAGCTACAGCCCTCACTTGCCTCAGTTAAGGTCAGTGCTCATGGTTCAACAATAAGAAATAATCATTAGGTTTAGGAGCAATTACCTTTTTCACACAGGTCCAGACAGGTTTGTACAGCTTTTCCCCTTAATAAATGAAATAAATAATTAATTTAAAACTTTTTTTTTGTACTTGGGTTATCTTTGTGTAATATTAAAATTAGTTTCATCAGCTGAAAACAGGTGGCACAGTGTCTTAGTGGTAGGCACTATTTCTTTACACCCCCCCAGGGTCAGGGTTCGATTTTTGGTCTGTGTGCATGTTCTCCCTGTGCTTGGCGGGTTTCCCCCAAGACCTCTGGTTTCCTTCCACAGTTAAAAGATATGCACATTAGGCTTGTGTGTTATGGATTGTCACCCCATCCAGGGTGTAGTGTACCACATGCCCTAATTTCTCCTGTGATAGGCTCCATGACCCTGTACACATAATAAAGCGGTATAGAAAATGAGTGAGTGAGTGAGTGAGTGATCTGAAGAAAGGAAGGGGGCAGCATGGTATATTTATTTATTTATAATTACTTTGAATGAACTATACTTTTGTGCATTCTTTAGTCAGACTATGTATAACACTACTACATTTGTAGTAATTTATTAAGTTATTTAATATGACACTGAAGCACACTGCTGAGAGAGTATCAGGTAGCCCCGCCTTTCAATCCACAATCTTATGTATATGCAGATTGTCACCAGTTCTCTATCCAATCAGAGCGCGGTATGATAATTACACAGTACAGGTACACAGGTGTGCAGAGTCAGGTACGCACGAGGAAGTTTTTCTTAGACCCCGATCTCAAGACTTCAGTAACAGGAGAAAGAAACAAAGAAGAAGAAGATTATCGAATATTATATTTTATTATATTCGGCACTGTTTTTTTTAAGTAAGATATTAATATTGTGGTATATTTAGTTTAGAGCGAGTAGGTCACGTGCGTACGTTTGTTTTTTTTCCCCCTCACGAGACGGGTGTTAATATGAAATCCATGGAGAGAAACGCTGGTTAGCTCGCGCAAAGTGTGGAGGACGAAATGTCACCGTTAACGCGAGGTGTAAGAGGTGTGTGAAGTGTGTGAAGTCTTGGAGGTTTCCGCGGTGATGGAGACCGACTCGGTGAGGCTGGAGTCGAGTGTGTGGCTCGGGAATAAGCGGCACCGCGCGCTGCTCAGCGGCTGGCGCTTCAGCTGGACCGAGCTGGACAAGAAGAACCGAGAGAAGAACACCGGTGAGTCTTCATCCTGCTCCTTCACACACACACACGTCTTCTTTCCCTTTCAGATCTATATGGCTGATACATCATTGACCACTTTTAAATGCAAATGCACTTGATTTCCTTTTTTTGTTTTTAACAAGAAATTGACAACTTGGATTGTAAATGAGGTGCAGAAAGTTTACACGTGCTTCCAATATGCATGTGGATTTTAGGCAGGTCATGCATTAGCTTATGGTTATGATCCAGTTATTTGTCACATGTACCTTACAGCACAGTGAAATGACCTTTTCGCATATCCAAGATAGGACACGGGTCAGAGCGCAGGGTCAGTCCGGACGCAGCGCCCCTGGAGCAGACCGGGTTAAGGTTCTCAACAGTGGCAACTTTACTGACCTTACGATCAGTAACCCACAGACTTAACCGTTTGAGCCACCACTGCCCTTATGTTTTAAACATACACTGCATGGACAAAATTGTTGACCAAACCTGTTAATTATTGAATTCAGGTGTTTCAGTCAGGCTCCTTATCCCCAGTGAAGGGCAATCTTAATGCTTCACCATGCCAAGACATTTTAGACAATTCCATGCTTTGTGACAACAGTTTGGTGAAGGCCCCTTTCTATTCCAACATGACGGTCTGTGCCCCAGTGCACAAAGCAAGGACTATAAAGACATGATTTGATGAGTTTGGTGTGGAAGAACTTGACTGGCCCGCACACAGAGCCCTGACTTCAACCCCGTCGAGCACCTTTGGAATGAACTGGAACGGATATTGCGAGCCGTGCCTTCTCGTCCAACGTCAGTGCCTGACCTCATAAATGTTGAATACTGAATGGGCAGGATTTCCCATAGAAACACTCCAAAATCTTGTGGACAGACTTCCAAGAAGAGTGCAAGCTGTTATAGCTTTAAACAGAGGACATACGCCATATTGAAATGAAGTATATGTATTTGCATATAATGTCATTGCAGGTTTAGCCAAATACATTTTTGTAGGTCTCTAATGAAGGGCTCTCTTCAACACACACACAAAGCATTTTTTTTTATTCATGTGCCTGTGTGCACTGCGTTTACAGTACATGTTCTCCCAGTGCTTGAAGGGTTTCCTCTGGGTCGTCCAAAGACATGCACATTAGGCTAATTGGCATTCCCAAATTGCCCATAGTGTGTTAAAGAGTGTGTGTTTGTGCTCTGTGATGGATTGGCACCCTGTTCAGAGTGTACGGCGCCTTGAGCCATAAGTATCCTGGGATAGACTCCAGGCCCCTGAATACAGAATAAAGTGGTATAGACGGTGAGTGAGTGAGAGAGATCCCAATAAGACTCTGGTTGATTGATGATTTTTTTTTTACTGTTTTGTTAATTGGAAGGCTTTCAAGAATGTTCATTTTATGCAAATGATTTATTATCCAATTAAATATCTATTCACAAAGTATATGAAGTAAGTTATTATTTAAACACTCTTACCAAGTAACACTTTGTAGTGCAAAATGTTCATAATAAGTTGTCCACTAGTCTCCTATAAATCTCAAATGAATAGCCTGAACATTAGAGGTGCTTGCTCTACATTTGTCCAGCCCTGCTATTATTTGTGAATAATGAACATGTACAATAGCTATTGTCTGGTTTCAATTACATGAAATCTTGGCCATTTTCAGTGATCATCTCTGTAAGAAGCCAAAATAATTTTTAAAAAAGCCAACCCTGAGTACCCTGGGAAAGTTCCATGTAAGAATATTACAGGTTTAATACTTTAAAATCTTTTCATTCTTGGGTTTTTGGAAAGTAAAGAAACTGTCTACAGAGAAGGCAGGATTTATTGGATGCAGCTTAAGATAGGGTTGGGTGATTTGGAAAAAGAAAATGATATCATTAAAACGTATCACAATATACAGTGATATAAATGTTAATACCTTTCTTTTTATTAAATTTTTTTGTGTGTAAAAACAATAAAAAATACTCTGATTGTAGCCGGTCTAACATCATTAACTTTTTTTTCACCATGTCATTATTAAAAAAAAAACAAAAAAAAAACAATATTAAGTACCCCCCCCCCCCCTTAATGCTTGCAGGGGATTTAAGACAGTAAGTTGCAGCCAAGTGT
>JAQMYK010000015.1:21189249-21199706 GCA_030014345.1 Clarias buthupogon
CCACCCTTGATTAAGTGATAGTCAACAGGTGTGCAGACCTCTATAAAAGCAGAAGTTTTGGCAGTTTGCTGGTCTGGAACATTTAGGTGTGTTAACACAATGCCAAGAGGACAAGACATAATCAGTGGTCTTGGAGAAGCAATCTGGAAGTGAAGTGCGGGGATGATTTGTGCTTGTTTTTGCAGTCACGGGACCTGAGCACCTTTTAAACATTGAATTAACCATCAACTCCTCTGCATACCAGAGTATTCTAGAGTCCAATTTGAGGCCATCTGTCCGACAGCTAAAGCTTGGTCGCTGTTGGGTTGAACAGGACAATGACCCAAAGGTCACCAGTAAACCACTACATCAGAAAGAAAAAAAATGTGTCAAGGTTTTGGAATGGCCTAGTGAAAATCCAAACCTCAACTCGATTGAAATGCTTTGGAGGGACCTTCAGAGAGCTGTGATAAGCAAATGTCCAAAAACCTCAATAAACTCAAGCAATGATGTTGGCCGAAAATTCCTCCATAATAATGTGAAACTGATTATTATCATTGAGTTAGTTATTGAGGCTATGATGATCTAGCCTGAATTCAAATGTGATATTATTTTTATAGTTCCACAAACACCATTATTATTATTATTACCAGATTATGACTTGTTTGTTCATTAAACCAATTTTGTTTACGACTGATGGAACTAACTGTGAAAGCTGGCGACCGATAGTTGGTGTAATTAACAGGGATGAAAGCAGTTTTAAATTCTTACTGGTACTTTGTGGTCAAAAGGTGAGGAAAATAAGCCATGGAAGTGGTGGACAGACCTGTAAATGTTGTCATTTTTTCTTTGAATTCAAACTTTTTCCACTTATCTGAATATCAGCTCTGTTAACTTCCAGGTTCTGGCGTTGAATCCCAAACAGCATAAAATGGAAAGCTAGTGCGCTATAAAGGGTATACAATCAAATGGTCCCACACACCAAGTAGTACCCTTGATTTAGGGGTTACAGAGGAATTTGTATTTAGCTAGTTAGCTATGAAGACCTTCTTGGGTGCAAATTAAAACAACACTGAGGCAATTCAGAATGACCTAGATTATGTTGTTAAAGATGATAATGTAATCAGATGTGTTTTCTTGGAAAAAGTGCTACTTTCAAAGTGGATTTTGGCAGGTGGTTACTCTCTCCTCAGTACTGCGGCCCGTACCCGATCTATTTTCACCCATGCTTAGTGTAATGAACGATTGTTAGAACACCTGGCACATGGCATGATGCAAAAACTTAAACATCCCAGTGCTGTTACAATATATTATCACCTCTCCTAGAATTGTTTTCGTCCAATCAGATTACTCAGTTGGAACTGACTGTCATTTGCTTTCGGTGTAACAATATTTTGGAAAAGCATATTTTTGACAGTTTGTTTTAATTTTTTTACATCATTGATGCTATAGAGTCATTTCTATAGCATCAAGGATGAGATGCAAATATGTAATATTCACATTGTACAGTATTTCTTATGTTTTTTTATAAAAAAATTTTGGTGGTATTTTCAATACATCTCTTCCCCCCAAAAATTAACCTGCATAAACAATACATTTGCCTGCATATTAATTAAGTCAATGTAAAAGTCTTGGGTTGTTGTGATGAAGAAAGTAGAAGCCAGAGAGTGACCTCATGACCGAACCAACTAGTGTATCATCTATCAAGTGTGTGTTTGTGTCTCAGTTTCAGTGCCCATCTCTGAGGTGGTTGCAGTAATGGAGGGCCAGGTGCAGATCCAGCCCCAGAAGAAAGTGGAGGACACCGACCGAGACTTCACATGTAAGGTCTAAAGCTAGTGGTGTGGCCCATATCACTGAGTTTGATTCAAATACTCAGCTTAACTTGACTTGATTTGTCTTTGCCCTAGTGTTCTACGTAAAGCGCAGTAGTACCAGTGGTGGGAAGGGGCCATTGTGGAGCCTGGGCAGGTCTCAGTTCTGTTGCCCCAGCCGTGACCTCAGGGATCAGTGGGTGACACAACTCCGTATCGCACTCAAAACTCACTGTGAGTCAAACAGCACCACAAATCCGCTCATCCTCCCATCCCTTTTTTATTTCCTGGATTTCATATGTTTTACAAGTATTTAAAATGAGAATGACTGTTTCAGATTATACAGAGTTATGTTAGTAAATGGGGGACTAAATATACAGAACGTCAATAAATTTGCCTATTACAGACACTTTATATTTTCTCAGTCAGGCCACCTTTGCTGTGCGTATACTTTTTTTCTTTCTTCTCAGAAGCAGGTTGATGTTTATGGGCTTAGGCTGCTAGACTTGTTTTTTATAGGATGGTAGCATGCTTTAAACAAAGCACATTCGATACCTCAGCTCAAGTAGAATTGCAGTAAAAAATTTCTTTCACTTTAGAAATGTGACACTGTACAGCTATAAGCAAAGCACATATTATTTTGTTTTTGTTGCCTTGGAATGCCTTGTTGTCATGGGTCAAAAACGTACACAATTAGAGGTGTTATTTTCACTCGCTGACAGTAGCGTCAAAAGAATGCTTACAGCATTATGGATGAGACATTTGGACTTATCGTTAAACAAAAAGTCTTATAGCGCACAGACAAGCTTGGAATCAGGGAAATCATTTGCATATTTTCTAATGTAATCTCTTGAGCTTAAAATCAAACAAATCCCTAAAATTCATATAAACATTTAGACAAACATTTCTACAAACTCTCTGAGCTATACTTGAACCTTGAAAGAGAAAAAGTGTAAATGTAAAGTATAAGCACATGTAGTATTTTAAGCTTATCAGTAGAGTTTAGTAGCAACCCTGCGAATGATGCGTACGTTATTTTCCCCAGTGTAAGGTTGATCTGAATATTGTTTTTTTTCCGTCCTATGGGTGTTTCCACATTGCATTTTCACATGGGTTGTTTATATATAATGTGCATTGATTATTATTATTTTAAACTTTTAAAAATATAGACTGATACTTAAAAAAAAAAAAAAAAGAAATTTAAATGATTCTCCCTTTAAATGACATGATGTAAGTCTAAGTCATGTTTACATCTTTTGTTTTTCAACCTGTCTTCTCTCTACCAGGTCCCTCTCGCCCTCACAGGTTGTTAGTGTTCATTAACCCGTACGGAGGGAAGAAAAAAGCGAAGCAGATCTATCACTCTTCAGTGGCTCCTCTATTTGAGCTGGCTGGCATCAGCTCTCATGTTGTGGGTAAGCCGCATGCTACACCACTCCGGTATCTTCAATGTTATCAAGTCTCACCGAGCCTGGCTCTCAAGTGACACGCCGTAGGTCTTTATCAAGAAGTGGGAAGGAAATGGAGCCAGGTGAAAAGAGAAAGCGAGAGAAAGCTGGATCAATTATTAAGCTGACCGAATTACGGTAGAAACCCAGGATGTATTGATTCCTTGTTCAGTAAAAGGATATACACACCAGCGGATACTTTGGTGAACTTGAAGTTTTCTGATTCTGAGTTAAGGTTAAAATACTTACCTTTTAAAATAACATCTTTGTTTTTAGTGACCGAGCGAGCCAATCAGGCAAGAGAC
The DNA here is from genome assembly GCA_030014345.1 of Clarias buthupogon. Lineage (NCBI taxonomy): Eukaryota > Metazoa > Chordata > Actinopteri > Siluriformes > Clariidae > Clarias > Clarias buthupogon. The sequence continues at coordinate 21,192,796 of JAQMYK010000015.1, forward strand.
CACATCCTGAAGAAAGATCTGACTGGGTTTGATGGGTAGGTATTACCATATCGAGCCATGTAACGTAAAATTTGACGTTAACTGGCACCTGGTGTTCAAGTTAAAGCATTTTGCAAACGTTGAGCAGGTAACTTTAAGGCCTGATTAAACCCTCCTGACAATATATAATTTCATTTCCACTGTATGATTTAGTGCTTTAGTCAACATCGTTTGTTTATTTCCTTCCCATACAGCGTGATTTGTGTAGGAGGAGATGGAATGTTCAGTGAGCTGCTGCACGGTGTGATTGGACGAACCCAGCAGGAGTCGGGTATTTCAGAACACGACCCGTCTGTGATGCTGCAGCCGTGCGACCTCCACATCGGCATCATTCCAGCAGGTTTGTAACGAGTTATGATAAACTATTGGCAAAGAAGTAAGAAGTCATAATATGATAATAAAAATGATAGCTGCTTAAATGGAAATAAATCAGTGTGGTGTAACTAGATCTAATTTACAAAAAAACATGCCCTAAAATATTTTATTCCTCATGTAGCACATCAGTCTGCAATTTTTCCATTATTTTTGAACAACATACTATTTTCTTATTTATACTGGGTGAAGGCGTGGTGAAGTGGTTAGTGCTGTCACTTTGCACCTCCAGGGTCCGGGTTCGATTCCTGGCCAGACTCGATTCCTGTCTCTGTGTGCATGTAGTTTGCATGTTCTCCCCGTGCTTGGTGGGTTTCCTCCTACAGTCCAAAGATATGCAGGTTAGGCTGTTTGGTGTTCCCAAATTGCCCGTAGTGTGTGAATGTGAGTGTGTGTATGTGTGTATGTGTGTGTGCCCTGCAATGGATTGGTACCCTGCCTCGTGCCCTAAGTCTCCTGGGATAGGCTCCAGGTCCCCGTTACCCTGAATACAGGATGAAGCGGTATAGAAGATGAGTGAGTGAGTGAGTGATACTTACGTTAAATGTTGTGGAATATTCATGAAACAAAACAAAAAAACTTGTGTTCCAACTGTGTTTAAACAGTTGATCTCTCACCATACTCTCTCTTTTCTGTCTTGAGGACAGTGGGAAAGAAAAGCATGTTTATGTTTGTCAAAAATGCTAAACACCTCCTCACAGAAAACTTCACCGCATCAATTATATATATTTTTCCTTTATATCTGTTTATGTGGAACATGCTTCATACAAGTCTTTGTCTACAGGGTTATACGATACCACATTAGAACAATACAGTAATATAAAATGGGGATTGTCCTCGCACCTGGCACCAGTGCTGCTTTTGCAGAGTATTAATCAACACCATTTGTCATGTAACTAACTATCAAATTAAGAATTCAATATCTAATTAGGGATGAGCATACTGGAGAAGGAGATTGAATCGTACTGGATTATTTGATGGATTTTCAATTTTTCTCCACAGGCTCCACAGATTGCGTTTGTTTTGCTACAGTAGGTGTGAACGATCCGGTTACATCAGCACTGCACATCATTATTGGTAAGACTTCTGAAATGATGTCCTAATGCACCACTTAGAATAAAAAGGTGCAGTTGTTTCCTGAAGTATTCTACTTACTAGTTCAAGCAGCATGGAAGATACTTGCATTATGAAAGTAATAAGCCTGTGGATTCTGATTAAGAAAAGAAAAAGAAATTGCTCCAACCTGTTGGTGTAACTGTTGGGGACACAATAATCATCATCGGTAATGGCCGTATCTTGCATAGTGTACCTTTTTAAATATGTTTCATTATTTATATTAGGAGTGTACTGCACGCAATACAATTTATTATTATTTTTTTAAGTAAATAAAAAAGTAGGTCTGTTCTGAAAACAGAAGAGTGCCCTCATTTATTGAATGATGTAACTGTTTGTTTGTTTACAGGAGACTCTCAGCCTCTGGACGTGTGTTCTGTCCATCATCATTCCACACTGGCGCGTTATTCTGTCTCACTGGTGGGCTACGGTTTCTATGGTGACGTCTTGGCTGAGAGCGAGAGGCACCGCTGGATGGGACCTCTCCGATACGACTACTCGGGTAATTTTATAACGTATCGTACACAGGGTTCAGTGTCCTTCAAATAGTTTGTATGTTCTTAACATGTGCTTTAATGTACTTAATGAAATGAAATGAAAAATGAAATGACCTGAAATGACCTCGGTCTTGGTGGACTTTGTTTCCAGCCGCCAAACGTTACCAACGTTAAAAAAAACAAAACAAATGACGTTAATGCAGTTTCAAAACATCATCATGTCTATTACTCTCTCCATTCCTGTGTGTCCTCTCTGTGTGTTTAGGTTGTGTAGTGTACCTGTGCAACAGGAGCTATCAGGGAATAGTGCAGTATCTACCTGCGGACTCCCAGATCTCCAGCCCCAGAGACAACGGTCGCTGCCTGTCAGGGTAAAGGCAGGGTTTTATAAAGAAAAAAAATCATATAGATGGTAGCTTTACGTTAGAGGTATTTTAAGAAGAGGTACTCTGGTCTCTGCAGAGCCTCAAGCAATCAGAACAAGGAACTGTACTTACAGTACTTCTTGAAATCACCGACTTTACAGTTAATGTACAGTAGAAGGTTAAAACTATTTTTTTCAATAATTAGCTTTTACATTAGAGACGATACGCTACTTGATGGAGAATATGTATGCATTCTCAAAAGGTTCTAAGAAATGTTGTTGTAAAAAATTACTGTGAGAACCTGTGGAAAATCAAGAACTTTGTTAGAGATGCTAATCCACTAGAGATACCATTAAAATGTACAAGCGCAAGAGGTTAAAAGAAGGTCTTGCTATATCGCATGCCGCATCCGTACGCCTCTCGTGGCCAAAGCATCCTGCAAGCTGTTGCTACTCGATGGGAGCTGCGGCCAAGGCGTACTCGGGTAATGTGATCCCTGAGGAAACAAGAGCAGTCCATGCATTAGTCACTTGCTGAAGTAAGCCTGAGTAAGATTACACGTATACGTGTCAGAAAACTAAAATGTACACAAGTAGAAATGACCTGTTATGTAACATGTGATAAGCTCGGTGTGCTTTTAGAGCAGGCCTTGTTTACACGATGGCACACTCATTCATCTATTGCTCAATTCACACCACCGTAGTTTTGTGACAACCTGTTACACCTGTATGTCTGCCTATCAAATATATCCATGCACGTGTGTGTTGTAGGTGCAGAGTGTGCTCAGAGAGCACAGAGAGACTGTTCCCTCACTCGGACAGCTGCAGCTCACTGTACAGCAGGCAGCTTAGACAGGACAGCATCGAGTCCGAGGGTAAGACGCGTCACCTGGTTACAGTCGCAAGCCGAAAACGAACCAAGGTCTCTAATAAAACAGTCTGTCATCTTAAGGCATTTTTCCACTGGAAACTAAATAACAAGACCTAGACCAGGGGTCGGCAGCCTTAAACACTTAAAAAGCCACTTGGACCCCTTTCCCCCAGAAAAGGAAACATCAGGAGCCACAGAACACGATTGATATCTAAAATGATGATAGCATAATTAAAAAAAAATTTTTTTACCTTTATGCTACGTATAAATAAAACTATAGTGCGTTGTATTTACGAAATCAATGAACTGCTACAGAGAAAACTGCCAAAAAAATATTTGTGCATGCAACAAAGATTTTGAACTCCAGAAAAAACACGCTGGGTTGAAGGTTAATTAAAAGCCGAACGTTTTCCCACCTTTTATCCAACTGCAGCAAACCAAAAATGCTGTCTGCTCATCGGTTTATCGCGTGTACTGGTCCGTGGAGCCAATCTGAATAAAAACGGGGGGTCGAAAAGCTGAATAAATCACGTGCCGGGCGGGTGTCGCACATCGGCGGTTGTGACACATATTTTAAGCAACAAAAAAATAAACACGTTTATAATCTTCAAATTTAGAATTTTGTTAAAAAAAACTAACTAACTAAAATAAAATGTATTTAAATTAAGTACTCATTATTTCTTTTCCAAAGCCACAGAGAGCCGCAGCAGACGGATGAAAGAGCCGCGGGTTGCCGACCCCTGAATAAGACCAATGAAATGATAACTAATGTATGGAGAACCAGAACTATACGACTAGCTTAGGGGAAAGAAAAGAGTGATATTTGTACTGAATACACAATAAATGTGTGTGAAGTGACAGAAGCTTCATATGAGACATGGCTGAACTTATGAATATATGTATATAAAGTATACATGGGTGACATTTATATAACGTAAGTAAGCAGGAAAATTTACAACCATCACTATGCACCTCAGTTATGATTTAAGACAGACTTGGAAAATCTAAAAATTTTCCCGTAACCCTCTAGACCTGCTAGTTTTTCTGTAGACAAAGAGGTGACACCTTAATGTTTTGGGGCACCACAAGCAGCCAGAACGTCTTCAGATTGGAGCACAATATACAAGACTAGTGTTAGTTCCCATCATTAATGGGAAAAGAGTTTTTGGAAAGAGTTAAAAGGTTAAAGCTAAAAATAAGCTGATCAGCTTTAATGTAATCAGTGATATTTTTATTTCAGGTTGAAGCCCATGTACACGTCTGCCTGTTATCCTGTACGGCAAAACTCTCTGTCTAACTTGTTAATACTGTACATAGAAATACAATTTTGTAATGTTGAGTATCTTACGCCTTGTTTAGGCCAAGTTGTACTTCTTAGCCAAATACACTCTCTGTTCGGTAAGCGGAGAGTGAATCACAGCTGAGAAATTGAAAAAGGAGATCGGATAAGGATCAGATAAAGTTTTGTCTTCAAACAACTCCAGCTCGTTAAAATTCACTTCAACGCTGTTATTTCAGCTGTGAAAATATATTGTTGCAGGTGTTTGTTCACATTGCGCAAGCAATTATTAGTAGCTTATTTTAAACATGAGTGTTAAATCCGGAACATCGCTTTTACTCAGCATTTTAATTTCACTTATGGTGCAGGTTAAACTTAAGGTAGATATGCAAGTACTGCAAAAGTTTCGATAAATTCTGTCCAGCCAGTCTTGATATCTGGAGACTGCATGTGCATAGCATGTAATTTTCACACTTATGTAATTTATGAGCCCTTTGGGTAGCGGTGGGGAGATACTGTATGGATATAAATGTTCCATAGGATGAAGGTGATCAGTGAGATGAGCTAGTTATGGATTTTTAGTGACCAGATTTGTTTTACATTATTAGGTCATTAAGATAGCACTCATTATTTTAGACATGCTGTTCAAAGATTTTAAGTTGACTCAGTTGTGTTTTCTCATTGTTCACCCTCAGATGAGTGGTTGAGTGTTGAGGGCAGATTCAGGTGTGTGTCCCTCACCTGCATGTCCAGCTCATGCCCACGGAGCCCCAAAGGTCTCTCACCTTCAGCACACCTGGCTGACGGGACAGGTGACCTCATCCTGGTGAGGAACACCAACCCCCTGGGTTTCCTCACATACCTGCACAGACACACCACCACACAGGATCAGGTGAGGATGAACGTGTTCTGTGTTCTGGCTGATCATTTCTTACAAGCATTTTTGGAAAAGGCTTCAACGCACCGATCCTTTCTGTTCCTTTTTTTCCTTGTTTGGTTCTAAAAGGCTTATTACTCATAAACTAGAACATATTGTACAACAGTTAAGATAAAAGATACAGAAAAGTGTGGAACCATACATGGTCAGATCAAAGGGGTTATAAGCATCAAATAATTAACTGTTTAATGCATAAATAAAAAATTTGGATTTTCATGCTGTGTTCAAATTAATTGTTAGACAAAGAAAAGCAACTCTATACATTCTGTTTATGCCCATTTATAATGCATTAAAAGCGAACATTTTTGGACTGAACATAAATCAGAAAACAAATGTGTGTGTGTATGTGTGTGTGTGTGTGTAGTAACCAGTTCCCTAAAAACTCTGTGTTTTAGTTTGACCTGCCCTTTGTCGAGGTGCACCGGGTCAAGGCAGCGCGCTTTTCCTTTATTGCCGATGAGGAGGAGAATGAGGAGAAGTCGACAGAAAGCCGAAAAATCACACCAGGTGTAATAGGGGATCCTGGGAGTGTGTGTGAAGGAGACATCGAGCCTTGCAGGCTAGGCTCCCAGCAATGCCTTGCAGGAAAGCAGAAGGAACAAGAGATAAAGGATGAAGGAAGGAAGAAAAGAAATTATCTGTGTGGGCTGTGCTCCAGTAAACGGTCTGCTGCGTCTGTGTGGAACTGTGATGGAGAGATTCTACCGTATACTGAAATCTTATGCAGGTAAGTCTTTTTTTTATTTTTATTAATATACATTATAAGGGCTGCAAAAAATATCTATTAAGTCATTTTCTGAATAAGAAAAATAATTAAACTAAATTAAAATGATAATTTCTTAAAACATTAAAATTTCATCCTTGTTACATACTAGACTTTCTAGTTTTTCTGTGTACAAAGAGGTGACGCTTTGGGCCACCACAAGCAGCCAGAACTTTTTTTAGATCACATTGGAGCACAATATACAGGATATTCCCTCAAGTTGGTGTTTTGATGATGGTGGAGGAAATGCTGCCTAACATGTTGCCTAAAAATTCCATTTAGCATTTTAGCCATTATGCTGCCCGCAGTTGGAACCAGCTTCCAGAAGAGATCAGATGTGCTAAAACCTTAGTCACATTTAAATCTAGACTTAAAACTCATCTGTTTAGCTGCGCATTTATTGAATGAGCACTGTGCTACGTCCGAACCGACTGCATTATTATATGTTTACCAAATATTTTAAACTGTTTTATTTTTATTTTAAATAAAATTTTACTTTGTTTTATTTTGTTTTCTATCTTTATTTTAAATACAATTTTAATTAGTTTAAAAGTTTCATTGCAAACCGTTTTTATTTTATTTTAAATCAAATGTAAAAATTTTCTTCAAAAAGTTTTATTGCTATTATTTTCTATTTCATTTTATGATTATTTTCTTTTCTTTTATGTAAAGCACT
>JAQMYK010000015.1:21264911-21277771 GCA_030014345.1 Clarias buthupogon
TCAGCATTCCTTTACAATGTAGAAAGAAATAAAAATCAGGAACCATCATGGAGTTAGAAAGTGACCCCAAACTTTTGGACAGTAGTGTGTATATATATATATATATATATATATAATTACCTGGCTGACAACCTTAATAAAATATATTGAATTTATTTAAAAAAAATATTTTTTAAATATTTGTTTCGAACCTTAGGTCAGATTCATGTTTGTTGCTTTCTGGATGGACGAGTTTCAAAACATGTTGTCAAACACCCAGCAGGCCTGTGTGTGTGTTACCAGTGAGCCTAGTTCACATTCCAGAGAGAAATCCAACTATGTAACCAGCACAACTCTGACAGACAGAACACCCTTGAGAAGAGAGAGGGCTTTGGAGTCAGAGAAATCACATATGCTTTATAATACATAATAGCATAATACTGTAGTTCTACAGTCCTTGTACAGATGTATGATTCATTAGAACATTAGACCCATTTATAGCATTCAGATTATTAAAGCACTATTACACTGCACTGATAATTAGCTATAACCTGATCTCTGACAAAAGTGAATTCCTACTTTATAACTCAAGATTACCAGGATATACTCACCACGACTTTCTGTTCGCACTTATCTGAAAACTCTAAATATAATAGACCCAGAAAACTAGTCTGCTCAGTATTCTAACAAGCAAGCCAAGGTCAAACATAGAAAATAAGCCAGACCATGGGAAGTGGGATCTAAGGAAGAAGTTGAACATTACTGTGGACGGAGCTGTATCTGGGTTAGTATCAGTTACTGAAATTTGAGATTAGAAAGATGGGATTGGGGCCAATTCTACGAAACCTCATCAATCTTGGTGAGAGTTAAGACAGAGACTGCATAAAAAGAATATGGGTTAATACAGGAGCAAGGACAAAGGACAAGGCAGAATCTGTTGTGTAGACTGAGTAAGGGCCAGAATTATGATTTAGAATAAAATTCAAGATGAGAATCTGTGATTCAGACTAAAATTCATGACCAGAATCTGTGGCATAGACTTAAAATTCATGAATAGAATCTGTGGCTTAAGACTAAAACTTCATGACTGGAATCTGTGACCTAGACTAAGTCAGGGCCAGAATACAGGACTGAGTTACACGACTGCATTCTCATTGGTCAGTTTATAGTTCCAATCCATTCTTAGGACAAGTTTACTGTTGAGTTCTGTTTTTTCTTCATAAGAAGCATTATAACGTTCACACTTTATTTCTCAACAGCTTGTTTTTATTTTTGAGGGTGTCTACAGTCTACTCATAGAACAAAAAAATGAAGTACAGTTACTCAGAATCTGGACAGTTAGGCTATAATTGCTGCTAGGTGTGTGTGTCAGGGGGAAGCGTGCCTCAGAGTAGGGTTAACATTACATAAACTAAAAGCTACTTTTATGGTGCAAAATCATTCAGTGTCAAAAGGAACTGTAAACACACACGTTTATCACACAAGGATTCACCTGATTTGTCTGTGTTGATACTTGTGGTGAGATTCATACAGTATATACATCATCATATAATTTTGTGCACATAAAATGAACAGAATATGGACATTATGTCATTATGTTGTTGCATGGAAATGGCATAGAGAACAAAAACAATATTTATCTATTTGGAGCATGCACAGACCAGATACTAATATAAACTGTACGTGAACACCACAGGATCATGCGCCGCCCGTGCAGTCTGACCGGAGTAAACACAGTGATAATTCACAGTAATGTTTACAGTCCGTTCGAGATTTTCTTTGCACAAAAACACAGGCACTTCACTTTAGTACAGAAAGAGGAGAAGCACGTAGACAGACACAGTTTTTGATCTATGAGTAAAATAAAAAAATTATAAAAAAGTACAGTTACTCAGAATCTCGATACTTAGACTATAATCACTGCAAGGTGCTTAAGAGAAGAAGTATGTATAAGCTTACTAAAATTATTTCTATGATCAGATTATTTACTGCTACAAAGAGCTATAAATACAATGTGGAAATGCCCTTTTTCTCTAAGAACTTTGAAATACTGAAATAAATAGCGATATAGTGAACTGGAACACATTAGCCAATATAAATCAGCATTACAATTAATATATGTGTGAATGTCTGATATAGTATAAAAGATTTGTAGTACAAGAAATTGCAGAATTGTGCAGCAGTATACCATCTATTATGAATAGCTTATAAATACAAAGTGTGGTATAAGTATATTGTTAATAAAGTAAAATATATAAAAAATAGTGAGTAGCAAATGGTACACAACTATACTACTAATACGAATGATAATAATAATAACATATATACTGTATATTTGTCCATATGTTGCACATTTTACATACAGAATATGGTTCATGTAAGCCTACATTGATACAATAAGTACAGATCACAAACCTTGAATATAAAAACAACCAGATGAGAAATATAAACATAATAATGTGTTTTATGGAGTTATTTAAGTTTAATGGAGTTCACCAATAAACTTGTCCTTATAATGGAGTGGGGATTTTAAAAAGCTGGCCAATGAAAACGCCAGCAAAACGCCAGTCCTATAACTGCCACCCTATGGGACATTCGTGTCAAAAGTGCAAAAACGTCAAATTCAGCAGCGAAACTGAAAAGTTGAGGAACAAAAGTGGAAAATTCGGCAGTTTAACTGAAAGGTGAAGGAACGAAAAAGGAAAAATCAGCAGAAAAAATTCAAAGCTGATGAACGAAAGTGAAAAATACAGCAGCGAACCTGAAAAGTTGAGGAACGAAACTTAAACATTCAGCAAAGGAAGTGAAAAGTAAAAAAAAACAAAAGTGGAAAATTTAGCAGCGAAACTGAAAAGTTGAGGAAAGAAAATGAAACATTTAGCAGCAAAAGTTCAAAGCTGAGGAATGTAAATAAAAAATTCATAAATGAAACTGAAAGGTTGAGGAACAAAAGTGAAAAATTCAGCCGTGAAACTGAAAAGTTGAGGAATGAAAGTGGGAAACTAAAAAGGTTGATGAAGGAAAATAAAACACTGTACAGCAAAACTGAAAAGTTGAGAAAACGTGGAAAATTCGGCACTTTAACTGAAAGGTTGAGGAACAAAAGTGAAAAATTCAGCAGCAAAATTGAAAAGTTGAACGAAAATTAAAAATTCAGCAGTGAAACTGAAATATTCAAAAGTTGAGGAATGAAAGTGGAAAATTCAGCAGTGAAACTGAAAACTTAAGGAATGAAAGTGGGAAACTAAAAAAGTTGAGGAAGGAAAATTTAAAAAAAAAACTGAAAAGTTGAGGAAATGAAAGTGGAAAATGCAAGTCAATGGCAGTATTTTTTATTATTATTATTCTTTATTAACTTTCAATTGATTATTTTTTGTTTAATTGTTTTACTTTTATTTAATCCTTTTCGGACAAATCTCATCCCATATTTGGTCATTAGACATCACTGGAACATGGCGAGTGTGAGAATAATGTTTTGCACTACGTTTTTGGGCGCGAGGTGTGAAACCTGAATGTTATTTACAATCTTTGTAATAGCTAAATTGTTTAACACGATGCAACAGACTTGATCGTGCCTCCCCAATGACGTCAGCAGAGTACAACCACAAACTTCTAAAAAACATAACGAGAATACCCCAGCACCAAACACATTAACACCAGAATCATTAAAACTATCACAAATACCCCGATCAGAATAACGTATAACGTGCTTCAGAGTGGAGTTTCCCTTTAACCTTGGCAGCCTGCGCTCAGTGTGTGTGTGTGTTATGATTAAATACAGGAATGAAGCAGACCGTTAGCTGTTTCGGCTCAAGGAGAAACCAGCACGCGACAAGCGATGCATTCAACGCATGCGCACTTTCCTCTGCTTACCGAAACAACCACGGCGTTTTTTCGTCAGTCGCCTCCCTGATCAGATTGTTCTTTATTCAGCACGGATCCTTCGTTCCTTACGGAAAACTTAATCACAACGTTCGTCTTTTCTTCCTTCATCTCGGCGCCATATTTTCCCTAAGCGCCCGGATCACGTACGGCCGCTCATTGGCTTTCAGCGTGACGTGTAGCAGTAACCGTCCCTATCGGAACTGTACTTCCTGTTCAAGTTTACTACATAGGGTGGAATGTGATGGCGTATGCGCACTACGTAGTGCACTGCATGTTCTGTACTGAGTCATTTGGTATCCAGCCTTGGAGAGTCACAACGAGCAAACTGTTTTGGTCGTTCAATCCATGTTTTTCGTTTAAATTACAATTTGCTTTATTCGCTGAAGTCCTCTAGCGGTAATAAATTGAAGTGCAGTTTGTTGAACAGACATTCTCGAATCTGATTGGTCAGAAAGTGTTAATACATTTTCTATACAATTAGCTCTGACAATACTTTATCGTTTATCAGACTAACCTTATAGATTCTATAGTAACAGGAACATGAATGTGGGCGTTCCACATGACTTCAAAATGTGCCGCTGTGTAACAGAGATACATATTTATCTTTTATTATAGGAGTCTCCAGTGTAAGTGTTCGTATTACAGTACGGTGGTACATCGGCCTTCAAAATTAATCCATTCTAGAGACAATTACTTAAGGCAAACTTTTGTATTGTGAAATGCATTTTCCTATAGGAAATAATGTAAATACAGATAATCTGTTCCAGACAAACAAAAAATATTACAAATATCACCAATTTCCAACGCTATAATCATATTTTTGTATATAAAACAATAAAAACATATGTAAAGACACGTAAATGAAGTAAAATATTAAATAAATAGACATGAAAACGGCTGCTTTAAAAACTAAACTGAAAGCGGCTCCGTTTTCTTTTTGAGGACGTCTTAACTAAATCTTTCACAAAATGCAAAAAAAAATAAAAAACCTACAAACTCACGTAAATGGAAAGTTTGACTGTCCACTTACGCAAGCCAGTTTTGTACTGCTCCTGGACATAAGCGCAACTTAGCCGGCGTTCGGGTTCAGCTCAGATTATTTGTTCGTATGCTGAAAATGCTTTGTATGCCGAGGCAAATTTCCTGCAAAATTGGAAAATGAGATGGAACGTTCATATGCTGAGGTACCACTGTAAATTTGTACATTACTTCCACCTGACAGACTTTGTTTTATTTCCCAAAAGGTCTAAAACATTAAAAGCAAATATGAAACAAGGAAGAAACAGGATATATATAGACTGGAAAAAATACCTTGAATGGCCAAAAGTATGTGGAGACCTGAACATTGCATCCAGATGTTGGACGTCTCTAGAATAATTGGCACAAAGGTTGAAGCACACAGTTGGCTGCAAAGGCTGCAGTTTCTATTTACTGGAAGTGTATGGTCCAAATATGACAATGCCCCATGCACAAACTATATCCATGGTTTGCCAAGGTTAAAGTGGAAAAGCCTGCAGGTCTTTCATACAGCCCTGATCTCAACCCCACTGAACACCTTTAGAATAAACTGAAACACAGACTGCCTTGTCATCCAACATCTGTGCCTGATGTCAATAATGATGCTCCTGTGGGTGAATGATCATAAATTGGAATTTCGGCTGCTCCCATTGAGGGGCCGGCACAGCAGACCAGGCAATCCGACACAGGTTTAACACCAGATGACCAAACCTCCCATTTTATCCGGGATTGGGACTGGCACTGCATCCAGTGTCTGGGGTTTGGGTATTAGGTGGGAAATCAAAACCTACCATTGACCCACCAATGGCCTTGAAAAATCCTCATAAACATGCTCCGGAATCTACTGGAAAGCCTTCTTAGAAGGTTTTTACAAGCACAAAGAAGGGCTTTGACCATATAGTGTAATGTATGTAAGGTTACTAAAATTACTTTGATTTAAGGAGAACAAATCACTTCTGAAGTGCCGTTATGTAAAAACAATCACAAAACAGTTTCCAGTAAAGAATGCCGAACTATGTTTTATTCATTGCATTTAAACTTGTCACTGGCAGATTATGTGCTTAAACTTTCACAGAAAATTTTGAAATTATGTTAATGTTTTATTATTATTATTATTATTATTATTATTATTAGCTGCTCCCTGTTTTGGATAATAGTTTGCATTCAATTTTTCTTTGCCTACTTGTCTCCAACTCCCTCCTGCTCAGCCAAAGTGAGAAAGTGTACTGAATATTTACTTTTGTTCATTACTCCCTTGTACTACTTATCCCTTTTAGAGTAGAGGTAGAGGTGTGGTAGAGTTAGAAGTTGCAGGATGGGGAATCTATCCTGGGAACTCGCGGAACAAGCCATGGGTCACTCTAAATAGGGTGCCAACGAGCACATACACTCCAAACCCCACTCATTTACTACAGCCAATTTGGATCCACTAATTGACTGACCTTTGAACTGTAGGAGGAAAGCTGGAGTACCTGAAGGAAACCCACAATGCTCAGGGAGAACATGTAAACTTGACGCACAAAGACCAGATATGAGATTTGAACCCTCAACCTTTGAGGTGTGAAGTGTGTCTACAAGCAAGTATACATTTATAGCATTTTCCCATCCACAGCTACAGTGCTGAGCTTTAAGTTACTGTAGTATGCTTGAATGGTCCAGACATTGGCCAATTAATATTTGGATTCAAAAGTTATCGGGTCATTTAATCATCCTCTTGCCCCAAGCTACAGTACTGACCACCAAATATACAGTAAATAGTTCTTCTATTCAAGTCTCAGCTCAAAGTGAAAATCCATATCTGGGTTTTGCCTTGGGCTTTCTTGCACGTATTTATGCACGTTCCTGTTATTCTGTGTATGTTCTCTTTCCTCTATTTATAGTTGTTTCTGAAGCAGAACGTACCATGTTTCATGCTTTCCTGACTTCTGATTTGTCGTGTTATTTGCTAGATTCTACGCTGTTTGGAAGTATTTGTTCTCTTCTGATGGGATTACTTGTGTGCTCTGCCAGAAGTAATTTACACAGAAAAATAATAGGGGATGCTGGAGAATATTCACTCAGAAAAAAATTGGTCAAATTAGAATGTTCAGAAGGAAAGACGAGTTTTGATGAAACAAACAACAAAATAAAGTTAAAGATTAGCCTTAAGGATTCTTTTAAAAAGATCCGTCTCACTGAATCATCATTGCATGTATTTCTGCATCCTTAAACAACTAACTTTTTAATCCTGGCCTACACCAAGATCCACCTGGTGATGACTAGTTTAATGACTACTTCACAGTTCTGTGATCTGTCCTTTTGTGTAATTTGTACCTTTTTTCTTATTCACTTATATGAACATTAAATAGTATGTGAACCTCTGCAAGGCAATTCATTTCTGTTGCTATAGCAATTATAAATTCTTTTCCCTGACCAGCCTGTCTTTTTTTTTCTTCTCTCTTTTATGCATTTTTCTAATGTTTATGCATAAGCTCCCAAAAACTTTCCAATTTCAGAAAGTTTACTGTTATGGCTCTGACACTGGAGACTCCTTCCATAACCGTTAAATAAACATCTGCTTGCAGATATCGTCACCATATCAATCACCATAGATAATGTATGAGGGGCATTCAAGTTAAACCAGGACTTGAATTGATGATTGAAGGAATAAAACCGATTGACATTTACTCTTAGTTGCAGTAAAACATTTGAATGGGGCAAACATTTTAAATCAACATGAGTGATGATCCCAGCTGAGGTGGCTCGGGGATCAGTGCAGTGATCATTCTGTGAGTAGAATGCCTGATCCTTGAAAACTGCCTACTTGCGGAAGAGCCTGTGGAGAATTCTACACACAATCATTCACAAACACCACATGCATATTACAAGAGTTATTGCCACATCCCCAGTACAGTCCTGACCTCGCTCCAAGCCATTTCAACATGTTTGGGCCAGTGAAGGAGTTCCTGGGAGGTCAGCATTTCAGACGTGAAGCAGGCAGTCTGATCATGGCTCTGGCGTACAGAGAAAGCTTTCTACCCTAATGTTACTCATTAGTAAACTAGTGAAACGCTAGGATAAGTGCATTAATGTACTGTAGCAGGGGATTATATAGAGAAATAAAGAAAGTTTTTACTCTAATAACTGTGTTCTGTTCTTCTGCCCAATCAAAAGCCCTAATTTGACTTGAACGCCCTTCTTCTTTATTTTCAACAAAGACCCATTTCAATTATGTGGAATTATTAGTAGAAGAACAAAGGCATTAATCAGACTCGAGCATTTTGCAGCATAATATTTGAAGCCGTATACTTACATGTTACCAAGCTGCTCAGTCTGGTTTTATGTCTTGTGGGAGACAAAGGGAGGTAATGATTGGTCCGAAAGCAAGCACTTTTTGCCCTACACTATCAAACTGTGAAATTATATGCTTTAATCAAACATCCGCATCTTATAGGTATTATGTAGCATGAGTTTTAAGTCTGCATGTGTGCAGCACTGCCCGTCAGCAGACATTTACTCAGTGATTGAAACAGCTTTCATACTGAATAACCTAGTTTTCAAAAATGTCACTGTCTTTAAGCATCAATCTTGTTTGTACACATGGAGCTGTATCTACCTCGCGCTTTAGCAAATATTGGGGCAGCAGCAGAAATGCTATTCAGCAAGGATCCTGACTAATTCATGCTCAGTGCTTACACCAGCCATTCCAAAGCCAAAGCAATAATGCAACACATTTACAGTAAGGCAGAAACTGGCTTTATTGTGTCAGGTGTACCCGAAGGTGCGCCTCAGAGAAACCTCAGTGGTGTCAGGAAAACTGTCTGACCGCGGGGTAAAACAGAAAGGAGTCGACTGGCAAAGGAAATGCTGACCGTCTCTTCTTACTGAAGTCTTTCTGATGGCCTCTGCAGCACATTGATTAGCTACGGGATGCCGATGCTCTAAACACATTCATCCTTCAGACTTAGGGTTTATTTGGATTTATTACACCATATACAAGGCTCTGAATAAGAACAGCTACCGAGGAAATAATATAAAAATAATCTATGTATTTCATTCCTTGACCCCATCAAAGTAGATCATTATTGATGTTTAATTATTATTTTAATTATGCAAACAGGGTTTGAGGAACAAAGCAGAAGCTGCAATGACCAACACATTTCACTAGATGGAACAATGACTCACCTTTTTGGCTCAAATGTTTGAATGCAAACAATGAAAAAGTTAAGAAGCAATTAAAAGGATTTAAAAATAATTTCATTGATGATGCTTATTTTAATGAGCAATATCCTAACTAATTTGTACAGAAGGGTCTAAGAATAACCCTGTTAGAAAGAAGGTCATGTTTAGAAAACAGTTAGAAGGAGGTGATTTTAATCCCCTGTTAGAGTTTAGAACCATGTTAGAGAAGAGGTCATGTTCAAAACCATGTTAAAAGGGAGGCCATATTTAACGCCATGTTAGAGAGGAACTCCTTTTAAAAAACTTTTAAGAAAGGAGATAATGTCAAAGGCCCTGCTAGAGAGGAGGTCTTGTTTAAAACATGTTAAAGATGAAGTCATGTATTAAGTCATGTTAGAGGGGAGGTCATGTTTAACACCCTGTTAGAGAGGAAGTCATGTTAAAAACCTTCTAAGAAAGGAGATCATGTTTAAGGCCCTTTTAGAGAGGAGGTCTTATTTAAACCATGTTAGAAAGGAGGTCATGTTTCAATGCCCTAAAGGGAAGAGGTCTTGTTTAAACCATGTTAGAGGGGAGGGAATATTTACAGATGAACGCTCTATGTTCTCATTCTGATTTTATTTTGAAACAGCATTGCACATCACTATGCAAGCACTCGAGCATGTACTGTTTTTCTGCATTAATCAAGTGTTTATTACATATTCACTTCTACTTTGCACTTGTATTAGTCTTGATATATGCTTTGTTTCCTCGAGGCAGAAACCTAAAACATGCCCATTAATCAAAGAGATTAATAAAACTGTCAAAAACAAGCAGTTTAGTACCTGTCACATTTGTTCTACTGTGATGTAGATAAAAAGCAATATTGCAACTGACACTGAAGCAGAACTGACACTGAACTGTTCTCCTGACAGGCCAAGGAAAGTCAATGGACATGGATGAAATGTGACTTATTGACACAAGTGTTAAAGCAGTGTGGATCCGAATACCAATGATGTCCTTATTCAGGTGTGTGAGAGACAGGAAGCGATGACAGGAAGGAGACAGTAAGACAGACAGACAGAAACAAACAATTATTAGCATTGATTTCAAGTCTATTTAACATCCCTTAGATCTCCAGTGCAAATGTATTTCATGCAACAAACCATTCTATAAAAGCAGGACAGAACTCATCAGTTTTAATCCAGATGAAGCAATTATGAGAAAAATAATAAATCTAAATCATACAGCATAGGCTTATAATTAACACCTCTACTTTATTGCCTGTTCCTACATTAGTGAGGCAGCACATCATGCTGGGAAAAAAAAAAGCACAGGAATATATTAAAGCCTGCAGCTTTACATCTCCGAGGTGCTATTCATCACTCGGCCACTACGCCTCAAGGGTCTGGAATCAAAGACTCAATCTTTCCTGAAGATAGTCGTTTAGCTCGTTTGTCCCACAAAGCACTGTTTCCAACAAGCTCCCTGCTTTGACTTGAGAGCAAAACCAACTGGGAAAGGGGAAAAAAACCCAAGCAAAAGTGATGATCAGATAACAGATGTTAAGACTTTTGTTCTCTGAGGAAGCTGAATGTCCCCGAACCTTCCTGCTGGTCTGCCTAATGATGAATGCCTCACTTTTAGAATTGCAGAATTCTCATTTAGTTGGCTAGAAGCATTACATATCTTAAGTGTTTATCTTTTCTCTCGGTTCAGTCGGAGCCAGTTCTGTGATATATTAGGGCGTATGGGATGATAATGCAGACGTTTTCCAGGAAATTAGATATTTATTGAACTTGAAACCACATCTTTTCCATGTGCCGTTGAGAATGTTAACTCATGAGTGCCTCATTGTCGTTCAGATATGAAATTGTCCGGTATATTGCTTGGCAACAAGGACTTCTCATCCAGTGCAAAAATTTCACCACAAGCAGCACATGACACGACTGTGATACACACCTGAGTTGTGGCCACAGGCAAAGTCGCACCTATCAAAACAGGACATTAATATGAAAGGTCAATGATGATAATAACCACTCTGAGTGTTATTTTTTCTGACGGTAAGATGGGAATATCTTTCTATTGGTGAACAAATTGGATTAATATTATAATACAGATAATACTCAAAATCATGCATGCTTTGTTAACAACAAGGTGTGCTGTTACGTGAATTATTTTCTAGTAACAACGCATCACACGATTTACCTTTACTTAGCTTGACCTGTTTGACTGTTATAAAAAGTTTTAAACCCCTTCTGAAAATTATTAACAAAATGTCTTTCCTTAGAAAACTTCACCATATCAACAATTACACACGGTATATTGATAAATCAGCAATGTTGCCTTGCACCTCCAGGGTCTGGGTATGATTCTCGCCGGTGTGTGCGTAGAGTTCACATGTTCTCCCCATGCTTGTTTGGTTTCCTCTGGGCATTCCGGTTTCAGTCCAAAAACATGCAGATTAGACAAATTGGCGTTCCCAAATTGCCGGTAGTGTGTGAATGAGCGTGTGAGTGTGTGTATGTGTGTGTGCCCTGCGATGGATTGGCACGCCGTCCAGGGTGGACCCAGCCTCATGCCCTCAAGTCTCCTGGGATAGACTCCAGGCCCCCTGCGGCCCTGTATACAGGATAAAGTGATATCTGATGTCTGATGTCTGTGTATCTGTGATGTTTGGATGTTCTCCGTCACGCTTGGTAAGTTTACACCGGTTGCTCCGTTTTCTTCCCACAATGCAAAGACATGCAGATTAGTCTAATTGGTGTTTCCTAATTGCCCGTTGTGTGTGTGTGTGTGTTAGTGCATTTCTTGTGCAGTGTCATTTACCGAAATTACCATCTGAGCTGTTGTTATACAAAAATTAATTAACATTTTTGTTCACTAATCAGATTCTAGAAATTTAAAACTTATGTAAAAGTCTGCATTGGTAAAATAAGGTAATTCAACCGAAAAGAATGCTTTTCAGTTGAGCTACCTTATTTTACCTATGCAGACCAAAACAGTACTTCACCGTAATTTAAAGAAAAGACCACACTTTAAATAAGCAGGAAAAAAATTACATATATTTTTGAGCACACCCTACTTCACATTTTTAATTAAAATAAAAGTATAAAATGTATTTTTTTAAAAAGTGTAAAAGTATAAAATTGTAGCCCGCTACAGGATAGGGTAGGGTAGGTTAAAGTAAAATGGAGAGAATGGGCCAATAGCTAGGTTCGTAGGAGGGATAAGGGAGTTGCGTGGAGAAGAATGACTGGAGCCACAGGTAAAAATTACTTTGAATTGTATTGAAAAGTATAACAATGAGTAAACAACTCTTCATAAACAGGAATGAAAATATTAAATAAAAAATAAAACAAGAGCAATAATAATATCCCCAATCCTATCTGAGCTCAGATATGTCAGTCCTGCCGGCTTAATAGTCAGTGTTCAGTCAAGTCAAATCCAAATGGGTCAAAAGTCTGTAATTGGTGCGATTTCGTCCTACCGCACTGTTGGAATAGTTCGTGAGAGAAGAGCAACCTGCCCTTCAGGGCCAACTCGGAATGGCTGTGGTTCGATTCAAAGGGAAAGGCTCGCCATCTTCCTCGTCAGGAAGAAATCCAGGTTCACGATCCCACAAAAAACCTAGCCAGCACGCTTCAATTGTTCACTCTCAGAGAATCTTGTCCGCTTCATCCACACCCGTGCAGATCGCGATGGTTCCGAAGTCCAAAATGAATCAGGTTAGTTTTTCCAAGGTCCTTACAGGTCTCCGGTATGAATATTTGCTCACTTTATTGCATTTACAGTTGTTTTTTCAGCAATAATCTCGTAGTTAAAATCAGCAATGGCCT
>JAQMYK010000015.1:21306960-21319231 GCA_030014345.1 Clarias buthupogon
CATCACAGACCAACCTACGACAGTCAAAATGGATGCTTAACTAACAAACATAACAGTAAATGCTTAAATGATAAATATACATAAGACGTAATAATAATAATAATAATAATAATAATAATAATAAAAAGTGATGCGTTCCTTGTATGAAATCATAGCAAAGGAAATTAAGGTTCATGATTATGTAGCACATTGTTCATCATTCTCTTAATATGTTTAACTGCATGTTCATGCTAAAAGGAAAACAGCTTTGCACTGGACATTATATTTATATTTATCAGTATATGTTTCTTTCTTCAGAAACAATTATGTGTCATCCATGTTTGCTTTTTTGTTATCCACTAGTAAAACGTGCACTTCAGTGACAGCATTGAGGTTTATCACTTCACCATGAAAAAAACCCCAAAAACTTTTCCATATCAAAAAGTAACAGCGTTGTCTTGAAACCCCAAGCAAACACACAGGCTATGAGATAAACGGTAACTTCTGTGCTAATGAGATGAATCTGTTTGAAATATAATTTTAAAGAGAAATGTTGGTTTTGTGTAAGCATTAGAATAACACGTTCCCCTGTGATACTGCTAATGTTGTTTACAATATGGGTGTTCATATTGCACATTAATATTTAATTTCATTAATTCACCACACGAAGGTCTGGGGATCCTTTCTTTCTTTCTTTCTTTCTTTCTAATGGTAATGTTTGCATCAAAAACACTGCATGCCATTTTTATAAGTATACCTCATTTATCAATCTTACTTTTAAATGAAAAAAAAAAAAAAACGTCCGTATACTTTACATCTTTTTTATGTTGCTGATATTCATAAGCTCTCCTTTATGTATTATACATTTGATAGCTCTTCAGATTATGTATGAACTCCCCAGCTTCTTTTTTTAATTAACATGCCTTTAAAAGTCTTTTAAAACAGACACACCTCCGACAAGACTTTGCTGTCTAATTTAAACAAGCGCACATATATTTCAATATTTCTGTCCCTCACCCACACACACATCTGCGCCTTTGGGCATGTTTGAAAGACTAATGTTGATTAGCATGGCTTTGAATAACTGACCATGGGTCTGCTCGATTAAACACCTGCATCCTCGGCTTTGTCACTTCACAGAGGTTTCTCACACACAATGCTCATTTCTACATGAAAGCAGGAAATTCACCCTAATGACCGGCAAAGCCTATTTTTATAGCGCAAAACACCTGCAGCCGGATCACGCTCTAATTGGGAAGTTAATTCTTAAATTGCATAACACTGAAAGTATTCTCAGAAATGGAAAACTTAATTTCTACATGTTTTTTCTTCCAGGTCTCTGGGTAATTACACAGGCAATACCAATTACCACTAAGTGTACAAACATTTGGCATTTGGGGATATAATGTAAACCCTAATTCCCAGTGGAAATATGGTGAACTGAACGTGAAAGCAAGACTTAATTATAAAAGTGCACAACTACAGAATTCATGTCTCAGCTATGTAACATTTGGTCTCTGCTTCTTTAATGTAATTTTAGTTTTATCATTGAGTTTTATCATTATTTCTTCTTGTTGATCTTCGGGGCTTCATCACATCTCCTCACACTCACCACATGAAGAACTGAATTATACATGCAACTTTTGTCTCCTGTTCAATCGATCTGGTAACACATGACTGACTACAATTTGCAACTAAGTAATTATTCCAACTTATTTCATTATAAAAAACGAAAAGGGTTTAATGCTGATCGGAAAACTGAACTGCGCAGAAATCTTCCTGATTAGTAAATGAGCTGCGTGTTAAATTGGTGTGCCGATGTTTGGTAGATGTTGGGAACCCTATGCCTAGTTTCTCAGGCATAATAAAATTAAAACAGACCAAAGATGACATGGTAGGTTGTGCAGACAGTTATTGCACGAGTTTCTCTCTTTAGATACCCTATGACAGTGTCATTTCAGCTCATTGTGACACAAGGCAACTATAAAATTAATGATTCTTAATGCACATTGACACATTTTTATTTTACTGGGTGACCACTTTTAAACTATAACAAAATTCCGGTATTTTGGCTGCAAATTTTGCACTTTAACAAACAATTCATCCCAGTAATACTGCCAGTTGTGTGTTAACACTTAGACACTGCTGAGCAGGAACAGCATGTTACTGTGCATTGTAATTTTACGTGTATCTTGGTAAGACAGATCATGCACACTGCATGCATCCTGTCCAATCTTTTTGTCCTTTTATTTTCTAGCTAGCTTCACTCTTAGTAAAATTCATGATTCATGTAAACTTGTAGACAAATTTCCATAGTGTGATTCCATTCCTGATATTTAGTTTTTAACAGTAGCCAACAATTGTGTATTTATTCTCATTGATCTCAAGTACATTTCAAGTTTGACTTACAGTGTAAACATACTGTAAATTTTCTCTTTTGCTTTTCTAGCCTGACTGTTTTCAAATGCTCTTAAAGCCCTGGTGAACCCTGGGAAAGATCCCCTCGAGATAATGTAAGTTCTTAGAGGTTAAGAGAGCAGTGTGATACAAGGATTGTGCCGCATGCTTTTTTAGAGTCCTTTCAGTCTTCAAAGTGACAACAGCTTGACAGGGTTTTGTTGGGTTAAGATTAGATCTGATACCCTCAGAAAGCTCCTAAAAAAGCTACAGTACAGGTCGAGCTGCTATGCGATTCTCAATATATCTTGTGGTTGAGATGGTTAAATATTATACTGAATAAAGCAAGATTTTTTTTCATACCAAGAATAATTGATTCCCTGCCATGAAATCTGCAGTTATATATCCTCTGCATTTTATTACTGTATACTAATGCATGCGTATAATAAATGCATTATTATTTTCATAATAATGAAAGCAAGGATAGGCCCTGTTCAAACCCTAGGACAATTGTTTTCCATAAAAAGAAAAAATATACTGTATATTTGTAAATTTGGGTATGTTCTGGCATCCTTCATTTCAGCTCTGCCCAGGACAACCTTACAGATTGTTGTGCACCGTTTTGAATTCCGATTCTTTGAACAACTTCATAGCTTAGAGCAATGCACAGTCAATACTCTGATTTTCATTTTGCAGAAGAGAACACATATTACTCTTTTAGCTCGCTCCCATCCTCATAGGGCAAATAACACAATTTCATTTATTCTTGTGGTGGAAAGGTTTAGACAGATTTATGGAAAGTCCCGTATATGTGTGCTAACCATTTCACATCAGAATGCTCTACCATGGATAGTAAAGGTTAAATTTGTTTCGAGACTGAACCTCAAGAGTGGATTGATTCTGACTGTCTGTAACTCAACATCAGATCCTGAGGCTGTAACTGGTGCTATTTTAAACTTATTTCACTCCTTATTTGTTCAGTGAACTTAAACGTGACACCGGTGATATGTTGTATTGCATGACGAAGCAGAATAAATCTTCAGGCTAGTAATTTTGAGGAATAGTCACAATGTCTTAATTAAGTTCTATTCTCCGGCTTGTGGGTGTGGATATTTTTTTTAAGATATGTTGTAGGTGTCGCCTAAATGTTCTTGCATAGTTTTTGCATAGAATATAATAACTGCTAAATAATAGCACTATGGCGGATCAGCATTCAGCATCAGCAGTATACAGTATACTATTCACCGGACTGATCATCTGTCATCATCTGCACCTGTTTCTCACTGGTCCATGCCTTAAGTTACGTGTGTTTTTTTATTGTTAATGCTTGAATAATTCAGAGGTCACTGTGAAGCTTAACAAATAAAAAACAGCGACCGGCCTGAAAATGAGAGCTAAAACTTTCCAAAAAGGAAAGCCTGGAGGGAAGCCTGGAGAACTATTTGTCAAGACTACATTAAAAATACAAGAAAGGCTGGCTCTTTCGAAGCAACTAAAGGCTTACTCAAGAAATTTGGACAGTACTGTTATATATAATTATATATATATATATAATCGCACCTGTCTTCTACCCCCAACCAAGATGAAATAAACCTTATAAAATCTATTTCTAACATAATATAAGACATAGTTGAAGCAGGCAGCCACAAGATTGAAATGGAAACTGACAAAGATAGTTGGCGAAGTGGAGAAAATCGTCAGCCGTTCAAGAGAGCATGAATAACTGAAGTGTCACCATGCTGTATCTCTCTGGCAGCGCCTTTAATGCCTGTCACCTCTGTCTTCTCAAAATCAATTCACACCAGTCAGGACAAAGTTTTTAGGTGAACCAACATGGCTGTGTTAAAAAGTCACTCACCCAGTGGTCACCATAGCATAGCAAAAACATTTTTATTTGCGGCCCTACTAATATTCCATTTGCAAAGAACATGAATGTGTTTAATCACACAGCTTTGATACTCTTTGAGTTTGGTTTCCCTGCTATGGTCAGTAATATTGGTACTATACAAAAAGTAATTTTCACATCAAAATAACAGCAGTTGTACTCGCTGCACTACTTCGGTACTTGAACACTGCAATCAATTTCTTCTGAAATGAAAAGAGCAAAATATTACGAATCTGTATACACAGTGTTATTAACCGAGTTATGGTACTATCAATTATCAGCCCGAGTTTATTGTACAGTAGGAAAGAACTAGTTGGGGGAAAAAACCTGTCGGCGGCTACACTGTCCATGAGGAAATAGTCTGTCTTAAATGGAGAGGTATTACTTCATTAGGCATTAATTCTTGAGATAACAATAATCATTCAACAGATTTATTCACATTGCATTGTCATTTTCTTAAAGGGAACATATAGTAATGAGCTAGAAGTGCATAATGAAATAATTCAACTATTGGATAATACCATTCTCCAAACTTTCATCGTTTTCAGATTACACTACCTTCCATATTATGTTTCTCTTATGCATGAGGATGTGCACATATTTACGCACACTCCTGACTATGCATATGATAGAACCCCTGGGGTGTACCCCGCCTTGTGCATTAAAGTCTCCCGTGATAGGCTCCAGGCCCCCTGCGTATATACAGTATAAATTGGTAGAGACGATGAGTGAGTGAGGGAGTAATCAAGTTTTCCCAGTTCTTTTCACACTTTTGCTGGAATACCATGACATCATTCTAAGCTCTAATTATTTTCTCCATGTAAGGGAGTTTGAATGCAGCATTATCAACATGCACTAAATACATCTGTCCAAACTGAATCTGAATCCAAACTTGGTCTATGCATGCATTGATAAATGGGACCCCTTGAGCCAAGAATGTGTTCGTCTGAATATTAAATAAAAACTAGAAATAAAAACTAACCGGGCAAAAAATAAATAAATAAAATCAGCTCATAGAGTAAGAGCAACCTTGAAGCTAAGCTATTATGTTTTAAATGAAAAGTGGCAAAGAGAGCATAAGGTCAAGCCTTCACACTGTTGCTTCAGTGATGGCTGTTAACCTTGAGAAAAAGAGTGAGGAGCATTGAATACAATTTGATCAAGAGAAAAAGGACACTGTGATTCAATACTTCCTTACCTGCAGGATGTGAAAAGATGCTATTTTACAATCTAAAAGATGTTTTTCCAAACTGTTCCCTGACTCTCTACCTGCATGTAATAGCATACAGTATGTGGCAGAACCATTGGCAGCTGTGGTGCACGAACAAGCAGGTGGTCAGTAGGGGTCACCCAGAGTAGCAGAAGAGAAAAGCAGCCAACACTCTTCACTGTGCGACTAAGCTGATTTGGTGCTCATTAAATAAAAAAAACCCAAAAAACCTCTGAGTAATGGAAACTGGCGAACTCTTGACTAGTCAGCAACAAACTTTAGCTGTTTCACACATCTAATAGAACTCACTGACAGTTATGAAGAACTGACATATTAAATTAACCATGCAAAAAAAGCTTGATTGGGCTGGGAGTGTGGTGCTTACAGTATATGCACTAATTCTATTCTCTAGTATTTCATTAGGTGCTCATTAGAATTGGGCTTTATATTATAGTGAGCAACGACCTTTTTTGGTAATTTGTGCTGCACCATGGCGTAGTGATACTCCGGGTACCCCAGTTTCCTCCCACAGTCCAAAAACATGCAGATTAGTCTAACTGGCATTTCCAAATTGCCTGTTGGATTGGTGTCCCCTGCCTTGTGCCTAAAGTCCCTTGGGAGCCTCCCGTGACCCTATACACAATTTATAACAAGTTTACAAATTGAGATAAGTGGTCTAGTTTGAATCTCATCTCCGGTCTGAGTTTCAATGTTAACTTATGCTTGGTGGGTTTCTTCTGGGTACCAGGGTTTCTTCCCATAGTCCAAAGAAATGTGATATACAGTATCCACCATGTGATGTGATCCAAATTGCAAATGGTGTATCATACTTCTGTTATAGATGTTACATATTAGATCTTGTAGTGTGTATAATTACAATTCCCAATTTCATCAAGTCTGAGAACAGAATTACCTGGTCGTTCGGTACATTCAGGTCATCAGCTGACTTCATGACATTGCCACATAATGTTGCTGAGCCTAGACCTAGAAGCAAACCACCATAACACTGTGTCCCGAGGCTTGTACAGTACATTGTGCATGTGATCTGCTCATGTGAGCTGCTTAGGCCAGATTGACTCTATTCCTGAGCAGTGATCTAATGTGATCACATGACCTATTTCCATTGCTTGAAAGTCTAATCTTTAAGCCCACTAGCAAACTGACGCATTCTTTTCTAAGAGTCTCATTAACAA
This sequence comes from Clarias buthupogon, assembly GCA_030014345.1. Lineage (NCBI taxonomy): Eukaryota > Metazoa > Chordata > Actinopteri > Siluriformes > Clariidae > Clarias > Clarias buthupogon. Next base: position 21,313,625 of record JAQMYK010000015.1, read on the forward strand.
GTGGGTTCCTTATGGTGAGACAGCTGTTTACTTTCAATCAAAGCTGTGATTTCTACAGGCCATTTTGTATGATACTAAACCAAGCGTTTAAATGATCTCTGATCATCATTTATGATTTTTTTTTTTCATGACCACAATTCTTCTGCAAACTTGACAGTTCAGTATTAGATCTTGTATCATTCCAGGTTTTAACAATGCACTGAGCAGGTTTGAAACCCAATTCCTGTCATTTAATGTTTTCTTCGCTTGATGCAGGCCAAGAATTTGACCCTTCTAAAACAGTTACAGCCATCCTTTAACTGCTCCTGAAACCACGGGAGGGGAAACGCCATTAGTTTTATGTCTAAGCGGATATCAGATTGCCGTGCTGCTTTGTTTGGTTTTTGAGTTCACGTCATTTGCTTTTGTGTAAATCAAGGCGCTGTGCCTTTGTTTTGGTTTCAGTCCTGTCTCTGTCCCGTCTTATCATATGATTTATTACCATAATGTGGTCAGCTGTTCTGTGTTTCACGTGGATTAGCTTGTCTGTTTCTGCTCTACTGTTTCTTTATCTTGCTGTGAAGTCTTAATGTCAGTTATCTTGTGTTCCCAAGCTTCGGCTTCCAGTAAGCTTTCTGTCCGTTAGTTCCCCTAGTCTAACCTGGTTTTGACCCCTACCGATTTCTGAATGTAGGTTCTCCTACAAACGCTGTATATGCTTCTCCTGTTTTTGTAAAAAAAAAAAAGAAAAAAAGAAAAAATACATATATATATATATTAGATTTATATATATATATATATATATATATATATATATATATATTAGATTTATATGTAAGTAAAATTATTATTATTATTATTACTACTACTACTACTACTACTACTACTATAATACTACTACAGTACTAATATTAATAATAAATTCATTGATTAATTGACAATTTTTTTAGCACAACTTTAGAAAATGTATGTAAAAAAAGCCAAATCACACCCTTAAATCACATACACAGAAAATGAGCCAAAGCATGTTTGCGAACAGATGTGCATTTTCTATTACTGTTCTGTGTAACAGCAGCCACTTGAACCGTATAAAAACAAAGTCACAGCTGCTTAGTGGCAAATAGTCTTCAGATAATAGCAATTATATTATATGACATACACACACAAACACGCACATATACAATTTCATAAAGCAGCGGAGGAGCAGAGCTCTGGGGAACAAGTGGCAGGAGAAATGCAAGCACCAGCGGGGCCGGTCGACCTGAGAAAAACAGACCCGGCGGTGAGAAGGAGCTCAGAGAGAAGAGTTTTTCATTATATAGCAAAGGATGGAGAGAACGACAGCAGCACACACTGAACTCCACACGACTTCAATGCACTGCTGGGCTTATCTGTTGCGTTCCCATTGCAGAGCTCCAGATTTTAATGTGATGCAACAATCCTTGCTTCTGGGACACCCGAGGGCACAAATGAATCATTAAGCCTACGCATTTGCGCACAAACACTTATTGTGTTCACTCACTCTCACACACACACACATCCTCACAGTGCACACTGTTTATATGCACACAACCAGTGACACACATACCTCTGTGCTGAAGATGTTCTGGCGCACACACCCAGAGACATACACATGAGAGACAGCACAGCTTTCATGTGGACACGAGGGTGCAGCTCGGCAAGAGTGTGTGCGTGCCGATCCCTCCGGAGGAGCCTGTCACTCCGTTACACTGAGGATGCGTCTAGGAGCATGAACGCCATCGGGAAGGAGCATGACATGGTGTGTGAGAAGGCGGTGGCCCTTGTAACTGACCTCTGCATGCAGGAGAGCCCCCTGTTAGAACACACGACCTGTGAGGAGTTTCTCTTCCTGATTACAAACCATGACATCAACCTCAATCAACCTGGTAAACTGCTTTTCTTTTTTTTTCTTTTTTTTTTAATCTATTTGAATATCGTAATTTAGAATATACAGTGTTTAATGAGAAACACTTTATTCCATGGCATTATTATATTGGTACAGTGCAGATGACAAATAATTAAATGGCATTCATTTTAACATTTCGGGTGGTTAATTTCATTTTAAGCACAATTACATTTTGAGTAATTTGTTTAAATGAGTTTAAGGGCTTGTTAGGCTTTTCTTATAGAAATTTATTGAACATGCTTTTCTCTAGCCTCTAAAGTGTTTCAACCTGTGCAGGTCAGTTATTTAAAATTCGTGCCTGCAATTATGGTCCCTATACACTTTGCAAACTTTCTTATGTTCCACAGCTTTCCTTTGTTCCACTACACATACACTATTGTATTAATATTAAAATCAGAAAATCAGCTTACAGCAGTATAACATGCTGTATTGAAGCATTGAATTCCTGCTTTGGGCTGTGTGTGAGGAGTTTGCAAGTTTGCATATTCTCACTATGCTTGGTGGGTTTCCTCCAGGTACTCTAGTTTCCTTACACTGTCCAGAGACATGCAGATAGTACTGTGAATGAGCGTATGAGAGATTGTATGTACTCTGCAATGGATTGATACCCTGGCCAGGTTCTACCCCACTCATGCCCTTGGGAAAGTGCTCCAGGATTTCCATGACCCTGTTCATGATAAGCGGTATAGAAAATGAATGAATGAAGTTTCACACTCTGGTGTAGACACTGGTCTAAAACAGGACACCAGATACGTTTTCAGGGAGGTGTGAGGAAATCTGGACACAAGGAGAATCTGTGACACACATAAAGTAGCTTAAGTGAAGGAGCAGATTTTACCACCCCAAGTCCATTTACCGGACCTATTGCTTATAAATAGGTAATGGTATACAAAAATATTGTATGTTGAATACAATAAACTATTCCATTTTTATCCTTACTCAAGGAACTTTTCCAAAAAGGAATCTACTGTATCTATTATGCATTGTATTTTACAGTACTGTACATTCCGTCTATTCTTTAACTTATGGGTTAACTGGCTGACTCTAGTCTGGATGCAGATTGAGCAAAATATTGTAGCTGACTAAACTCGACAGAAAAGAAAATGAAGCAGAATATTTAATAAATTATTTTTTAAAAATGAATGAACTTCCACACTCTAATTCCACACTTGAGACATGGCTTATACAATCATACAAGTTTGAAAATTGTTAATTATTATTCTAGGTTTTCAATAGCTTTCATCAATTTTCTTTTCTTTTCATTGAACTCTCTGATTTGGCTTGCGCAAAAAAAAAAAAGTTAATGATAAAAACATGATGTTTAAGGATTAGGACTAGACAGAGACTTTTGAGTTTACTTTCATCTTATCAGTATGTTTAAGACATATATGTTTTATCTGTTGAACTCAGCAATTGTTATCCATTAGAATTGGACCATTCTGAGTTTTATGGAACTCAATCTTCACAACTTTTGGTTAAACACTCTTATTTTAATGGTTCCCAATGGAACAAACCAAAGAACCCTTTACGATGTTATATGGGACCTTTGTTTCTCCTTAAGATGTATCTTCAATCAAAAGAAAATTAAGCAAAGGAGTATGAAATGTGTGAGAAAATGTGAGAAGGCGGTGGCAATTTAGTTGAATTTGAAACTGAAAGAATATTAAAATATGATAGTTTAGTACCTAACTGCCAACTTCATCGAAATTTAGTGGGGAAAAAAAATCATGACTTGAATTCACTTAAACACTTAGTGGAGTTCCATCATAAGTAATCAACAGTAAAAGTTATGTGTAATAGTGAAAGTAATAACATTTCCATACACAATGTGACAAGAACATAAAGGATTGAGACTAAAACAGCTGTGTGCACATAAAATAACCACTTGGATGGAAAAAGGTCATGTGGTCTGATGAGTCAAGACTGACCCTATTCCAGAGAGATGGGTGTGTCACAGTATGGAGGGAAGAGCATGAAGCGATGCACCCGTCTTGCATACTCCAAGACTCTGGAGGCAATTTTATGATCTGCGGTTGCTTCAGTTGGTCTGGTTTAGACTCAGCAATAAAACAAAGTCAGCTGATGTATGAATGTATAAATGTATTGAATGAGCATGCTATGAGCAGTGTTGGCATGGGCAGTTGCAGTACAAATTAGAACTGTGTACGTACCACAGGGACCTCGTTCTTCATGCAAAGACTGAGGAAAAAGATGAAGAAAAATATCTGTTTTTTAATCATTCATTTTCGGCCAAGTTTCATATGTTTTTTAATTGTCGTAGGGCTATGATTTTTTTTATTTTATGTAAAAAGCAACATTTTGTTGCCTTGGTACACTTTCATAAAAATTTATCTTAAAATCATGTGTGTTCATATTTTTAGATAACCAAAAGCTTTATGTTGTAACTGAGGAAGACACCTGTGTTATTCAATGACCACACACTGGAGCGCAGTGGCGTGATACATTTTATCCTGCAGTCCTGAACTTTTCCATTGCTCCAGGCAGTGTGACTAACTGTCTATGTCAGCTGTGCTTATATTTGACAAAAATGCCTTGTGAGGAAGAGCCTAAACACACATCTGACAGATCTGAGCTTCTCTTGCCTTCCTGTCACACAGGGAATAGCTGCTGTATTACTATAAGCCAAGGAAAATGGATATACACTTGTATGTAATAAACTAACGTTTTAAAATTGTTCATCCTCTTAAAATTATGAGGCTTGTTAGGGACATTATGTTGCTAAGAATGTGAACACAGCTCTAGAGTCATAGTTTTTAAGCAGCCGTTTTGGACCTTTTTTTGGACTTTGTTTAGTTATGAATGTCCAAGTTGTGGTCAGACATTATTATTATTATTATTTATTTATTTTTCTTGCATTGTGGAAACTTTAATGAGTTTTTGTGTTCCAAGGCCAGAGTAGTATGGAACAAGCTGACTTTGCTTTGTATATGATTGGTAGCACACAGTATTTTCCAAATAATTAGGATTGTAGGAGTTTGTAGCACTTCAGTAGGGATTTTATTTTGCAGCTTGAAATAAAATAATATATATCATAACTTCTGTTTGCAGTTTTTCCCCCTTCATGGTCTATTACAGAAACAAAAGAGTATCCATGTGAATATACATCATAAATTTTGTGTCTCTGATCCAAAAATATTGGAGCGGTGTACCTACTACAGATCTAAACCAATGCTATTACAGTGGTACGTAATGGATACAGAGGCACGCTTTTGCCCATAGAAAATAATATAAATGCAGATAATCTGTTCCAGCCATTCAAAAATATTACCAAAATTTCTAATTTCCAAAACTATAATTTAATTTTTGCATAGAAAAACAATCAAGACATTTAGAAAAAACATGCAAACGAATTAACACATGAAATAAATAGACATTAAACCTCACTCTCTCTCATTCACTCATCACCTATACCGCTTTATCCTGTATTCAGAAAAGCAAAAAGGAGCCACAAAAAAATGTGAACTTGCTTTGCATGGCTTTCACGCATTGCACAAAAATGCTGCAAATATGACGCACTGACGTAAATGAGTCTTGAATGGCCCCCTGGATGTGAACGCAACTTATGATATACACTACCGTTCAAAAGTTTGGCGTCACTTGCAAATTTATTTTCTACATTCTACAACAATACTGAGGATTTCAAAACTATAAAATAACACATATGGAATTAGGTAATTACG
>JAQMYK010000015.1:21319331-21324331 GCA_030014345.1 Clarias buthupogon
TATATTGTATAATATATTTTATAGTTATATCTTATCTTACCCTACTTGCCCAAGGGTACATCTTCCTGATTTAAAAAGGGTTAATTTGAGTTGTTTATCTCCATATTGTTACGTGATGACGTAGCAATGAAGCCGCTACCCGTTTTCTGACATATCCCGCCTCCTGACGTATGATTGGTCAGGCTCAGAACGCCTAACAAGATCTGATTGGACAAAACTTGCGTGAACGGCAAAAACGAGCCGGAAGTGATCGGAATGCAGGTGGGTTGAATAAAAGCTCGTACAATGAAAAATGGCGGACTCTCCGCGTAGAGAGAGAAGAGGTCCAGCAGAGAGGGATAGGTCGGACCGGGGTGCACGGTCCAGGAGAAAGCTGGTGATGGGGACGCATAAAGGTGTGCCTGAGGCGGAAATTGCGGAAACTCTGGGCTGTTTTGATGCACCGTTTGGGAAAGAGCAGCGGCGCGAGCGCTCAGGTGAGCTTCAGCATCTGACAGCTCGCGCACCCTTAGTGCCATGGAGACAGCTCGAGCTGTGCTTTAAATGTGGTTTATTTTGTAATTATCTTATTAACATTTTAACAGTTTTAAGTGATTTATATTACTGTTAGCCTTTATGTTACCTCAGGAAAAGGTCAATTTAAACCAAATGTCACTAACAGTCATAAGAACTAACAGCAGTGTTTTTTATTTTTTTTTATTTTTTACATTTACATTAAAAGTGCAATAGTCAGTATTTTTATGTTTTATTAGTACAAATAAGGTGTAAATGATAAACTAGCAATTTAGGCCAAAGCAAGTACAGTTGAAACCAGAAATGTACATACACTTAAGAAAAAAATGTTTTGGTGGGGGGTTTTTTTCTCTTCTTTATTGTCTAACATTATTTTTCTGTTTAAGATCAATAAATATAAACATTTTTTTTTTGCATTTGTTAAGTGTCAGAATTGAACGAGGGAGAATTGTATTGAATTTTCTTTTTTTATTATTTATCAGTTAAACAATTTACATACACTTCCTTAGTTCTTCACTTCTGAAACTGTTTCACAGTTCACATCTGTCCAGATGTTTTGGGTGTCCTTCCACAAGCTCTCTACAATAGTTTGCTGGTATTTAGACCCACAGAACTGGACAGAACTGGTGTAACTGGGTCAGGTTTGTAGGCCTTCTTGCTCGCACTCGCCTTTTCAGTTGTTCTGTGGGATTGAGATCTGGGCTTTTTGCAGTTGTGCAGACCTTATGCAGTTGCAAACTGTAGTCTGGCTTTTTTTTACTGTATGGTGGTTTTGAAGTTATGGCGTTCTCCTCCCAGAGGATCAGCTCATGGTGGTACAGGACTCGTTTTACTATTTGTGGATAATGACACTGTAATTACCAGTTTCAGGCAGCGTCTTCACAAGGTCTTTTGCTGTTGTCCTGGGGTTGATTCACACATTTCTTACCAAAAAATCGTTCCTCTCTGGGACTCAGAATCCGTCTCCTTCCTGAGCGGTGTGATGGTCCCATGTTTTTTAAAACTTGCATATTATTGCCTGAACGGATGAACGTGAGACCTTCAGGCATCGGGAACTTGCACCTAAGGATGAGCCCCACTTATGGAGGTCCACAATTCTTTTCCTGACGTCTTGGTTAATTTTTCTTGATTTTCCCATAATTTCAAATAAAGAGGCTCTGTGTTTGAGGTGTGCCTTTATATGTATGCACAGGTGTGCCACCAATTAACTCAAATAGAATCAATTAACCTATCGGAAGCTTCTTAGTTTCTTTTTGTTTAAAGACACAGATTTAGTGTATGTAAACTTCTGACTCTGAAAATACATAAAAATTCTCCTTCGCTCAATTCTGACATTTAACAAGTGCAAAACATATGTTAATATTTATTGATCTAAAACACTCTGATTTAATGTTTAACAGTAAAGAAAAAAAGGTTTTGTGTTTTTTTTCCCTGACGTGTATATAGATACTGTATCTGGTTTCAACTGTATATTATCAAGCTGAGAAAAGTCATTTGAGAAACTAATAATATTTGTTTGTGATTGGATGCAGCTCCTGTCAGTAATTTTATATTAGGGATGGGAATCACTAGTCACCGATGTTCTCACAATACCTCTCCTAACCTTAATTTATGTTTACTCTTGGCACCGGCTGCTTTAAAAACGAAACTGAACGTGGCTCCGTTTCCTTCTTGCTGCCGTCTTTGATAACATTCTTGGGTCCCATGGTGCTGTGTCTTCACTAAATCGTGCAACAACAAAAAAAACCACAAAACACAAAGCATACAGTATGTTAACTTGCGTCGTTTGGTTCGGTTGCTCGTACGCCGAAAATGCTTCGTATCCCGAGGCAAATTTCATGCAAAATATCAGTTTTTAAGGTGTAAATTTGTGATTTTTTTTTTTTTGGTTACAATTTTAAACCATTAAAAAAAAAGTTTTATAAATACTTAAATGTAGCCCGTTACTTATAACATTAGTTTTCTTATTTAAAAACCAAGCACAGCATTTAGACAGTACAAACTAACTTAAAATAACAAATTCAAGAGTTTAACATTTAACTGAGCCCCACATATCTCAGTCCTTCGCCATAATTATTATTTCTAAACAAACTGGCCACCTACCACATGGAATGAAAGTGTGTAAATAGTTCAGAGTGCGCCACCTGTAGGATTATAATAAAGTGTCATTTTACCTCCTCAAATGCCTCCAAAGTCTCAGAACTTTTTAAGACTGGTGTAAGTGTGTGTAATGAGTGGGTTCGAGACTAATCTGCTCACAGAGTTTGGAGAAAAGGGAAGATTGGAGGCTTTTAACTCGCGCAATTTTTGATACTGTGACGCCATAAAATGCATTTCTGTTTCGGCACTCGATACAGAATCAGTTATATCTGAGGAGATCACCAGTCACGGCCACTCAAACTGAAAACCAGCCAATTCTGGTCGCTGGCTGATCGACCGGTTCAACCCTATCATAGATGTGAAAATAGTTTTTTAAAAATCAATTTTGGAGTCAGTGTGGCGATGCAGGAATCTCTGCACAAAAGTATCACGATTCATAATGGAGTCTATTTATTTATTTATTTATTTATTTATCCCCTCCCCCCCATCTCTATTTCATAGACCGCGCCCATTCTGGCGTTAACATTCCACCTTTGAGCAGTCCAATGTCTAAATTTGCTTGAAAGTGATGCGGTCTAAGTCCTTACTAATTAGTTGACAGATTGGTCTTTTTTCCACTTGACCTTCAACCTGACCTACTTGAGGTTTTTCTCAGACTGTGCTGAGTATTGTTCATTTTTTCCCACTCAGGCGAGGAGGACGTCATGGACGAGCCGTCCCTCCTGAGGTTCATGTGTGCCGAGTTGACCAGAGGCTACTTCCTGGAGCATAACGAGGCCAAGTACACGGAGCGCAGAGAGAGAATCTACACATGCATGAGGATCCCTAAAGAGCTCGAGAAGGTGTGCCTTGTGCATACACACTGCTTATACACACACACAGGCAAACGTCTCTCTCTCTCTCTCTCTCTCTCTCACACGCACACACTTGGCCACATTCTTCCACTCACTGTAACAAAGTACACTTTGTGCACTCTTTAGTTTTATGATAGTTCTGCCCATGACAGGTCGTGGACACACAGCGTGGACGGTGTGTGACGTGTAATCGGTGTTGTAATGATGTGAAGTAAGTTTGCACAAGACTGTCGTGTTGGTCGTGCTGGCAGGATTATGCAATTCAGGAAGGAACTAAGGTTAAAAACATCCACAGTTTTCAGGTAACAGGAGACAACGTTCAGTGTCTAATCAAAACCCTTATCAAGGGTCAATAATAATAATAATAATAATGCTTATTTCACATGTTGATGTTGCCAGAAGGTGCAATCTACAGTATGATCACAAATGTGCAACCCAGCCTACCAGCAGAGACCAGTGTGTACAAAATCAAGCTTTACCAAGGCCATATGACAAACTCCACGGTGACACCGGTCTCACAAATCCTGTAAATGTTCAGGAAAATCCATATTCCATATTCAGCTTCATCCTTGACTTTAACTCACCTAATTTGTACCCGGAACCCGATTTGTGTACCCATGACATCATTTCCAAAATGGTGATGCGCCTGCAGAAGACTGTTATTTACTGTATTTTCAAAGCCAAAATTATTGGCGCTATGGCCACCCCTCTTTGATCTTTTTCCGCTCTTTGATCCCCTCTTTGATCTTTGATTCCTCCCCCCCCCCAAAAAAAACTTACGATACACACCCACACCAAATTTCTGCGAGTGTCTGTGTGCATTTGTGTGTTGCCAAGTGTAATCAAGAGTGCAGTTCACAAATAATGATTCCCTCTACAGGATCAATTTACTTCCTGTTTATGTAACGCTTGTCAAATATCGTAAATTAAAATAACGCTGATGAATTCTCGAATCTTAATTGGTCAGAAAGTGTTGATAAACGTTTTTTAAAGGCAGCTTTGATGGAACTTCTGGATGTAATTCATGGCACAGGTTCATATCACAGTGTTTATTCGGACACGTTGTCGTTTCTATAGTAACACATATACAGTATGGAGGATGGTTCATATAACCAGAGGTCAATAAGAAAACATTTTAAACCGTATTAAAAAATGTAAAAAGATAATACATTTTAAAAATCACTTTAATAAGAATAAATATGTCTAACTTGGGTGTGCAACAAAACTGGTAGACGAGGATAAATGCAAAAATTGTTTTAAGGTTTGTAGAGAAAACGACGGCGAATGATATTTTTTTTATAATATTGTATAATAAAACGTAAGTGTGGTATCAGACTCTCTTTCTAAGAGGTCAGGTAATTAAAAAGCAAACTCTAGCGCTGTGATGTGAAAGCAGTCAGTATTTATTACCACTAGATGGAAGAGCTGATCCGCGTCTCGCTCAGACCTGTTTCGACGTTAATCCTTAGACGTGAATCCTTAGACGTTTTTAAACCCCTTTATCAGAGCTGTATTTAAAAATAGAGGCTCGTT
>JAQMYK010000015.1:21329331-21338072 GCA_030014345.1 Clarias buthupogon
TTGGAGATTGTAGAGTCTTAATTTTGTATCAGTGGCATAAATCCAAGGACCCAACCCACCTGTTTCAAAAGTTGAGTTTGTGCCGGTGGTTTATCACTATGGGCAATGTGTTTTGGAACTGGCCAGATATTTTTCTTTATATCTTTTAACATGCAACATGCCACAAACCACAATTGAACACTTTTGGAGGTTAAAAAATTGGCAGCTGAAAAATCTGTATGCAATCTTTTTGTGAAAATGTTGTGATGCAATCAAGTCGATATGAACCAGAATCTCAAATGATTATTTCTAACACTTTGTGTAATCCATGACGATGAAGAATTCGGCTGTCCCATCCAGTATTCAAAATAAGGTGGATAGTAAGACAAGTGTGACAAGTGTAAGAGGTGTACACTACCAGGCAAAACTTTGAACACACCTTCGAATTCCAAGCTTCTCTTCTGATTTTTATTTCTTTCTACATTGTAAAACAATGCTGAGGGCATCCAAAATTTATCTATAAAATAATCTCCTTTGAACGGCTGATGTTGAGATGTGTCTGCGATTTAAAATTGGTAAATTTAATGATCTTCTCCTCTGCAGCAGAGGTAAGTTTTCATCTTGTTTTCCTGGGATGGTCTTCATGAGAGCCAGTTTCATCATGGTGCTTGATGAGTTTTTGCAAATGCACTTAACACAATACCATTCTTGCAAGAACTGTTTCAGAACAGCTGACCTTCGTGTCTTAAAATAACAGCAGTCTGTTGTTACTTAATTACCTAATTCCATATGAGTTATTTTAGTTTTGAACAAATCCAGTATTGTTCTAGAATTTTGAAAATAAATTCAAACTTGTGTCCAAACCTTTGTCTGGTACTGAATTTAAAAAAGCTACAATGACATGTGTAACACAATGTAATAAATATTCAACAGAAATGGTAAGTAAGTCACACATACTGAATTATACATACATATACTACCATTGTGGTTAACTTGTATGGACAAAACCACCTACTGTACAACTCAATGTGTCAATGACAAAAGAAATGTTTTTGGACTTTAGCAAGTGGAAAAACCTCCACTGATCTAATCAACATCTCTGAGACTGAGGTGGAGATTGTGGAAAGCTATAAGTACCTACAGTACTGTAAGTGTACTCATAGACAATAAGCTAGACGAGCCTAAAAACACTAATTCAATTCAATAAAATTTTATTTGGATAGCGCTTTTAACAATTGTCATTGTTGCAAAGCAGCTTTATACAATCAAAAGAAATTATGGAAGTTTGTGGCTACCTGTTAGCCCATGGGGAGATGATGAGGATGACAAAATATTGAAATATCCTAATAAATCCCACTTTGTGATATTGAGAAAAAAAAAAAAAAAGAAATTATGGAAGTTTGTATGAAATGTGAATGTGTATGAATCAAAATGATAAGATTGTCCCTGATGAGCAAGCCAAGGGTGAAAAACTCCCTGAGATGGCAATAGGAAGAAACCTTGAGAGGGACCAGACTCAACAGGTAATCTGTCCTCATTAGGGTCATAACGGATAGCAGGAATTGTTCTGCAGTCATACTGTGTGTTAGGAGGGTGGAAGTTCAGTGTAACAGTTAATATAGAGCCCAGTTCGTTATTGGTGGCTCAGGTAGACTGTAGGAAACTCCATTCCTGATCTATTGAGAGACTATCACTTCACCGTCAGCAAACTTGAGAGTCTGGTTTCTGCTACTCTTTTGCTATTGCTGTATTCTACTTTGTTGGTGGTTTCATTCTACATTTATCTATATTATGTCTAGTTTGTGGATTTTTTATTTTTAGTTTACTTTATTTATTACTTCACTCCATTGCATGTATATATATTTTAAACTGTCCTTGATTTTGGAGCAGTCTCTGGCACAAGAATTTCCTCTGGCATTAAAAAAGGTTTGTCTTATCTTATCTTAAATACGCCAAATAACAGAATGAGAAGCAAAATAAAGTGGCACACATTATTGTACTGTATGTGATTGAACATCATAAAACATTGTATGTGACCTGATGCAATTTCACGGTTTTACATGACCTTTTTATTTTATTTTTTGCAGTCTAATCTTGATAATCAGACCACTCAGGCCATCATTACTGGCTGTCATTATTTCATCATTTCCTCCTGTTAAATACTGAATTACAAGGTCATTTCTTGGCAAATTTGTGGTGTAATGAATGAGAATATGGCTCCATGAATAGATAATGATGATCTGTTCGTGTGAACCTAGTCTCAGCACTAGCACAGCATATTCAGGGCTCCATGAATGCATTTTACAAGGATCTTTTAATGGATACTCAGAACAAAATAGTGCATTTCTGAATCTAATCTGGCTTAAAATCCATGCAGACATAAACAAAATATTACCTTTTTTTTTTTTTAAAGATTTACTTAAAATTGTAAAGAAAAGCTACAAATGATATCATGAGACTAACCTTAACAATGTTTCATATAAGTTAAATAATTAGATCATGATTACATTTTTAAGTAAATACAAGCTCACTATAGAGATCAAAATATTGGATTTTGTAATTAAGAAAAATTCATTCCATAAATGTGTTTATTTATGCAACTCAAATTAGATTGGTTGCAGATTTACAGGCTATTGTAGTTTGATTTTGTAATCAGATTTGTTGACAATGAAAGCGAAGGCAGATATCCAATTGAGTCTGGTAAAAGGTCTTATCTATTTAGTGTGTCTTCTTTTGCACCTGCACTCCCATCTGTTCACTTCAAACTAAATCTACTAAAGGGGAAAAATCAGTAATGGCTGGTCGTGATTTTAAATGGCAGATGTAAAGTCCATGAATCTTACTATATCCTTTTTGGTGGGGCGCATGACCCAGTATTAAGCAGCTGTTCCCCAATAAAATTTCACCTTCGTGTTTTAACAAGCCCTGTTCTTTGGTGGGCATTGAGCTGGCAACCCGACCCCTTAAGTAACTGCCAAAGAAACTATGGATATATCTCCAGGGTGGAAAGCATTCGTCGCTCGACATGCCGGATGACACATAGATGGTCCAAATTAATAAAAAGAAAAATTCTTTGGCAATGGATTCATTTATATTGATAATAACTGGAATTTTATCCAATCATAGGCAATGTCAAAGCAATGCAGTTAAACCTAAAATACACCTTTCTAGTCTAGGTCGATACACCTACAGTAGATAAGGTTTAGTAATTATTTGCATATCTAGGGTATGACTTTTACGCCAGAAGTCATCGAGAAGCCATGTGGACCTGCAGACAGTACTTCTTATGGCGTTCTTTCAACAATTGCTTTCTTCTTGCCACTCTTACATAAAGGTCAGATTTGTGGAGTACACGACTAATAGTTGTCCTGTGGACAGATTCTCCCTCCTGAGCTGTGGATCTCTGCAGCTCCACCAGGGTTACCATGAGCCTCTGGGCTGCTTCTCTGATTAATGCTCTCCTTGCCCGGCCTGTCAGTTTGAGTGGACGGCCATGTCTTGGTAGGTTTGCAATTGTGCCATATTCTTTCCATTTTTGGATGATGGATTGAACAGCGATCTGTGAGATGTTCAAAGCTTGGGGTATTTTTTATAACCTAACTCTGCTTTAAAGGTAGCCACAACTTTATTCCTGACCTGTCTGCTTAGTTTCTTGGGTTTTCATGATGCAGTTTGTTTACTAATGTTCTCTAACAAACCTTGGGTTGTCACAAAACAGCTATATTTATACTGAGATTAAATTACACCCAGATGGACTCTATTTACTAAATAGGGAGATTTCTAAACACAATTAGTTCCACTGCATTTTAGTTAGGGGTATCGTAAAAAAGGGGGCTGCATGCTACATTTTCCAGATTTTTTTCTGTAAATAAAACTGACAAGCATTTACCATTTTCCTTCACACTTCACAGTTATATGCTATTTTGTGTTGGTCTATCACATAAAATCCCAATAAAATACATTCACAATTGTAGTTGTAGTGTAAAAACATGTGGAACATTCAAGGGTATGAATACTTTTACAAGGGACCGTATCATAATATATCTAATATATCTGTTCACACTTAATATTAGCAGCAGAACGGCAGTGGCAGTAATGCTGACCTAAGAAAAAGAGAAGTTCGTATAACACATTCTATACATTTCTTACATGCAGTAAACATTCAAGAAAAAATTATTCTGTGGTTTGGGTAATTGATAGTGATGATAGGGGTTGGGCATGGGCTGTGTCCCAGAAGAGCGTTATCTCTAGCAGACGTTTCACTCCAAGTAATCACAACTGTGACTGATAAGCCACATACATCTACAGTCCGTGGAAGGAAGAACTCATCTCCAGCCTCCACCACCACTGGTGCTTCACGAAATGCCCTTCATAATTTTCTGTGGGGGTGGCACAGTGCAGTGGATTAGCGGTTTAACACTGTCATGGGTGCACAATCAGTGTTGAAGGTTAAAATCTTGCCTCAGGTGTGTGTGTGGATTTTGCATGTTCTCCTTGTGCTTCGTGGGTTTCTACCGCCAACTCCGGTTTCATCCTACAGTTCAAAGACGTGCTGTGAAGCCTAGTTGGCATTTCAATTGCCTGTAGTGTATGACTGGATGTGTGTGAGGTGGATTGGCACCCCATCCAGGGTGTACCCCACTTTGTGCCTTTAGTTCCCTGGGATAGGCTCCAGGCCCCCCATGACCCTACACAGGATAAGCTGCATTGATAATGGATGGAGGGAACTGATGTGGATGCCAAAAATAAAGCCTTATTTTGATGTCTTATTTTGATGACAGGAAAAGCTTAGTCCTGCTAGGGCATTTATCTCAGCCGGCCCTGGAAATAACATTTAGGCAGTATAAATAATTTAGCTATGGAGCTATGCCACATGCAGATCATCGTGTTAGGTAAGCTGTGGATTGATGCATTCTTCTAGTGTGTTGTGGATTGAGTGAAAGCAGAGTTGGTGGTCAGCCAAAAGGGATCTATCAAAGGACACAAGCTTTGTTTAATCGGCTTTGCATGAAGCTTGTGAAGAATTAGAAAATACACAATCACTTGTTCAGGCTTGACTAGCATGCCTGTGATAATCTCGTCAGCCTCGTCAGCAGAACCAGGTTGTTTACTGTCTAAATTGTCCCTTGGCTTGCTAGTCCATAACATCTTGCTCATTTTCCCCAGCCTATGCTTCAACAAGGGAATAACATCACTTTCTTTGTCAAGACGATTCTCCCAGAGCTCCAGCTTGTTGGTTTCACTGGAATTGTATCTGACCTCAGAGAATTAAACCCATAAAGAGACACCATTATGCAACGTTTAAATTTTAGAGGGCTTACGTTGAAGAGAGGTTGCACGAACAACAAAAAGCTCTCACGTCAGACATTATAAATTACTTATTTCCCGAGAAAGCCATTAAGAGTTCAGAAACCAAGCACACCACTGGTTACTTCTAGGAAAGCGTTGTACAATGCAATTGAAAAACACATTATGCCTTCTGTGCCAATTCAGTGCTCTCTACTGCACAGCTCAGAGGTCTACAAAAGCTTGGGGGTAATTGCTTGGCAGGGGCTATGAAGGAGTTGGTGGCATTAGAAACACCTTCTGCACTGATTGGCTAATAGCATTGCAATCAAATTAGTAGCTGCAACCTAAGGCCATGCACAGGGCAGACATTTATTCACCAGTCTGCACTTAAACTTTGGTACGGCTTGTGCAAACACCTTTAAAGATGTTTGTTACAAAGATATAGTATTAATTACTGAATATTAATTTAGTCGCATTGCATTAACACAAGTTCATATTCCTTTATTTTATTGCATGAAAGAAAATCAAGTAAATCTCTCACACAGTTTTGTAACTGTAAAAAAAAAAAAAAAAAAGGCAAATGGAATTCTGACATTTCCATAATTTGCCTGTTGTACATTTTAGTTAATTATCCATGATTTGGAAATCAAAACCACTGCAGCTTCCTGTCTCCTCAATATGCTCTGGAAAAACATCACGTTTATCTCATTCACCAAATCACTAACACATGTTTCCTGTTTTTAATCATTACTCCAGTGTATTTAAGCAGGTTACTTTCACATCTGGAGCTCTTGTCTTTTTTAAATCCAGTTTTGAATGGTTTCTTTGGTGATTTCCCCAGGTTTTCTCATTAGGCTTTTTTTTGGCATTGTCCTGACTGGTCAGGTTTTGATCATTGTCTGCTTGACGATGATTGTGGATTTCTTAAAAAAGGTTGCACATGCACCTGAAATTTGTGATGTTGATTGAACAAAAATCAAGCCGCTGGGGCAATGAGATACATGTCAGGCAGGGTTTTGTCCCCAGTTTGAGGAAAATGGCTGAAAATGGCTGCAGGTAAGAAGGCCCCGGCAGTTTCTTCAGTCAGTTTTAAATTGACAAAGTTCAGAACCACAGAGAATCTTCTGTTAGCAGGCCATCTATTTGAACTGAGCAGATAAGGTATAATGGCTTTATTCAGGGAGGTGACCAAGGAGCCAAAAGCGCTGATGAAACTCTTGACAACAGTCCACTCAAAGTCACCTTATGGCTCAATCTTTGCTAAAATAATTTATGTGCATAATACTGGTGTTCATATTTAGTCATTTAGTCAAGATTCACTTAAGCTCAAGCTTTTCCTGCTCCCATGTCACATGTCCCATTTTATAAAATGTACTATACTTAAATAAATAAATAAATAAATAAATTTATACTTAAATAAAATTACTGTAATAATTAGCTCTGTTAGGTTAATTATATGAAAGAAACCTTCAAACCATCAATCCATAAGGTAGTCTGAATTTTAAAAACCTCTTGCATTAATCTATCCTTAATATCCAGCAGCCAAGAATTTTACATCCAAGCAGACTGTCACTATAAATCACAGGCAAAAAAAATGTCAGGCATTCTTTCAATAATGCTTATAGATTTTGTATGTTTAATATAATATATTCAGTATCACCATAATGCGAACGAAATCCAATGTTCTGCAATAAATTTCTTCCACTCCCCCTTCTTCTGTGAGGTTAAAATGTAGGGTTTTACACCATGGAGAATGCATCTGCCCCAGTGGCAATTTAACATTGTTAGAGACGTTATCACTCCAATTTCCTGGAATCTGTTGTGTTCGGGAAGCTGTGTTTTCTATGAAAGTGCCATTTGGAGTCCCCTTAGGGGATATGTCTTTCAAACGAGCACAACCGAGACGGCAGCACACACGAGATGAGAACAAATGGATGCTACGTCAGGATGGATCAGGGCTTCGGCAGACAGGAGTGGCTCTGGAATTAATCTCTACGCTCATGCAGGGTGTGGTCAGAAAGCTGACATGAAAAAAAAAAAGTCTCATTTAGTGATATTCTTTCAATGTCCTACAGGGAATAAGGGTGTACCTGACAATGATTTAAAATAGCTGAAACAGTCAAAGACCTCATTAACAGCTGTTAACGAGGCATGAAAAAGGCCATTTCATTTAATTGCAAGCATACAGTAGAAAACTTTAAATTTTCAGGGAGCAATCAAATCAAGTTCAATTAAAGTGATACTACCATCATTTAATATCTTCTCATAATTTTCCATGTAATTCTCTTAGTTTAATGACAAATTAAAATGACAAAAGACAAATTCTCTGCCTAACTAGAAGATGCAACACTGTATAAAACCATTACTTGCTGAGAACTACTACCAAACAACTCATGCACCAGCTCACCTGATTACAGACTGAACACAGCTGGTTTCAATAGCATGATACACACACGCTACTGAACGACTCTCAGCATTCATGCTCATTGAGATGTATCAGTCCTGTGTCAGTCATCTCAGAGTCTGTACCAAGCCTTGATTTCGTTCATTCTTACTCTGTTTTCAGTTATGTGGTTTAGTACCCTAGTTCCAGTCATATGTAGATCGTATTATTACCGATGTGTGTTGAGCTGGCAATCTAAACCCCTTAAATAACTGCCATAGAAACGACAGATATATCTTCAGGTTGGAGAGTATCAGTCGCCCAATTTTCTGGATGGCAGGTGAACTGACCCAAATTACTACCAAAACTGATTTAATTGTTGTCATTACATTCTGATCGGTCCACATGTAACCACAGAACATGTTTTCAAGTACAAACCAAATGAGCTGATGGGGAAAAATCCTAACCGTAAAGCCATGTTGGAAAATCAGAAGCTGAAAAAAAGTTCTCAAAGCGTACTCTGATGTCAAACACAGGAGATATGAGCTCATGAGTGGTGTAATGGGAACCCGTCTGCTGTATCATCCAGAGAATCATGAGTTTGATTCCCAGGTGAAGCTACAAGCCTACTTAGTCAGAGGTCTAGTGTGTGATGTTTTATTCTGTCCCCAAACTTGCTTGAGAAGCACAGGGTGGGCCATTTATAGGGATACACCTTAATAAAATGGGAATGGTTGGTGATATTAACTTCCTGTTTGTGGCACATTAGTAGATGTGAGGGGGGAAACTTTTCAAGATGGGTGGTGACCATGGTGGCCATTTTGAAGTCGGCCATTTTGGATCCAAGTTTTGTTTTTTCAATAGGAAGAGGGTCATGTGACACATCAAACTTATTGGGAATTTCACAAGATAAACAATGGTGTGCTTGGTTTTTAACATAACTTTATTCTTTCATGAGTTATTTACAAGTTTTTCTTTGTTTACAGCCATTGACATGTCGCAGAGGTTAAGAAGTGAGGAGCGGATAGAAATTGTGTTGATGTCTGGTGAACGCAGTAACCGGGTCATTGCAGCAGATTTCAATGCAAGA
>JAQMYK010000015.1:21344045-21375129 GCA_030014345.1 Clarias buthupogon
GTGTGTGTGTGTGTGTGTGTGTGTGTGTGTGAGAGTTTCTCATGTTTCCCCAAGCTCTTGTGGCTTTCCTGTGGGGTATCTGGTTTCCTATCAAAATGATACCAGTAGGTGAATTAGCTATTCAAAATTTTTGTACATTGTGATCTTCAGCTTCAGTACGTTTGGATGTGTAGTAAAAAAAATGCTTTGATTTTTAGGTAGATTTTTTATATTTGGGTTCTGTAGCCATGATAGTGGCGAATCAGCTGGAGCTGTTGAGTGGTGGAAGCTTTTGACATGAAATACTGTATACAGTACCAGTAACACCGACTTTATGCGAAAAAAGAAAATGAGAGAAACATCAGAGATTCTCTGTATAAAACCATGTATAATTGGATACAAGATATCAAGTGTTTTCATCACTGTATCTTATCATGGCCCGAGCAAAGACTGCACGCATAAGCATAACGCATTAATTGAAACAAAGTGAGGAAGAAGCTTCTTTCACATTTGCTTACATGCACGAATGCTGTTTTTTTTTTTAAACAAAACTAAAAGACAGCGAGCAACATTTGAACAAAATGTTCTCCCTGTGCTTAATTGCATGGAATCACTCTGAGATGAGGACCGAATCGAGATTACTACAGTTCACCTCTTTGCTCCTGCCCATCTAAGATCAACATGCAAAAGCACATAATTGGAAAATGTTTAATGACAGCGAGGAAATTAGAGTGAATGCTCAGTCTATTAAAACCACTGTGCTGAAGCAAGTGAGCACAGGGGTCATGTACTGAATATTAAACAGGTTTGAACGGTGAGATTTGCTCCTGTTGTCTGCCTGATATGAATGTTTTCCAGGGCAAAACAAACAGAAAATCCTGTCCTGTAATTGCCTGCCTAAACCTATTCGATTTGACTCTGCGTAACATGAAGGTTCAATTTTGGGGACAAATAGACCGGTTGCTTGTAATGGCTTTTTGTTTTCAGTGACCAAGCTACATGAAACAGTGTGTTCATAATAATAATAATAATTTTTGCAATAATGATCCTCCTTCTTCTCCTCCTCCCACTACTACTCCTAATACTATTAATAGATTTTAATTTCATGCTTTACTAGAGATACAGTGAGAAGGCCAGTATACCTATGGGTTTCATGTAAAAAAAAATGTGCTGTTTAAAAATCTTTTTTAGTAGATTGTCTTTTA
The DNA here is from genome assembly GCA_030014345.1 of Clarias buthupogon. Taxonomy (NCBI): domain Eukaryota; kingdom Metazoa; phylum Chordata; class Actinopteri; order Siluriformes; family Clariidae; genus Clarias; species Clarias buthupogon. The sequence continues at coordinate 21,345,230 of JAQMYK010000015.1, forward strand.
GTAGGTGGCACAGTGGCGTAGCGGTTGGCAATGTGGACTTGCACCTCCAGGGTCTGGGTTCGATTCCCGCCTCGGGGACTGTGTGCATGGAGTTTGCCTGCTCTCTCTGTGCTAGGTGGGTTTCCTCCGGGTACTCTGGTTTCTTTCTGCAGTTTGTGTGTGTGTGGGCGCACTACAATAGATTGGCACCCCATTCAGAGTACAGTATACCCCACGCTTGTGGCCTAAGTCTCCTGGGATAGGCTCCAGTCCCCCATGACCCTATATACAGGATAAAGCAGTATAGACAATGAGTGAGTGTCTTTTGGTATTAATAATTAAATAATTGTCAAATAGATTTCATAAAGCAATGACTTACAGTGCGTGGAAATTAAAAATTGCTTTAATAGTTGCTTTAAATAGTGCAAAACCTTTTTTGCTTTTCCTCTATAGCGTAAAGCAGACGTTTCTCAAAGTTCCCCAGCAATATGATGTATTCAAATATTTGTCTGATAGGGCTATTTTAAGTAAATATGGTTAAAAATAGTGGCTTTATGCTGACTATCACTTTCTCTTTATTGGAAAAAAATCACTGTAAATCGGGTGAGGTTAGAATCAGCTGCGTCGGCAAAAAAAGAAAAGTAAAAGCCCTGAAATATTAAGGTTCACAGGAGTGCAAGGCAAACTGGTGTAAAAGACAAACAATCCTCTTCAGTCTTTATTAGAAGCTGAAAAGTGTGAAAAGATGTGTAGAGCTTGAATGAGGAGCTATCATTGGAAATTCTAATACTGCCAAAGGGCTTAGATAAACATTAGATCAGTGTGCACGTTAATTATTCATCTGTGCCAGCTGGGACAAAGCGTCATTATTTTATTATTTCTGTGGCTGTTTGTGACTTACTTTATGCTTGTTAAAAAATACAAAGGCCTGAATAACAGCTACAACAGTTTAAGCTGACAGAAAGAAAAAAAAAAGATACTCAGTGGAAAGGGGAGTAAAACTGCAGAGAGTAAACGGCTGATAGTGATATCATATCAGGCAACATGAGTAGGAGGAGGGCAGAGCGGAGGACTAGCCTGTGTGTTAATGGTGGATGATTTGGAATCGGAACTAAATACTTCAGGATACTGTGGTGTAGAGGGATTGGTGAAATTCACTCTGTAGTTTTCTGTAATCTTTGCACTTACAGTATGCGTGTCTTTGTTTTTCTCTGAGAGACAGCACATGTCTGGATTGATTGGGTAATGATCAGTGGTGGGATCAGAGTGGGGCAAAGCTGATGCTTAGTAATCCCTTAAAACACAAGTGGCACAGATCCGCGCCAGCAACTGATAGGTCAAAGACCAGTAAAAAACAAAACAAAAAAACATACATTTGCTTATATGGAAGCCATGCCAGTGTGTGTGTTAACGGAGAGGCTTCAGACAGCAAACTGTACATTTGGGTTTTTAAATATTTCAGGTAGAATTAAAGTTATCATTATCATTACCTTATTATAATGTTTAAATTTTACCACTACCGGAATACACGAATGAAATTGCCAATATGTAGAACCTTTAAAAATGAGCTTTTTTTTTTTTTGGTCATACTAACAACCAAAAACAACCATAAAAACATGTGATCATGTGTCTCTGTGCCACTTATTTGCCTATGTCACCCATTTAAAAATAATTTTTGCTTAGTTATGTTTGTATGGTTGAGTAAAATGAAATAAAATTCAGTTCATCATATTTCTTATTATGTGCTGAAAAAAAGGATGCCACTCTATACTGCAAACAAACAAACAAATAAATAATGGCTAAAATGCTTTGAGTTATAAAGGCTACATAAGAATTTACTTAAGTAGAAGTAAAGAGTGTTTAAGAAAGTGTTTTTTTTTTTTATCTTGTAAAGCTGCTTTGTGACAATGACAATTGTTAAAAGTGCTATAGAAATAAAAATGAATTGAATATTTGAGGAAGGTATTTTTAAACAATTATATGAACCAAATTGTTAAATAAGCTATTCGCCAATTCCATTATAAATATTGTAGAAACTCAGGTTATGTTAGCAGTCAAGTTAACCAAATGTGATTGGGGTTTCGGTTAAGGTTGCTACCTTTGACTTTGGTGTACAGAAGTCAGTTCAGCTATAGCGATTTTATTCGCATCATTCAAATCTTTCTTGCCAAAAAATTATTGACTCTGTTTTGCATTTAGATCAAAGTAGGCTTTGGTGCTTTTTGATTGCAACCGGTCAATAGTATATTTTTTAGGCAGTCGATAAACAAAGTAAAACATTCTTTTTGATAGACCTGATATTCTCAACAAGGACTCACCTCCCATTTATACATTTTATATTACAAGCATCTGTGTATTATTTTACCTGATATTTTTATGCAGCCAAAATGACTAAAGAATAAATATTTTGAATAAATAAGTTGTTAAATTAGATAGTAAAGAGATTTGTGATTATCAACATAGTTTACCGACCTGCTAGAATATTGCAGTGGACCAGTTTGGATGTTGTATATGAATATTGAACATACTGTATGAATATAGATATATACAGTAAAATGTCGCTGAATATACTCAGCCAAATACAAACCAAATAAAATGCAATGTAGAAGCAATGCAAAGTGCATGACAGATCATGAACAAAGGGACTGTTATAGAAAAAACAAGAATAATTTTAGTAGCTAGCCATTTCTAGCTACGTAGTTAGACATCGCTGTTTGGTTAGAATGTGGGACCAGAAGGTTCAAACACCAGCACCAATAAGCCTTAACACCGACCTGCTCAGATGTATAATGAGATAAATGTAAATCACCCTTGATAAGGGATTTTGTTTAGAGCTACAAATATAAATATCTAGTGAAGATGTCCCGTACGCTTTATTCTAGGTGTTACATGTAGGCTGCAGCTGGATTAGTTGTGCGAAAGTCTTGAGGCACAATCATTTGTTTACAGTAAATGTAGATCACTTTAAAGAAATAGCAACAAGTGTTTTACTGTAACAGGCTGCAAAGTGCCTGAAGATACAGTATCATTTTAACAATTGCTTGTTTACGTAACAACATCAGCAGCAACCTCATTTCCCCTCTCTTCTGTTCCGACCACTCAGCATTTAGAATCAGCTGTATATTAATTACTGGTCTGCTCATCTGTCATCTGCACTGGTTTCTCACTGGTTCATGACTTAAGTTTCATTTTTTTGTTTTTGTTTTTTTGAATGATTCATAGGTCTCTGTGTGGCTTAATAGACAAAAACATTCATCTGAAATTGCTCAGGTACAGGGACTGGACCGAAAATGAGAGCCAAAAGAGTCCTGCAGGAAGCCGGGAGAACTATTTCTTGAGACTTTATTAAAAGTACAGGAAATTCGGGGTCTTTGGAAGTGAAATATGAGGAAATTATGCAGGGCTCAAGAATTTTGCATAGTACTGTATTTAACTCGAGTTAAATTCCGAACTTTCATAAAGGTAAAAACTTAAAAGATCTGGCTAGCTAGGCAAACTCAGTGGGCTTGCTAATTGTTTACACAGGTTGGATGTTAAGCTGTGAAATGCTGATATCTCTGCAGGTTTTAGCTCACATAATTTACATATGGTTATGCTGTTTAATTTAAAACTGAATTAATAAATTGAACCAGGGATGCTCATCTGTCTCCATTGTCGCGGACATTGCTGCTGCTGATTAAGCATTTAGTGCCTGATGTGTAGAATGTAGGCAGGTAATTGCTTTATTTTGATTGGGTCATGAAATTTAATTATTTAATATTCGTTTACTGTGGTTTTTATTATTCATATTACAGTCTTCTGGGGTTAAATGCGTACCTATTACTCCATTTATCAAAATAAATGTAGCCAAATTAAATATTTCATATTTACGTAAAAAGTAAGGGTATAAAGACTATGATTCCCACAGTTACAGTGATCCATGCACTCATGTACTGTAATGAGAGAACATGTAGTTCATGACTTCCCACCCTTTCTCATGATGGATTTCTGCAGACCCTTCTGCACAAACGTCCATTTGAATAACTGTGTTAAATTCAATTGAAATTCTCTCCAATCCCTGTAGAACAAAACCCCTTACTCTCTCTCTCTCTATCTCTCTTTCTTTGAACCTCTTTAAGATTCTTTAGTTGTTGAAAGAGCTGCTTCAGTGCCCAAGGTGACAGGGGTGCTGATACATGATTCATTAAGAAGAGGAACAGAAGATGCTCAGGCATGTATGACGTGATGCCTTACACTGAAATGAGCTGGTACACCTGATATTTATTCAGATCATCACTTTGCATTGGTTCACTTGTTGTCAACATATTTAATTCCCTTTTGGTGGGCTTTCACACGCACAATTTTTTTTGGTTCCATCTGTTGAAAATAGATTAGAATTGTCTTACATTAGCAGTAAAAGTTTATTTTGTGGGCAGCACGAGACATAGCCTTTATGCACATTTTTTAAATACAAATTATGATTTTACTTGTTTTTTTTTCTATATATATTGAAGGCTTCACGTAATTATGAGCAGCGTTCAAGTCAAACCAGGACATTTGATTTTGCAGAATAAAATAATACAGTTATGCTACACATCGGGTGTAGTGGTTTGCACTGTCGCCTTGCACCTCCAGGGTCCGGGTTTAATTCCCGGCTAGGTTTGATTCCTGTCTCTGTATTCATGGAGTTTGCATGTTTTCCCCCGTTCTTGGTGGGTTTTCTCCGGGTACTCTGGTTTCCTCCCACAGTACAAAGACATGCAGATTAGGGTAATTGGCGTTCCCAAATTGCCCGTAGAGTGTGTTTATGTGTGTGTGGCCAGCGATGGATTGGCACCCTGTCTAGGATGTACCTCGCCTCGTGCCCTAAGTCTCCTGGGATAGGCTCCAGGCCCTCCGTGACCCTGAACACGTGGTATAGATGATGAGTCTGCTTCACATCTGAAATACTGACCTCCCAAGAACTCCTTTAATGGCCCAAACATGTGGAAATGTTTTGGCAATGTGGCAATAACTCCCAGCCAGGTTCTTGTAAAGTACAAGTGGTGTGGTGGACCATATGAGCTCATGGATTGTCATGCAAAAACAAAATGCTTTTGGTGTACAAACCAGGCCATTTTACCTGTAAGCATTCCACTTGCTGAATGTGAGTGTTCCACCTGCATACAGCCTTCTTTAAAACATTTGCACCATTCAAATGTTTTACTGTGGCTAAGAGTTTGTGAAATCCTCTGTAAATGTCAATTGGGTTTTACACCTTGATTTAAAAGAAATTTCGTCACATGTAATGACTCATGCTTAAGTATATCATTTCTAAGCACATCATAGCTCTTCTTTGGCACAAAATCTGGTCTCAGTGGAATTCTGAAATACTGAATCTAAATTATTTAATGCAATATTAGGGATGAAAAATGTTAAAATTCTTAACTCTTATGAGGAACCTCTCGCAACATGATCCTTTTTTTTTCTTTCATTAAAAAAAAAACATGAACTGACCTTTATGTTATAGTAGTAAACAGTAGGGTCATTAAAAACAAATGCAACGTTTACTCAGTTAATACTCTAATGCATTTTTTGCACCTAGAAGTCAGATAAAGGGCCAGACCATCACCCTTCTTGCTTCTCATCCAACTGACTCTCTGTTTTTGTTTCTTCCCTTTGGCATCGTTTCCCACATCACTCGTCTCAAAAATAGCTTTGTACCCACAGGCCGGAAAAACTGACTAACGTCTGCATTGCCTACGCTTGCTTACAGTACAGTACATAGATTCTACACATTTTCATGCTGGTTCATGCCAGCTAATGGCCACACAATACATATACAGTAGTACAGTGGAACCTCGGATTGCGAGTAACGCGGTTCGCGAGTGTTCCGCAAGACGAGAAAAGATTTTAAATAAATTTTGACTTGAAAAACGAGCAAGTTCCGCTTCTTGTTTGACCTCGAGCGTCACGTGATCATAACTGAGCCAATGGTTTTTCTCTCTCTTGCGCTGTGGCATTGTAGGTAATTGTCTCCCCTGCTGGGTCTTAGTGCGCGTCTCTTACTGGTATAATCAACATCTGTGCATGTGTGTACTGTTTACAATAACACTGTGACCACGTGTGTGCATGTAAAACATATTTTATTTTGTGTTTGTAAGCAGAATTGTACTGTTTCTTATAACACACGTGTGTGCACGTGTGTAAAGCAAAAGAAAGTCTCATTAGAGAGGTTAAAGATCCATTTTCTTCCGCTCTGTTGTTATGTGTGTGCACGCGCGTAATTTGACACCATGCCCCCTCACACACACACACTCTCTCACCTTTACCCTCTGGGCTTCAGACATACACACACACACACACACACACACACACAGTCTCTGCTCTACACAGAAACACGGCTCTATTGCAATTATTTTCAAAGGTAAAGTGTAGGTTAATTTGTTTGCTTGTTTTACTTTACAGCAGTGATTCCGATAGTATGCGCTTACGTGAGTGTCATTAGCAATGTTCCTTGCTAATTTTTCCGACAAAACAGTCCTTCCGTTATTGTGTGTGTGTGTGTGTTTGTGTGAAATTCAAATAAGCGAGTAGAAAGGTTTACTGTGTAAGATGAGAAGGGGGAGGCTGATTCCTCCTCTTACTTCACATGAGTGTTTTCAAATATGATAAGTTTTTTTATCTCTTTATAACTTGTCTAATGTTTTGATGTAAATAAAGAGCATTATTGCATTCTTTCCCTTGGTACTGTTAAGATAAATAATTTATTATGTTTGAATAATATTCCTTTTACACATGACATATTTCTCTTTTTCTCTTGAGCTTTGGATACACAGCAGCTTGACGCATGACAGTGCTCAATTCTGCATTATCTAGTGTTTGTCTATGTTGGTGTGATAACGGAGCAGCCTTTATTGAAACAATAGAGCATCAGCTAATAAAATAGTTAGCCCTTTATGTACTACCGGAGGCGTGACCATATAGAGAGGGTGACTGAAAGGAGAGGACAATTACAGTACGACAGTGTCAGTCTTTGCCTGTTACCTTGACATGGTTCATGACTTGTTCCCTCCCATGTCTTTGTATTGTCTCATTGTACTAGTGTGTCACTCTCACCTGTTCTCAGTTTGCCTCTTAATTAGTGCGTGTATTTAAGTTCTTGTGTTTTTTTTTTGTTCATGCTTTGTGTTTGGTGCATCAAGTAATTTTTTTTTCTTGTTTTTTTGTGTCTCTGTTCTGTTTTTCTCATTTTTACTGTATATTTGCCTCGTCCTTTTTTTGTCTTCTCACCTGATAACAGACAGTACATAAAAATGAAGAAGATCATTTATCCTCACCTCATTCAAACCTGAGATTATGTTAGCGATATATTGTTTTGTATTGAGAAATTTGAAAATCAAGCCTGAGTAAGCGGAGGCGCAGTGGCTTAGTGGTTAGCACTGTCGCCACTGTCGCTCCCCAGGGTCTGGTTCAATTTTGATTGGCCAGGTTTGATTCCTGCCTCTGTGCATTGAGTTTGCATGTTCCCCCCATCATGCTTTAAGGGGAGTTTCATCCAACAGTCCAAAGTCATGCAGATTAGACTCATTGGCATTTCCAAATTGCCTGTATGGATGCATCCTGCGATGGATTAGAATCCTACCCAGGGTGTACCCCGCCTCGTGCCCTAAGTCTCCTGGGATTGGCTCCCGGCTCCCTGCAACCCTGTATACAGTACAGAATAAAGTGGTATAGATGATGAGTGAGTGAGTGTCTGAGAAAGGAATAAACTGTGACAGGGTGTGCTGCTCTAGAAAAATAAGCAGTTCCAGGTTGGAGTGACGTGGCGCAATATACTGTAAAACATATTCCTGTTTGTTTTTGGTTAGTCATTATATTTTCCTACCTCCACATGCAGAAGTGTTTTATACAGTTTATACTGATTTACACTGTTTTACTGTAATGTTGTGGAGCATCTACTGTACAAAAATCAGTTTCTGTTATAAGAACTGTACAAGAAGGGCATTCCCTCATCCGTCTCTCTTTCTGTTTTCTCCTGTACACTGCCCAGCAAAAAGCCACTGTTTAGATTCAAATAAGATGTACATGCTTAAGAGCCTTTGACTGGATCATTCTGAAGTTTTTATTATGTGCCAACAATTCTTTTAACCCTAACAAATACTCAGGTTCTCACTTCTGAAAACCTTATTCATTTCTGAAGTCATATCATGTGGTTGTGGGAAAGATGTGTTTGAACCTTTTGAAGCAGACCTATCTGCAGAATTACAGTAGAATTATATATTAAAATATTTATATAAAGCAACAGCATTTCCACATGCACAATGTGACAAGAACTCACAGGATTTGAACTAAACAGGTGTACAGGTGTACAATAGTTAGTGAGACTAATCAGACAAAGGCAGGGGCATAAAGGACTTTGGAGCAATGGAAAAAGGTCATGTGGTCTGATAGGTCTAGACTGAACCTTTTTTCTGAGCGATGTGTGCATGGTTGCTTCAGTAGCCCAGGTCTAGGCTCAGCAATGTTACATGGCAATAAAATGAATGCAGTGAAAGATCTGAATATACTGTACTGATGTACCAGGGTCTATAGTTCACATGTATAGTTCACATCACTAGTACACAACTATAGTTGTTTTCCCATAATAGCACAGGCATATTCCAGGACTGTAGAAACTGGGATAGAGGGGTATTTGGAGCATGAGGAATCATTTTCACACATTAACTGGCAACCATGTAATCCTGAACTTAACTCCGTTGAAAGTCTCTTGGGTGTACTGGAGTGCTCTGACTCTCCTGCCATCAGTACAAGATTACTGCCAAAAATGTAGGCAACTCTGGACAGAAAAAAAAGTTGTGACGCTGCATGAGCTTCAAAATCTAAATCAAAACAGGAAATCGATTCATTTTAGTGAATAAATTATGAAGATGAATGAACCTAATGTATGAATGAATTTGTAGGATCGCATTCTGTACCTTGGTCAAATGGTCCTGTAGATAGTGTATGTATGCAAACATCATAGTTGTTTTGATATTGTATACAACAAATGTTAATTTGACAAGGAGGAGTCTCTCGTGCGGCTCCTGTTGTACGGTAATCTGGTTTAATAGACAGGAATACGTAGTGCAATGTGCATCCTGTGCAGATTCCAAGGCTACATGGTAATAAAAGTATATGAGACGAACCATTGCTTATTAGTCTAGGAAGCAGTTTGAGATCACACATACTGTAGTGTATAAGCATCTTTAGATTGTTTTTTTTTGTTTTTTTAAACTAAACCAATGGATTTTGACTGCGAATTCGGTCATTCCATTACCTGTAAGCAAAAGCAATTTATTTTTACACTCTGTTCGGATCATTTGCCGTTCATGTGCATCACTGTGCATTTCATTTACTTCATCACAGCTTGCGTTCCGCAGTGTAACTCCAGAGCAGGGTGCAGGAGATACTGTATAATGCTGGTGCAGCTGATAACAGAGAAAGGGGGGGGGGGGGGTGTTGGGAGAAGAAGAAGGGAATAAGGGGGGGTAGAGAGAATGATCTTTAGGCTTCTCTTCTCGTATGCTCGGATGAATGCAGTAGATGGAAAGATGGCAATCACAGAGGAAGCAGGCTGTGGTGTGGAAGGGAAGCGGAAGGCACTGCAGTATGTTCTGACTCACTCTCAGGGCTGTAGACCAAGCCAGAACGCTCAGGCTGGAATATTGAATCTGTGCAGCCTTCTAAGCCTCTTCTCACAGGCTCGTCCGGTCCTTGTGTCGCATGCGGCGCAACACATCCTTAAACAGTCAGCGAGCGCACAAAGCACGCGGAGTGCACGTGGCTCCTTTTCTCTGTCCTTTCATGTGCTTACACACTTGCTTAATCTCATTCTCAGTCTTTAAATAAACACAACAACACAACGGCCATCGATCCCTTTGGTGTCCGTGACTATTCATGCACGTGCTTGTTTATTCATGAGGATGTTTCAATTGAATATGCATGTGTGTCTTTTTTATCTTTTCTTGTGACAACAGACTTGCTTTAGAGCTGTTGCTTTATTGTTTGTCTCATGTGTAACAGGTCCATGTTGGTGTGTGTGTGTGTGTGCTTGTGCTTGCACCCTGGGGATTATGAGGCAGTTATTGGTGGTGTGTGTGTGTGTGTGTGTGGACGATCTGCCCCCCAGGATCATGCTGACTGGCTGCCTCACACTGCCATAGAAACGGCTTTCAGGAGCGCAGGCTCATTCAGTCTAGGCACTGGCGAGGGTGAGCATCGCAAGGAACGCGGGACAGAAAGAGACAGACAGAGGGAAAGAGTCAGAGAGAGAGAGAGAGAGGGACAGAGGAAGTGTGAAAAGTGTGAACAGAGGAAAGGAAAGCGCCGGTGAGTACAGATCATCCGTCACACCTTATTCAAATGCAAGTGATGGACAGGTGTTTCAATGGCATTTGTTGCAGTGTGTGTCTGTTTATGTGTGTGTGTGTGTGTTTTATATTCTCTGTTTGGTCTGGTTGGAACAGAAACAAAGAAAAAAGTAAGACCTGAAGCTTTTGATAGTATCCTGAAAGACAAACATGCACTTGATTCACATGTGCTGCTTACATTTTTGTAACTAATTGATGTGCTTTGTTTTTTGTTTTCTTTGTAAATTTCCTTTCATGTGCACATGTGCGCAGAACATCAAAGAGTATGCAAGTGTCAGTGTTGTGTCTCCTTTTTTGCTTGGGCTCCATCTTAGTCACTTTACAACTGACCGATGAGGATTATATGACTCGTTTGCAGCCATAACGTTTTATTTTTTTCCCCTTTGGGCTTTAAAGTGTGTTTGTCAATATTTTCATCAAAAGGAGATGGTACTCCACAGTTTGTGGTCGCATGTATACACAAAATCAAATGCACACGCTTCTCTTTTCTTTCTTACTTTCCATTATGCTCATCGATTCCACTCAGCTGGTGAATGTACATTGATTGATCTCGGACCTTTGCATGCCAGATATGCCACTAGACATAAAGTATGATGGACCTGATGCGTGGAATTTGCGAGTATGTTTGCCTGGAGCGAGCAGTCATGTCCTCAGGGTGTGTGCTGTATCTCTTTGGCATGAGGTTTTACCTGCGGTGTGCTGAGAGTTGCTTCACAGCTCTTGTGCCCCATAGAGCATCGCACCCAGACACACACACACACATACACACACACACACACAGAGACACCACTTATCGGCACAGAAAAGCTCTACTTCCCTTTACATACCTGGAGAGTTCAATTTTGCTGTCTGTCATTTCTGCTACATGGGGCCACTTTTCAAGTGCAAAAATAAAAACACAAAAATATGAACCCTGGGGCCGGAACGCCTAGCCCATGCTTTAAACAATACATAACCTTTCCAATGAATCGGCTTATGATTGCGACTCATGAAACCCTAAGAAACCTGCAAATCCCACTTTTTTCCCACAATACAACCAAGAGAATTGATTGCGTTGAATAATGTATGGTACTCTTGCTCTGTGCTGGATGATACACTGCAGCTCAGTGTATTGCAGGTCTATAAAGCGCTGAGTGAGATCGAGCGCGAGTGTGTAAGTGATTTTCACCTGCTGCATGGAAACACATCCTAAATGTAACCAGCCTCTGTCTGCTGGACCACATGTGGCACAGTGCCATGATCATGGTTTGGTGGGCACAGGGGGCAGAATACTATCATGGCTGACATGATGAGGTTGGGCAGCCTAACCATGAGGTCATAATCTCTCTCCTTCTCTCTCTCTTTCTCTCTCTTGATCCTTATCTTTGCACCAAGGTATTCAGTTTCTTTCATTTTTCCAATATATAGTTTGGTACAGTATCTCTTACCTTTACTTACAGTAGGCTTCTGTATCACTCTCTACTTTTATTACATTGCACACATATTGCATTTCTGGATTTCTTCCTTTCATCTACTTATTTCCTTTTTTTCTTTTCTATTTGTATTTGTAACTTCTTCACAATCTTGCTTTTGTTCCACTCCTTCACACATTTTCTCATTCCATGTGTTACGATTTCGAGACCGGACAAGCCGAAAGATGGGAGAAAAGCGAGCGATTCTCACAGGTAGCTCCAGCGCTGCAGTGAGCTTCCTGGGCTCTCGTTAAAATGCCATCCGAGCAGACCGAGCTTCGCAGGGATCCCATGCGGCAGCCAGCGCGATGCGCAAACACGCGATGGATCAGTGGACTCGTGCATCTCTTGTAAAGCCTTAGCCGGCAGTTAATACTGCCATTAGAGATCTGTGTGAGACGTTTGCATGGTCCCTGGTGTACTTTTAAAAGCGGTGTTCATTTCAACGCTGTTCGATATGTAGCAAAATCAATCTAGTACATACAGTAGTGGGGAATTAGTCTTAACTCACGCTGGCAACAGATTCCGCTAAGTGGAAGACCAAGGATTATCCTGGACTGGATGATTTTTACACCACCAACACTGCTGCGATGATGCAGCTTGTCAGAATACATCTGTGCCGTACTACATAAATCAGGAGTTAAAGTGGCAGTCGATCATTTATCCTGAGACATTTTACATTACCGCAGCATGTAGCCATTTGCTAAACTGAACACCCAGAAGAACATGTGTACAGGGTACCAATAGGCTGCTCCAAATTCCCCTGCATCCCTGATCGATGCAGATTAATCAATCTTTAATGGGCTGTGGTTGCTTCTGAAGGACAATGCAATTATGCAGATTCCCGTATGTCCTCAGTAGAATATGGCTATCTGTGGCAGCTTGACACACAGGAATTGACAGAACTGACACCAAGAGTGTTGAAAGGAAGAAATGACAAAGTGAATCTAAACGTGACAAATGCAAAATTTGGATCACATTTAGGGGTTTAACACAACAAGTATTAGGCTGAGTAGCACTGGAGAGGTTCTTTTGAAATATATTTCAGTAGTGAATATAAACTTCTTTAAATTGGTATGCAGGAATCAGAAGAATCTTGGGTCCAGGGTCATTTCCATCCTGCTAATCTCTTTCATATAGATCCTATTCAAAGGCCAGCTTGACGCCCAATTGTCATTCACACACTACAGGCAATTTGTGAATGCCAATTAGTCTAATCTGCATGTACTGTATTTGGACTGTGGGAGGAAACTGGAGTACCCAGCAGAAACCCGCCAAGTATGGGGACATACAATGCAGGAACATGCAAACTCCATGCACACAGACCAGAAACCATCAAACCCCAACAGTGAAGGTGCAAGGCAACAGTGTCAACCACTTGGTCAAGGTGCTGCCAGGTCAACTGGAGCTACCTTAAGTAAACGTAGAAGTTCTCCATTTACGTGTCACCTTGAGTAAAAGTACGAAAAAGTGCTCATCTTAAAATTTACTTATGTATCAAAAGTATTGAGCTTGTATTAGTCTACACTAGTCTTTAAAAGGCTCTCTCTCTCTCTCGCTTCCAAAATGTGAATATGCTGTTTTCATATCTGTCTGCAACTGTCTCCACTTTTGATTTTAAACTCCTGAAATGTTATTAAGCATGTTTAAGGGAAACACTATTATGCATAATTGCCAGCAGGTGCCGAAATTCCTGCTTCAAATACTACACCCCACTGTGGTTATGTAACGCAAGGCCATGCAGAAATGTAGTAAAGTGAAAGTACAGATATTTTCTGTACAATGTAGTGGAGCTGGATAAGAGCGTCTGCCAAATGCCTAAATGTAAATCTAAAGTAAAAAGTATCATTTAATAACACTAATCAAGAAAAATACATATATGTGAAAAATGTACTTACTGTAAGTGCAATAATAAAGTAAATAAAATTACTTACCTGCCACCTCTGGATGGCATATACTGTACTGTACAATGTGCATAATTAAAGGAGGAATTTTAAAGAAATTCTACAGTATAAATGTTTTCCTATTACTGTTTCCTTGTGCTTCCCAATAAGTGTAAAACACTTTAACAAGGTAACAAATGCAACAGCATAATCAGAAAAAAGAGGTTAGATCAATAAGAAAAAAAGAAATACATTATTTTACTCTTCTTTTTTTTCATCACCCCATTCTTTTTATATTTTTATATTCATGCGTTTTGGTTTTGCTGTGGCTTTCTACAATCTGCTGTTGCACCACAACAGGTGCAGATGTAGCTGTGTATTAATAATCTATAGTAGGTATACATTGCAGTTATCTTTTCTTTTTTCCACTGCAGCCTGCGTTGCATAACTTCCCAGTCAGGGAACTGCATATTGATTTACAGACTATAATAAGAATATCAGATATTCTTTAGCTTCTCTGCGCTCTGACCTGAAGTTTCATTACAGAATTTTGCAGAAACGTTGCAGAATTTAAACTGTTTGCATGGACAAATGCTGCATAAGTAAAGCCAGAAGCTTGATATCAAGAAAAGCTGGAAGCCCTGAAAAGCAGCAGATTACAGTTTGTCAAGGGTCTGTGGACATCAGGGATGGTCGAGACTTCAAAAGATTGTCAGCTTCTTTCAGAGCCCATCTTTTAGTCACTGACCTATTTTAAGTTATGATTTAAAGCTTTTTTTTTCGGGTTCCAGCAACAGTGGGAACAGTACCCACTTTGCTGCGTGAACACACAGAGAGATAGTAATAAAAATTACTTATATTTCTATGAAATATCATCTACAGAACCTTCAGTGTCCAAAGTGTGAGGAAGAAAAGAAAAAGAAAAAAAATCATGCAATACTTACTACTCTATTCATTATTTTACTATTTATTCTGCTACTAGTTAAATAAATGATGACTCTTAATTACTTCTGATATTAAAGCTACCTTGCAAAACCATCCTTTTGCTCCAGGTATTCTGAGGGCTGTAGATATGGAGGCTGCTTAAGCTTGCTCAGGAATAATTGAATTCATGCAGAAAGAGCTGCTTGCTGTTTCATTAATGAAAACTACAGGTGTGCATAAATTAGTATTAGGATAATACGGGAATTGAATTTACAGTAGAGAGGACTTAAATAACACAGAGCTGAATATTTTCACTGTCTACTGTGACCAAAGTAAAAAAGTCACAGGTAAATACAGTCTTCTTTTTATGTTCTCTCATCTTTTATATATGGACTTCTGATTAAACTTTAATGATCCAAACCCTGGAAACACATTAAAGATCGATTGATCCAAGCCTAACAACAAACTCCACTTTCCCCATTCGTAAAAGTACACCAGAGGTCTTAATCATTGCTGTGAGGGATCTAATAAAAAATAAAATGTTATTACCACACTAATTGTTGGCATCACAGCAGCTTAATTTCCAGTAAGGTGCACACAGTCATTTAGATGCTGCTACCCCTTCTCCATAAATATGATAAATGGATAAGTATCATAACATGACATACTATTTAGTGTGGGAATACTGTAAGCATTAGTGTAGGTAGCCAGTAATGACCACAAAAATAAGAATTCAAGCTGCATACACCAACAGAAATCCACCCATATTTGCTCAATCATCAGATCACAGTCGCAGCATAGTCTAGCGATAAATGCTAATTAAACATTAAATGTGCTCATTAATGTGCTTTCATGTAGAAATTTATTGCCATACCTTTCAAAATTAAAGGGATAGTTTGGATTTTTGTTTTGTAAAGTACATTACAGTACTGTAGGTCTTGGTTAATTCCTGCTCTGCATGCTAACAATGAAGTTTGCCACCAGGAAGGCGAGTATAAGGTATAAAGTAATTTTGGGTCAAATTCCACACCTCACATTCCATGCAAAAACTCAAAGTTTCCATATGATTCAACTTCTGCAGTCTCGCTTAGCTATAATGAGTTGTTATTTTAGAAAGTTATGTTGTATTTAGTACAAACTAGAGGTTACCCACGTGCAGTAAGATAAGATAAGAGTCTCAGATGAACTTCGGAATGCATTTTTGCATGGAACGAGGGTTGTAGAATTTGGCTCTGATTTCTTACACTGTACTCACAGCCGGTGTGCAGAGCAGGAAAATTTATCACGACCAAGACCTACAGTACCTGTATGGTAATGTACTTATTTGCACCTCAATTGTGATTTAAGTCAGACTTGAAAGAATCTGAACGGTCCCTTTAAGGCAATCATAAACTGATGAAATATGCATGAGCAGAAAACCTATAAATGTCCACCTCTTCTGTTCATAAATGTATTCTTCCTCACATCCCCATCCTTCTGCTAATAAGAGCTGCCAGTCAGTCTTTCCCAGTGCTCTGCAAGTCACTTTCCTCTTTGGTTAATAAGATATGTGTAAATAGCCTTGCCATTATTGCCACAGCTACAGAGTGGCTTTAGGTGGGACTTTAATTATATGAGTTTTTTTTTGCAGTAGCTCCAGATGCTTTCTTTGGTAGAAAGATGGAATATGGTAAAGCTCATGCTGTCTTCTCTCTGTGTCTAATCTGCTATACCTGAGCCTTTTCAAACAGATTCAGAGGTGTTTAACAAGTTCTATGACATAAGAATATTTAATTATGAGAATGTAATTAAAATGTACATAAGAGTTTCACAGATTTAACAAATGAAAGGAATAAACAAACCATGCTTTAGGAGACTGCAAATGTAATATAAGTGAACATGGAAATCTTTCCGTTTTTCATTTTCTTAGTGAATAGTATTAAAACCAATTAGTATGAGCTACAAGTCAGAGCTATGAGATTTCAAGGATGGGGATACATTGGTACACTTTTCCCCTCCACTGATTTTCTTCCATACTTCAATACTTGACAGAGTCTCTGAACCCAGGATAAGAGCCAATGTGTGTGTGAGCGAGAGAGAGAGAGAGAGAGAGAATGTGCATAGATGCCAAGAACTTTCAACAAGGTCAAAAATTTACGAGTGGCTCAGTACTTGCAATGAATACTGCTCTCATATCGTAATCATACCTTAGAACATAGATTCATAACCCTGATCCTAAAGGATTGCCTCTTCTGCATATGTGTTTTTCTTCCTCGATCATTTCAGAAGAGGCTGTTACTGTACTTATCTGTTTAATTAAATCTGGTGTACTGGGAGCTAGGAAAACAGTAAGTTGTGCAGGGGGTCTTCCAGGACCAGGGATGAGAACTGCCAACTTAGAACCTTCTTATCAAGTTGGAACAGGTCCTAAAGGATGAAGAATTCTGAATGGAAAGATCCAGAATACTGTTTGTACATGGTTTTATAGCAAGCTTTGTAGTAACAAACTATCTTTTTAAAATAGGTATCACAAGTACGAAATACAAGAAGTATTGTACAGTTTAACCTAAACATACAATAACCTAGTGCAATGCTGAAGATTACATTACATAGATATATAGCAACATGTTATTGATAATCTCAGAGAGTTAGCACTCAATGTACTGTGAGTCATTCCTCAGAATTCTTCATTAGAATTTTAAAGCAAGTTATATATAGACACTTATAACAAGCGATCATTTGTGGTGGGGGAGAAGACTCATCCCTAGGGGAAGGGTATGACACACACACATACACACACATATACTGTAAACTACCAGTCAAACATTTGGACACAGCTTGTAATTCCATGGTCTTTCCAGGTAGGTTGGAGCCAGATTTCCAGATCAATTGATCATCAGTAGGTGTGCAGACCTCTATAAAAGCAGAAGTTTTGGCAGTTTGCTGGTTTGAAGCATTCAGGTTAATACAATGCCAAATGAGAAAGACATAAGTAATAGTCTTAGAGAAGGAATTGTTGCTGCACATTAATCTGGAAAGAAAACCCTTATAAATTAGAAAATGTGGAAAACATTCAAAACAGGTGCCAATCTTCCCAGGAGTGGACGTTCAGCAAATTTACCCCAAGGTCTTACTATACAGTGCTCAGAGAAACACGAGAGATACATCTCAGACACCACAGGCCTCACTGAGCATGTTAAGATCTTAAAGTTCATGACAACATAATTAGAAGAAAACTGGACAATTATATTTTGTTTGGGTTGCCAGGAGAAAACTGGTGATAGAGGGGTGATGATATGGGCTTGTTTTGCAGCCACAGGACCTGGACCCCTTGTAGTCATTGAGTCGACCATGAACTCCTCTATATACCAGAGTATTCTAGAGGCAATTTTGAGACCATCTGTGCGACAGCTAAAGCTTGGTCAAAATTGGACCGTGCAACAGGACAATGATCCGAAGCACACCAGTAATTCTACATCAGAATGGTGGAAAGGAAACGAATCAAGGTTGTGGAATGGCCAAGTCACAGTCCAGACTTCAAATACCCAATTAAAATGCTGTGGCGGGGCCTTTAGAGAGCCGTGCATATGCGAGTGTGGATTCATTTTGACCCATCCTCATAGGTGTGTGTGTATATGTATGTACACTCACAGTCAAAAGTTTGGACACACCTCGTATCTCCGTGGTCTTTTCTGATTTTTATTTCTTTCTACATTGTAAAACACTGCTGATGGCATCTACAATATGCAATAGTCTTCTTTGAACAGTTGATATTGAGATGTGTTTGTTACTTATGCTCGGTTAAACCTTCATAACTGCTCTAATCTGAGGTGCTGTTTACTATCTATACTATCCTGTATCACCCAAGTGAGTATACTGTAGGTTCTTTTTTGAGTCTGGTTCCTCTCAAGGTTTCCTCCTCATGTTTATCTCTGGGAGTTTTCCTCACCACCAATGCCTCCAGGTTGATCATTAGGGACAAATATATATTTTTAACATATCCAGAATTTTTATTCCTGTGAAACTACTTTATACCAATATCCATTGTTAAAATAATCCATAAAAATACAATTTAATTGAATTTATACTACAATAAACAATAAAATGAGAAGGAAATGAAAAGTATGACCTTGACAGGTCCCAGAAGTTCAAGAGGTTAAGCAGGAGCCTGATGCCTGTTTTACAAACCATTTTAGAAGAACTGTGTTCCTGAAGATTTATCACTTTCAACAACCTGCATTCTAATGTTTACATTCAAATAGCCAAAAACTCTGCCAGAACATGGCTGTGTAGCCATGTACCATATTGTTTCTACAGTAGATTAAACGTTTAGCGGGGGGTTAAACGATCCACGTTCAACCCCCCCTGCTAAATAAACCAAAATTAATTAACTTTCTACCACTAAGCCTAAATCTGGTCATCATGACTGCACCTCATAATCATTTACTCAGACTAAAAAAAAATTCTCTAATGGTAATCTGATTTAAAAAAAATAATAATAATAATAAAATAAAATAAAAAAAGATCTATTGCTTCAACATGTCTTTTGTGCCTCATGCCTGAAATTGGCACATTTCTGAGAAGCTGACTGAGAAATCGCACTTGTGTTATCCAAAATTTGTAACACCTTGTGCAGTACGAAAGTCTGGTGATGGAGTTTGCACACACAGTAATGGAGACAGATCAATAAACACTACAGGGTTCTATTAAACCCAGAGGGTTAGTGCAAAATCAAAAGGAAATGAAAATTGTAGAGGTTCTTGTATGGATCTCACATTAGTGCATAATGACAGGCAAGAGAAATTGAGGAAAAGAGCAAACAGAAGAAGAATGCTGCTGTATCTTTTTTGTCAGCCAATCTTGCCATGTGAAGCAAATAATGGAAAGCGTAATGGAAAAGTGTTATATCATAACTACATAGTCAGATGTGAAATTGGATGATACCATATGTTGGTTGAAATGTCTAAAATGTCAAGCTCAGCTGTGCAAAATTCAGGTTTATTATTTTTTGTAAATTCAGCAAATTCAGGTTTAATCATTTCAACAAATTACCAATCATTATCAAATTAGTTCCAGTTGAGACCTCTCAAAGTGGTACTGTAGCTTAGTTGTACATACATTTACTTAAATGAGCTTATTATTAAAGGGCAATGTAAGAAGTTAGGACTGGATGTGTATCTGAAGGTTTACACATAAGCATGATCTTTCTACATTATGAATGCGTAACACGCCACAATCAACTTCAACAGCAAGTCTACATTTTAGACAGAATTACATCCCTGCAGTGCGTTTATTGCAGCAAATGTAAACTTGGTAAAAGTACTAATGAGTTTACCAGGGTTTTATTTCTTAATCAAACCTGTATTATTTCCTTTGCATGTGTGTATATTATGGCAATGCTCCAGTGTTCTTTCCCTCATCAAGTTTCCTCACTATTCCCTCTTGAAGGAATCACCGTCTCTATATAAAGGGCTGGAGTAGAAAATGCAATAAAGTGACAGACTTGGCTGCACAAATCCAAAAATCAAAAGCAGCAAGTCACCAGAAGGAATTAAAATACTATTAAGTTTGCATTTTTATTAAACTAGATGTAAATCATTTTCAGTCCAGTCCCTGCACCTGATCAGTTTAGAGGAGAGTCTTTTGTTTGTTAAGCCACACAGTGATCTATGAATCATTTGAGCATAAAATCCATCTAACTTAAGGTGCGAATCAGGTGCAGATGATGAAAGATGATCAGGCCAGTGATTAATATACTGGTGATGCTGAATGCTGTATGGTTGATACTAACAAGAAGGGAAATGTGGTTGCTGCTAAAGTTGTTACATAAACAACCAATCTTGCATTATATTGTATAATATATTTAACTTTGCTGCGTGTCGTAGTAAAAAAATTGTTCCCACTCATTTAATTTACTTAATTTAATTAAATTTGATTTGATTTAATATAAGGAAGGAGGGAGGGCTGGCTCATTTTCACATCCGGATGCCTTTTGTACTTTATATGCACTACCTGGAAAAAAGAAATCACACGGTCTAAGATTTCATTCAATCACCTTTAGCTTTGATTAGAGCACACAATGTCTGGGCTGTCAGGGAGAAAAACTCCATTGATGTGATACACTGGTTATTCAGTACATTCAGGTCACTGACTGAGTTAATTTTATTGCCACATACTGTAACATAGCTGATTCTAAACCTGACCAACTGAAGCAACTCCAGATCATAACACAGTAGCCACTATGCATGACGGGTGCATCATTTCATGTGCTTCCCTTCTTACCCTAAAGTGCCCATCGCCTCGGAATAGGGTCAACCTAACCTCATACTGTAGACCCCATGACCATTTTTCATTGCTCCAATTTCCTCTGATGAGTCTCACTAACAAGTGGTTTGCTTACGACACACAACTGTTTAGTCCTAACCTGTGTGTTTTCATTACATTGTGTGTGTATGAGAATGCTCTTACTTTCACTATTAAACAAAGTTGATGGTTCAGCACTATCCTTCCAGGTTTTGATAATGTGCTGAAGGGTTCTTAACCTAGTTCCAGTAAATTAAAATCTACTTAGTCGTTTTATTTGCTTGATCAAACCCAAGATGCAGCCCAAATTTTTTTTAGCCAGGCAGTGTGCAATTCTGCTAGCTAGCTGACAAGTTAGTGTTTCTGTTAATAAGCTCACCACATTAACTGTACAGTACATGAAACTAGGGAATATATTTATCTACACTGCTCTCAGCATCAGGACAACCTATTCTGGAAGTCTCCTCCACTTGCACTGTAAAGGAGCCCTCAGGTGATGTATAATTCAGGCACATGAGGGACAGTTGATGAAACAGTGCTGAAATGTAGGGGTTGTTTGGTTTGTACACTCAAGTCAAATTTATAATTCTGAGGAACTTCCATGGTGGCAATCTTTTTTTTATCATAAGGTGCAAATTAATGTAGAAGAAGAGTGTGTGAATTGTGTAGCTGCAATCAAGGACTTATTATGTCAACCTGTAGACTGCACATACAGTAGTTTAAAAAAATTTGCATAACACACGTACTAATGGTATATACTTTATGTCACAACATCAATGACTCTAATCTTTATGCATAATTTCAAGATTAACTTATACTATAGGTTTGTATTACCAAACTGGTCTAATTCAGTTGATTTCCATGAACTAAATAGGTCGTACCAAGCTTAACTCAAGATCTTAATATGAAAAACAATCCAAAAATAACCATCATGTTAGTTCAGTGTCTCCGAATAATTGTGAGCTTTATTTCTGAGGTTCTTAACAAACTTGAACTAAACAGAACTTGGACTCTATACAGACTTGCTAATGCTTGCTGCCTCTATAAAAAATGGAGGACATCTGGGGCTCCAATCTGCAATCGATGGACTACAATCCCATTTGGAAACTGAACTGTGATACAGTATGTCGCATTCCATGACCGTTAAGTTTTTTATGTGCTGGATTGTGGCGCTCAATAATTCGACAAGACAAGTGACAGGGAGAATTAGGTTGACTCATGTCACTAGATTTAACGACCTGTTTGGACAAAGCAGAATGATATTTCCACAGGAATATTGATCCTGTAGCTCAGGCAAACCTTTAGCTGAGAAAAGTAGTAATCATAATTTGTGCATGTTTGAACAATATTATCATTACATTGTTATTTGCCATGTATGAGATAAGAGAATTTCTACATTTGAAAAACCTGATTGCATGTCATATATGGACTTTCTACAGTACATTATTACTAATGTCCCCAAGTAAATGTTTTTCTCTCCATGGCCCGAGAAAAAAACATAAATATGTCCCAGAGTGTATAACACTGTAGTTCTAATTAGCCGCTGTTACTGACCCCAAAGGGGATATTTGGGCATCAGATGGCTCATTAACACCAAGCCATCTCCCTGTCTTTCGGCTACTGTTAAGCATAACACAACTCCGGGTTGGTTATTAAGTGATATTTTTATAGTTTCATGCTTGAAATTTGTCATTTTTAGCAATTATTATGAATTATTATTATTGCAGTAGATGAGTAATGATAATGTAAGTATAGTCATTTTTAGTTTTATATGTCAAAAAAAATTGACAATAAAAATTGTTTATAATTGAACGAAAATAGACTATTATAAACAATGCAAAAGAAAATTTTTAAACAGATTTTTTAAAATCCTATACGCTTTTAAAGATCTTTAAATGACACTATCCAAGCTGATTACTCCATTTATCATAGAAAAACATGTTTGTTTGTTTGTTTTCTTTGCTATAAATGTGCACTGCTGCCAAAGTTATTTTCATTGATAGCAGGGAAATTCTGGTGTCAACATGAGGTTAAGAGTTCCATTTTTCTTACTACTTCACAGTGGTTAATGTTCTAATATTGGACTTTGACTTGTTTTCCCCCAGACGTGCTCCTTGTAAACAAACTCTCATTGGCCATATCTCAGGAATTGGACATGATAAAGTAAAACCCCTTTGGTAAGAAAATGGAGCTTATACAACCAGATATCTAAAAATACACCTAACTTAAATGTGACTTACAGTAATACCTGATTTGATGTGACTGGTCACAATTAAAAATGTGATCATCTTAAATTTCAAGCAAACATGGTGAAAACATCGGAATGACTTTATTGTCTCGTACTAAAATATTTTGAATGTTTAAGAAGTTTAGATTAATTATTTTGTCCTTTGATATTTCAACTTATAACCTTTTAAACAACAGCATGGACTATAAAATGCTAAGATACTTTGGTACCACAATAAAGCTCCAGGGAATACAATCAGGCTTTTTTCTGGTTTTCATCAATGTAGAATTGGAAAAGTACGGATAATTTAATTCAACAAGCTGAAGCTTAACATAATTTATTTCCACTGGAATTGCAAGATAAGAGAACATCTGTTAATGTTTTATCTTGTAGAATTAGCCATTATATTCAGGATTCCAATAAGTTAAGTGCACTAGTTTATTAGTAACATTATAATAATATTACGAATGATATACAGTAGGATAAGACTTTATTAATTTTAAATCACATATAAACCTGGCTGTCATTCCAACTACAAAGAAAATTGCATCTTTGCCCTTATTCAAATATGTTATCATTTCTTTACTAACAGCTTACTTACGGAGTTATATGACGGATGCTCTCCATAAATATATTTTTTTAATGTGTACAACACTCCAGTTGGTTTCACCTAAATTAGGTATGATGGCAGTGTAGGCTGATTGGCATATCAAAATTGCCTGTAGTGTATGACTAGTGTGATTAGGTGTATGCCTCCTGGTTGCCAGACGTTAGGGTCAGCAGTGAAATCCCCTGCAGCAATGACAGCTGATGTGAAGTTTTAGGTCATTGCAGCCGACCATTGTTAGCAGTGTTAACTTAAATGCATGGATGGATGTGATGAAACGATGGTTGGATGGATGGATGAATGTTTGCCTGGTAACATTTTGTAATGAGTCTCTATTTTTTAAACAATCAGGTGTACATCTGTAATTTTAGCTTTTTAGGTGCACAAAAGGCATCATAACAAAACATGTTCCAGTTTTCCAAACATGCCTCATTTTGGTCTTCATGCACTGCGTGTGGAGCCCAATAATCTGGAAAGTCAATGGGAAATGGCAGGGAAAATTAGGTTAGTTCATCTAACCGGATTTAATGACCTGATTAGACAGACCACCATGGTATTTCCATGTGACATGAATATCCACTCTGTAGCTCAGAAAAGTAATAATCATTATTTGTGACCTGTCGCATTAAATTAGGTATGATGTAACATTTTGGGTGATTTAAGTTTTACATATTTTCAAATTTCCAGTTGCTCCATTTTGAGTTTCTCAGGAAACAAAACAACAAAAACAAAACCAATATTTTTAGAATATTTAAATGAGGAGTCTGTAATATTAAGAAAGAGGATTTCCCTGTTACCACTAAAAATAATTTTGCTAGAAGCATGGTTTTATCTCAAAAAAGATTTGAATGACAACTTGAGTAACTGGAGTAACAGTGTTTATTAAAGTGCTTAGTGTTGCACTTTATTTAGTATTATTTAATACTTTAGTACAATCAGTCTTCAGCTGTGTTCAAAGATCAGAAGATAAAGTATTTATCGACTGACTTTTGGCAAAAATGTATTACATTTCAGCTAGTGTACAAAACTAACCTGTGCAACTTAATACGTGATTGATAGGATGAGTCACATTTGCGCTTACGGGATATATGACTGGAAGTCAAATTGAAAATGAAAATAATATCATTACCAAATGTAGAGAATGTCTGTATTAAAAAAGAAAATCCTGATTACATCTTATTCATAGATTACATTATCACTAATATCCCCAAGTAAATTGTTTTCTCTCCATGTCCTAAGAAAAAAAGAAAAACACATCAATATCTCCCAGTGCGGATAATATTGTAGCTCTAATTAGTGGCTGTCACTGACCCCAAAGGGGATATTTGGGAGTCAGATGGCTCATTAACATTTAGCCATCTCCCTGTCTTTTGGCTACTGTTAAACATAATGTGACTCTAGGATTGTCATTAAGTGACATTTATTTAGTTTTAGACTTGAAGCCTGTGATTTCTAACAGTTATTATGATTATTATTATTATTAATTAGTATTTATTTTTATCTTTAGAAACCACTTTGGGGTCTTTGGGGTCTGTGTATCCAGAGCCCTAAATGAGACAACAGGTAAAATTTTAATTTTATATATCAAAAATGCTTTGAGTTATTAACCCTTAAAACTCAAGCAGCACAGATCTGTGTCGCAGCACAGCATACTGTAGGTCAATGACTCACATGGAAGCCTTACTGGTGTGTGTTAGCAGGGAGGCTTCAGATATCAAACATGCACATCAGTGCATTTGGGTTTTCAGATACAGTATGTCATGTAGAATGAAAGTTATTACTATTATAACGTGCAAGTTTGACCACTCCCGGAATATGGGAACTTTCAAAATGAGCATATTATTATAATTTTTTGGTTATAGAAACAACCAGAAAAACATATATGTAAAACATATATGTAATCATGTATACAGTATCTATACTATTTCTTTGCTTATGTGACACATTTAAAAAAGTTTTTGCTCAGTCATTTTTGTATAATTGTTTAAAATGTAATAAAATTCAGGTTATCATGTTGCCTATGTTGTGCTTTAAAAAAGGATATGTCACTCTATACTGCACAATTCTGAGCTGTACTGTATATGTTTATTAAAAAACAGCAAAAAAACAAAAACGACTACAAAATTGATGAGCTGGTTTTAAAGCAAAGCTCAATTTTCTAGTGTAGTTATATTTAGCAATGCCAATTATATTAAGGATTTAATTAAAAACAGCTGAACAGATTTAGTGTTCTAAAAAAATGCAAATATAGTTAAAAATAGAAAGCCTGCTATGCTTTTTTTAAGCTTGTCAGAAAGGTATTTTGATATTTTGAGCACCAAACAGATGCAGATTTCGTTTAATCATTAGAATATATCAAAAGTGAATAGTAACACTTTATGTAACACCATATGTGAATGTCATATTTTAATGATTTTACACTGAACACACTAGTCAAGCAGATCCTAAAAGATTAATGGTGAGTTCATTACTAATATCCTGAAGTTATTATAACATTTAATCCCTCCATAGATGACGTAGTATTACAGAATTATTATATGAGGGGGAAAAATCTGTTGTCTTGCCCATGGATTATTAAAAAACAATGTTAATTTAAGCAATTATTTGTATTGCCTTTTTATTGCAGATCTACACATCTCAAAGTGTGAAATAAAAGAAAGAGTAGTTGTTTACAAGAAAATCAATGGCTGGCTTTGTTTTTATTCCAGACTGGATCGTTACATCATCTGATCCATCACCTGGTTTAAGCTGAGGCGAAATTCTTTTTGACTTTTTCAGGCTGTGGATCCCGAAAAAAAAAAGCTGATTGCTTGTGTCTAAAGAGGCTTACCCTTAAACTATTGATTGATATCACTAAAAATATCTATTTAACTTGACGTTGTAATGAAAAAAGTGAAAAATTGTTCATCTTGGTCCATTGTTTTTATAACGATTGTTCTCAGACACAGTTTAGCTGAGTACCTCTTACAGTATATTTGATTTATTGCACAGGAAATTATAATAATGTATTCTTATGCAAGCTGATTTGGCTAACAACGTTGCAATGACTATGGCCATATGCTTAAATTATATTGTTAATATTTGAAGTTGAAATAGGAACCACGGCAGTCATTTTTAAAGGTCTCACTTATTTCTCTCCAGCCCATCCGAAAACACAACAGCTTTGATCTCGGCACAAATACATATAAAAATTTAATACGAAATATAAATATTATCTACAGTATATTAGCTACATCTAATTTACTGCTATAAAAGGTGTGAAGCACTCTATTCCTTTTGATATTAGTGAAGGTTGCATACACTGTTTTTTTTATCAATCACTCAGGGGCAGCATGCTGTGCACCTCCAGCATTCTGGGGTCTGGGGGATTAGGGGATTTGAGACCGCAGTGAAAACACAACCACAAAATACTGCAATCTAAAAATGGTCCAGGTGTGGCATGGAGATTTCCCTGGCAGTGCTGATATGTGCCTCCGTGGAGAGCCATAGTAAATTCTCCTTCTGTGTTGCCTGGGGTTTCTTGCGGCAAAATGTGCTCCCCCACCACCACTCCAAACAAGTATGACACTCCCTCCAAGGCTCGCTTCCAAACCATTTCTGTGTCCATTTCCATCAGCTATTTGCACTAAATCCTCCTTAGATTTGTTCTTTTTGGTTGTGATTTTTTTTCAGATTGCAGTTAAAAAGCAATCTAGAATGTAATGCACAAAAACAACATAAGGCTTTTAGGAACTTATGTACGGCTTCAGAAAAACTGTTTATGTCTACTAAGCTTTTTTTAGAGCAGAAAACTGAAACAATGTGTATCCCAGTGCTTCAGAAGTCTTGTCACCAATAAGCAGAGTGCCAGTTGTGTTCAGCCTTTTTCTCATCTGGCAGGTGACTGACATTATTTTACATTATTTTTCTATTTCATGCTGGCTATTGTAATTTTGCAGCAAATGCGTTAATATTGAATGAAAAAGACCTGTAGGGCATGATCCTTTTCTGAGTGAAGACCAGTTTTGTTGTTAATGCCATGGCTGTGATCCCCAGTTCCTCAACCTCAGCTACATCATTCATCACTCAAGTGCATGTAGAGATGCAATTATTATTATTATTATTATTATTATTATTATTATTATTATTGTGTGTATATGATTTCTCTATCAAATTTAGTTCATTTTTTAAATACAAATTTACTATAATTGGCTAGAAATAAACCCTGACCAGGGCATCATTATTACCCCTACAGTATCTCACCTACGCGGTTTCGCACCGTGGCTGTAAGTACGGTTCATCATGATTCACCATGAGTTTTGGCGCTATGATTACTTTCCATCTTTCCACGCGAAAAATTAAATGATTAATTTTTTTGACGGCCCTCAAGGAAGCTTGCGGACCTTGCAGAACTTCATACGTCACTCATGGCGGCTCACAGTGCCTAATTCTGCATCTCACCGCGAGTCAGGTCGCACAGGTGAGATAGGGGTATAAGGATGAATTCAATTGTTTAATGAAGTGACCTACGTTCACATTTATAAATGTTATCTTTATTCGTCTAATGAGCATCAAATCTGACCTTTCAATCATGCTGATGAGGTTTATACTGTAGCTTGCCTGCATGAAAATAAACAGTTGCATCCTATGGGAACTCAGTTAGATACATGATATAATCATATTAAAATAATAATAATAATAAAATGTCCTATTTTCAAATACGAACATAATCCTGTTTTGCTGTTTTGCAACTCCTGCAATCTGTTGGATGGGGACAAAAAAACCTTACCAGGCACTTTTCTTATAAAAGTGCACAACATTGATGGGGAATTTATAGTGATTTATTTAGAAATATTCATTCATATATCTCATTATTTTTATTTGCATCATTTTACAGAATTTCATCCCACATTTTGCATAGCTCTATAATTACACCTCAAAGTATTACTATACTCTTTATTAGTGACTAGTTGGGCAAGTCACATGTGTTAGCTTGTCACTCCACTGTGTGCTCAATTTGTGAGAATTTCTTTGCTTAGCAGAGATTCATAAGCACGCAGGTGACCAGGGTGCACTTGGTGTCTAATGACCCTGTTTCCATGGAAGCCAGGTTACATTTGAAGACACTGGAAACAAAACACCCCAGGCTACGGTTTGCTCTCTGACTCATCTTTCAAACAAAGCCAAATTGAATTGGGGGGTCCGCAGGTCCAAATGGCCTCAGTGCACCATATCCGTACACAGCCTGGGTGACTCTTGTGCGTAAAGAGAACCAGGGAGGAAATTGACTGCTCTCAGATTTCCTCAGCTATCTCAAGCAATAAGGTGTAGATATTAATTGAGGCTTAAGATTTCCGTAAAAAAAAAAAAAAAAAAAAAGCATTGATCACCAGGTGGAGCATAACGCATTTATTATGTTCAAGCTAATTAACTGGTGTAAATCACTTCCTGTTAATTACTATGACATATATGTCTTTGTAGTAATATTTATATCACTTTCTATATATATTTAGGTGCGATAATTATTTTTTCTTATTTATTCCAAGTGCAAATAACCAGAAAAAAATGGCAAAGGATGAAAAAAAGTGTTAACAGGACACCAATTTTGTCTTATCATAAGAGTTCACATTCATAATAACAAGTGACTTTTATTAGCCTGTAATGTGGATGCATCTGTGGATGTCCTCTGAAACGGTAAGCGTGCGCACATCGAAACGTCTTTGCTCACGCCATCTGGGTTATCAAATTCATATTTGTGCGATTCAAACTGCAGTCTGGACAGAAGCAAAAGTGATTAATACATATTATTATCTTAGAGTGACTTAATGAGGTCTGGGTTTATTTAATTATTAAAATAGAGCAGTGTCTTTGCTATATTCAGAGCGGTGATCTCATTTTCACTTCTAATACAAGATCTGTGTCTGGCAGAACAGCGTAGGCTTTAAAATGAGATTTACCACACAAATGTCTTAAAATAACATGGACATGTGCTGAAATTTTCAAAACTTGGTTTTTAAGCTTACAGTGTGAGTATATTATGGCCAAACCACACAAGTATTCATAATTCTATTCTATTCATAATTTTTTTTTTTTAATCCTCTTACAAATTTGCAACGGGTGTAAAGCAGGGTATTATTTGTATTTTTATCTATCTATCTATCTATCTATCTATCTATCTACATACTATATATATATATA